>OX411312.1:17178417-17783210 GCA_948150685.1 Rhaphigaster nebulosa | reverse complement strand
CTGTTTTGACGAATAATGATACATCCATCATTCATACATGATACATCCAATGATCCAAACATTCATATTTGATACATCCAAGCTTTACCGGAATCATGGTCTTTAATCGGAAATTATGGACAGTTGTTGTGAAAGAATAAGTAAATAAAAGACTGAAAGTGTTTTATAAATATCTGAAGGAGAAAAAATGAAAAAAATTTTCCCAGGTTAAAAATTCCCGGAAATAAGAGTATTAATATAGATGTATACCAGTACTGTTGGAAAACAATAGATTTTGGAAAAATTATATCTAACATATGAAATCGTAGGAGACCAATAAGGTAAGCATTCAATTTTAATTCTAAGAGTTTAACTTTTTCACTCAGCTCTTGAGATATGCGGCATCCCTTTTCCTTGGCGTGTTCTGAGATCGGGATCAGCTGTTCATTGGAGCAAACCGCCCCATGAAAGCTAATAAACCTCTTCTATCTCGAAGACAGTAAGTTAAAAGGACCCGGGAACGACCTCGTGACTTCTACTGATGCGTTTTCAAAGGCTGTCCTACTTCCTAATCTCCCGCACTGTCCAGCAGCTGCTAGATTTACCTTCGAATCCTGTGCCAGACTTTTATCTTTATTTTTTACTGTTTTTTTTTTTGTTTGTTTTTTTTTTTAAGTAGAAATTATTAAGTTAATTTCTGCTTTTGTATTCTTACATTACGTTATTACAGAGCGTATTGTTGACAACAGATTGGCGGATTGGTGGGAGGAGATTCGGTCGCACCCGTCTCCGTCTTCGGATGGGCTCGGTTATCGAACTACTAGGGTCTTGTAGTCCTCATAAGATATGCTATATTTTTCATAATTCCGGTCCGATTTCGATGATTCGTTTTTGTCGTTATGTGATGAGTCGTTAATCACCTTTTGTATGATAAACAAAATATTCTTTTCATCACAACTTTTTCCCCTGCATTTTCTCATTGAAATACAATTATGAATTATACAATTATGAAAAGTTAAAGGCCTTTAAGGAGAAGACATTAGGCAAGTTTCATCAAAATCGTTTTTACCGTTTACGAGAAAATCGTAAAAAATTATGTAAAATCCATGATATATAATTGCCACTTGTTGTTGGGGTGTCCACATCAGATATTTTTATTCTTGCTCCAGAGAGGGATATTTTTTCTTCTTGTTATTCAGTACTCACTTTTTTAAATAACATTAGAAAGAAATAATTTGATATTTAGTCTCCGAGAAGTTGAGGAAGAACTATTAGGAAGAAGATATGCCTGAGATACCTTCAAGAAGAAAAAATCAAGAATCAGTGATTTGGTGATCCAAAGAAGAAACTTAAAAACTACACGCCTTTTTTTTTTCTAAACTAACAAGATTAATTTTTGAAATTTTCGTTTAATTTTTTCGAGTATATTCCACAAAAATAATAGTTACCCTTGAGACCCGAAAGCATAGCATAAACAATTATCAACATTACTCCACAGATGACCCATTGAAGTGGAGAACCTTCCTTATCATTTACTTTTGGCTAAGCGGACCATTTACCCTCCTGAGTCTCAAAAAGAGTTATAAATGAAAATAACCAAGTAATGAAAGAATATAAAATGGTTAAGCATTCGATGACAGAACTGTAGACAGCAGCTAGACAAGCGGCCCAGGTGTTCCAAACTCCAGGGACTACTAATTTATTTTTACAAGTCCCGCCTCTGCTGCGTCCGCAAAGTATTGCGCTAATTTATTGGCGACATGTTCCCGAATAAGTCTTCCTTCTGTCAGCTCGGACAGGCCACCGTAGGCAGGTTTGATAAACTGGTCGCACTCCCTTCGAGTCCGATAACTCACCCGACCTGGTCGTCCCTCCCCCCTTTAAACTTAAATTAAATTGCAGTGGTAGTTAGCAGTGTTGGTAATTGGGGGTCCTCCCTCAAAATATCAGATCAATAAGACTTCCTGGACTCTTAGTCTGCAATATTTTAGATTATTTCATTAAGTACAATATTTATTTATTTTTTAAATTATACTCTTGATTCGAACCTGTTGCAGAAGATTAGTAACAATGTCATTTCAGGCATGTGGAAGGACAATACCCAGCAACACCTATTCTCGGACTTTATTTAAGTATCGTAATCCGCAGGAGATTTCACATCCAGCTCCTTTTCATTTGTTTTTTCGAATTGATGAGCATAGCTTTTAACCTGATATGTTTTTAGTCCGTTACTACCAAATCCATATTGGAATGTAAAACAAATCAAAACGTTTAAAAAAATATTTGATATTTGGGATATATGACGTGGAAGATATTTAGAGGGAGAAGCCTTTCCCATCCTTGAGCGTAACCTCACGGTCTAAGCTTCGCTCAAAAGGTTGTCCCTCAAGTTGTTTGCCTATATTTTACGATAAAACCGGAAATAATGAGTTCCTATGTGTTTCTAGATTGTTTGTTGGCGTGCCTTCATTCATTACCGGTTATTTCCATTTTATTCTGTCATCTCTTTATGTCATACAATGGATACAATTGACAAAATAATTGAAAATTAATTATTTTCTTTTTTTTCTTTATCTCCTCTACACCAGAGAATCATTGGCATCTAGAAGTTTCCATCATATTCTACTTCAATAATTTGTTTTCTTTAGGAATTGGAACAGAGCGACGACTTGCTCATCATTGTCTTACAAAATTTCCCTTAAGGTTTTCGATAATTGTAAGTTCTGTCGAATAGGAATGCTTTTGCAACATGTTTCGATACTTCTGTGAAGGTCTTTAAATGGTTTTAACAGAAAAAAATTGTACTTGTTTTTTAAGAAAATTTGTCTACTTTGCGATGTTGCTATTGGGAATTGTCTAACTGAAATTTTTTTTTATTTATCGCTTTTTGTTCAAATAAAAACATTACAACCCTAAAATAACGCAAAATTTAAATTTACCCCTTCCCTGTTTGGATTCGGACCAAAGCCCATATAAACTTTTTTGATTAAAATAAAGTGAAAAATCACTTCCTGGCTTATCGTCCATCAATTCTGATATATCCTATATATACATACGTACATATATATATATATATATATATATATATATATATATATATATATATATATATATATATATATATATCAATTGCTGTTTTTATTACATGTTTGTATATACATATATACACATGTGTAATAAAAACAGCAACAATTGAGGAATACAATTTTTTGTCATTTCTCTCGGATTCCTTCATTTCTAGCATTTAAGTGGGAAGCGGCCTAAGACTGACTTGATATCTTGCGTCATTAGCGAACTTGGCAAGATAAAGACGGGGGAAACTTTATAGTTATTTATGAGGCCGAGGTTTGGGTTTATTATCGCAGTGGCTGTTGGTAGGATTATTTCCTTAGCTTCTTGTGCTTTACGATCCGACCTTATTGGACCATCTTGGTTCCTCCGGAAGGTCCTTAATAACATTCTAGTTGTAACTGGCTCCAGGACCACAGCGTTTCCACATTCCATCCGATCATTCTCTAGGTACAGACCAATTTTATCACTGAGTGGAATTAATGAGATTCCTCGACATCATGTGCTTAATTAGTGACACAGTCAAATATAAGCTTTCGCCTAATACCGGTTACTTTACATAATACTTATTAATATGGCATCGTATACCTATCATACATCATACATGCATAAATACATAGTGCATAAAGATGAAAACTTCCCAATATTTACGTATTGTCTTTCTGCCATGATCGCATTTAATGACATAAAATATAATAACAGAATCAGTTGACATCCGCATGATGGTGTAGAAGGATCTTATTAGGGGTTGATACATTATTTGCCACTTCTATAATTTGGATTTTTGAAAACTATTATCGAATATTATATATATCTTCGCTTATAAAAACACACAAAAAATTCAAAAATAAGCAATTCAGAATATAGTTTATACATTATATATTATACAAATTAAATATTTATGCAAATATATATTATACATATTAAATTATATGTTATATAAATCAATATTATAAAGAAATTATGAATTTAATTAAGACAAGAAATCAAAAACATGTTGGTACTCACCAAGGTTTAAATAGATTATATCAAAATCAAGATTTTTTGTGTGTTTTTAGGACTGAAGATGAATGTATAACATTCGAAACTAGTTTTAAATAAAACAAAATTATAGAAGTGGCAAATAATTTATCAATCCCTAATAATAACAGAAATAAAAACGAACTAAATAATAGTGAGAGTGAAGTAAATATGTTGGTGGGGAGTTATATGAAAATAAAAATATAGATTAGCAAAAAATACACTTCATTTTTAGTACACTGTGATATTAATATCCGAGTAGAGTGAATTCCTACAATACATGTATACTCCCCACACAGTATGATGAAATAATTACAATTTATAATTAATAAAGTTAAATTATATGGATTTAAGGATATAATATAAGAAGTCTGATTGTTTTGAAGGTAATAAATTGTAATATGTAACAAATTGTGCAATAGTATTATGTATATTTATTGGTTGTTTTGTTTTATTTCGCATTGTATAATAATGGTACCTTGAAGACGAAGGAGTACTTCGAAACGTTGATGATGTAATTAAGATATATTTTTTAATCATAAAGCAATGTTCGCGGGAAGTTGTGTTTACACAAAAAAATAAATAATTTTTTTTTTCCTATATTTGTTATTTTTTTTTTTTTACCGCGGTTACTTTCTTATTTACAGAGTAACTTGTTATGAAGGAGTGAATCAAAGTATAAAATATTTTAAACAAAAAATATTTTTTTTGTGATATCGGTTGGATGGAATCCACACAAGTTAAATTATCTCACTCATTTTTAACTGCTTCACAGTGTCTTCAGTAATTAAGTCGAAATTTTCTATTTATACCTTTAAAAAATACCGCAATTGTGAGGCAAGTTTTGTTTCAAATATATTAAGTGGTGATTTTTTTTTTCAATTAAGGTAGTTTCGGTTTTAAAATACGGATCGGTCAGGACAGGAATTAAATAAATTTAAAAAATAGCTTCTTTCACATTACTCCTACTACCAAACGGATTTCACCATTTGATTCAGTACGATAAAATACTCAAAGTAAGGCCCCACCAAATTTAATATAGAGATATCTATATATTTAATATAGATATATCTGGGTGAAAAAGCCATGTCTAGGGAATCGAGCGTTTGCTCCCAGTGTGTTTGGTCATGGTAACATTTAGGTATGTGCTCAACTAATATGAATAATCGATTAATCGAATTAATTTATCATAAAATAAAATTTCAAAACTGACTTCAATTTATTATTATTATTGCTCTATATAATAATTTATTTTTATAAATTTATCTGAAAAATGGAATTATATAAATTAAATACATACAATTTTACAGATATCTAGCTAAAATAATAATATTTAAATAAGTATCGCATTGAATAACAAACCGAAAATAATAAAATATGTTTTCATTAGGCGGTTGAAGTGTCAGGGGTCTGACCCGAGGATTTACGCCACGACCCCCAGCCAATGGCGGTATAAAAATTCACGGCATGAACCGGCTTTATTTCGGCTATTTATTTCAATCGGCTATTATCTGACTTTATGGCTCTATTTGCATATAATATTGTAAAGCCTGTCTATCTATAGAGCTTTATATTTTCTACTTGAATATATATTTAAAAACGTCTTTTCTTCTTTGGATAGCTTCTTTCATGTATGATTTTGATATGTTAGTATTTATTATTTATTGGGTAGTATAAGCATTGCAATAATTATAATATGTATTGCGGTCCTTATATTTTAATATAGGTATTGTGATACTTTTCCTATATTAAAAGGAAAATTTTTAGTTGGTCGAATTTACCTCTCGAATTAAATTACATTACAATTGATTATTATTATTTTTTTCAGAACCTCTAAAACTTGACTATGATCGATAAATTACAAAAAATAATTATTGGCTTGTGATATATATACACACATACGTGTATATATATATATATATATATATATATATATATATATATATATATATATATATATATATATATATACACATATACATATACATATACATATATATATATATATATATATATATATATATATATATATATATATATATATATATATACATATAATATATATATATATATATTTTTTTTTAATGAGCCTTTTTAATCGACCAAGAAAAACGAAAATTTACTCCCTCCCCCCTCTCTCTTCCCTACTCAAAATTTGAGGTTTTTACATTTCAAGGTTTTATGAGGAATCCAAATATTGAATAAAAAATACGTCTGGCCGGCTGCGACTTTTCTATGAGACTACTGGACCAATTCTTTTGAGATATTGTACAAAAGTCACAGATCACTCCAGGATTATCTTTGGGACTTGGTATTGCCATCGACTATTTCATTTCAAAATGCTAGCCAATTAATATGCTGTTAGTTGAGTAAACCAACGTAGAGAAACATGGATGCCAAGATATACCTCAGAATATCGGATGCTGAGAGCAAAATACCAATATTGGATATTTATATCCAATTCCTAGACTATTGGATATTTGTTATACAAAGTCAGTTCAATATTGTGTTGATTTTATGCAAATTATTATATATAACACGCTGCAAATGATTACATAATGGTTTATTATTAATTATTCATAGCATTATTAAAATTGTCTCTGAATCATTACACCAATATGTGTTTATTTATTTTTTGCTTTCAGTATCCGATATTCTGAGGTCATATATCATATATCATATATATATATATATATATATATATATATATATATATATATATATGATGATTCTAAAATTCATTATATTATTCTTCTATCTTCATAAATGGCTAAGATATGGGTGTGCGAAACCTCTAATCGGCCGAAAAATGGCATATGGCAATGTCGAGTTTCGAGGATCATTCTGGGATGACCTATGAGTTACTGCCACACCAAAAAATTCGGCCCAGTAGTCTCGGAGATCCGACGACAGTCGGATGGATTTCTTGTTATTCGATTTTTGGATTTTACGTATCTTGAAAAGTAAAACCTCAAATTTTGAATGAGAGGAGGCTCATTTTTTTTTCTTGATCAATTACAAAGGTTAATTATTGGAAATAATAGCAATAAAAAAAATTTATTATTTTAAGAAATAACAGTTACGGTAATCATTCATAGCTTATTGTATATTATTACATCTCTGTTTCGTATTGTTTATGAACTTTACGTCACAGAATTGTACATCTATTTAATTATTTATAATATTTAACGAGAATTTTAAATGAAATAATTATAGTCAAATATTTACTATATTCTATATGAAGTATTCCACACTCATACAATACACGCAATATATTGCATGAGATACGCCGAATAGCTATTAGCTTGAATACTAGAAACCGAAACCGTATTTGTTAAATATTAAGCAGGCGTGGTCAGTCGGACAGCAGAGGTCACTCCGCTTATGCGCTACCGAACGTAAAATCGATAATAGACATCGAACTTTCATAAGTATCGAATAATGGTTACATTTACATCACTAGGGGCATTCACTGCATAAGTCATCCTTCCCGCCAAGTATCAGAATAATATCCGGATATTCCGTTATTATTCCGAATGAATAAATAATTCTCAAAAGATGCAATCAAATAGTTAATAGATTCGATGATTACTAAATGTATATTTTTAGGTTGAGTCTATGGAAACAGAAGCATTATCAAAGCACAGCAATCCAATAAAGTCATATATATATATATATATATATATATATATATATATATATATATATATATATATATAAATACTTTGAAAATTTCTTGTTGAAAATTATTAATTAAATATAAATAAAAATGATAAATAATAACACTAGTAACATTAAATAATTGATAAACCAATTATTCTGAAAAAGTGACAGGCGATCGCTCATAAACTTGATTTCCAGAAAGTTAAAATTTTATATTGAATATAACGTCTATTTTGATTAAAAAAGGTTTCCTTTGACATTTTTGACAGAAATAACCTTAAAGAAAAATTTAATTTTAAAACTGAAATGAAAGACTGGCGAAATCATGAGCAGTATTTTAATTTTTTCCGGAATTTCTCAATAATAGAATATGAAAATTCCAAATCTTCCTTTTTTTATTTTATTTAAAACTCATACTATATAACTCCAACGTTTCGGAGACTTGCCTCATTATGGTTAAAAACATTAGTAGAATATGTACATATTAAAGTAAATTATTTTAATATATATATATATATACTTATTATTATAATTATTTAATTATATATATACCTATTTATATATATATATATATATATATATATATATATATATATATATATATATATATATATATATATATATATATATATATGTATGTATATTAAAAATAATGTTACACACATTTACCTTATCATTTTTCAATTTACCCATTAATTTTCTCACTTCAATTCTAACAAACAACAATAAATCCATATTTGTCGCTACATGACTACCGGAAGTAATACTTTACTTGAAGATCATTATTGATTTTCATCAAAAATTATATTAAAATATAATGCAAAACTTCTCAAATTAGGTATATAAGACTTAAATATTAATATAAATAATATAATACATTTTGGTTAACATTGGAAGACTGAAAGTGGTACTTTACTGGAAGGTCGTATTAGACTTTCATAAAAAATTATATTAAAATATGATGTAAAACATATCAAATTTGGTAAATAGGACTTTTATATTTTATATAAAATGTAGGATTTTCTAGATTTTGGTTAAAATTGGTGAGCCGAAAAAGGTACTTTACTTGAAGGTCATAAATAAGCTTACATTAAAAATTATATTTAAATTAAATACAGAAATCATATGTTTTGGTATTGTCAAAATGGATATTTCCGTTGAAATCTGAAAACCGAAAATTTTCGCGATTACAATATTTCCTTTACTTCATACAAGGAAGTAAAAATGGGGGTGGTTAGGGGTTGTGACGATTGCGCATTGCGCATTGGAACGTATACCCCTTTTAGTATTGCACATTCATAGATTCTATGTACATTAGATCGAGAGGAAACTAATTTTCGAACTATATATCCGAATGAAATCCGATAAAATACGGCTATATGCGACGATATGTAATAATATCATATTAAATTATATCATAATATAAATTATAAAGATTCGACTGTTATAAAACATACTTTTACGAGATTAATTTCATAACTGCTCCTAGGGATCAATTTAGATTAGCATAGAGTCACGTTAGAGTGACGTAAAGGCAACAAAAATAGAAACAGTCGGGTCGAAAATCTTGATAAATAAGTCGCAAAGCATAACTATTATGAATATTATCAACTCTTTGGCCCAAGAATACACTCAGCTCTCTGCGTGCTCATTCAAATGAGTGTGATTATTTCTATTGCCTCAACTCCCATATATTCGTTTATTTTTGCATGTTGTTTTCCTCCATGAAATTAGATCTATTAATTATTTTCAGAATAATGTATTATGTCTCTATTAAATACTAAAATTAGGTATCCCGTTACTTATTAGAAAAATGGAAATTGTGGCTAAAAAAATATATTTTGACCTTTGTGATTCGGGGGAAAGGGATTCGTAAATGTGAAATAAAGACACTTCTACTATTGGAGTTTTATAACAGCATAATAATACAATGACGTAATTGTGATATGGATTTATCCTTGTTTGTTTGAATTGAAGTGAGAAAGTTAATGGGTAAATTGAAAAATAATAAGGCCATTTTTAATATTAAATGAATAAATTTCAAAATTTTGTTTAAAAAAAATAAAATGCTTCCAGTTAAGAGCGTTGTAACGATAGGGCTGAAGTGTTGGAAAAAAAATATTGGACGAAGGTGTCAGAGGAACAGTTTCCGGAAACAACTCGAACCAGGAGCGTTCCTAGAACCCGTCCGATAATCCTTGTTCCTGGAACCCTTACTCATTCCATTCCCTCTCCAGGCAACTTCAGCGGTATATCACTCGTACAACGCCGGCTTTTAGCTATTATAGGGTTTTCTAACAAAAACAGGTAGATAGCATGATCATAATATTTTATTTAAACTAATTACTACGATAATTCACAAAATATCAATCTTTGTTCTCTTATCGCATTTGTTTAAAAAAATTAACTTGATAAATCCGCATTATAAGAATTCTTCAGTAGAGGCGATTCGGCTTACCTCGAGTATCCTGAACGTATACATTATTTTTCCTCGTCGTTTGTGTCATTTAGCAAGAAATGTCCAAATTAAATTTTCAATGGATAAAGAGGTGTGTCTATTTTCGTGCGCTCATATAAACAGTATTTACTTATACCATTGACAATTTTTTTTCTTGGAGAGTAAAAATTATTCCCATGGAAGAGTCGTATAAATTTTGCACATTCCATGCTGCAAATAAGTACATAATCCATATATTATTTTTTCAGTTTCTTTCGATATTATTATTAATTCATGAAAAATATAAACAGAAAATAAATTATAAAAGATAAAAGTACGAAAAAAGATAGAATAATAAATATCATAAAAGAAACACTAAAACTAAACGAGAACTAAAGAGAAACATAGTGAATGAATAGGCAATTAAATAAATTATATACAAAATAAAATTAGGACAGAGAAGCCTGAACTTCTCCAAATAAAAGATAATAATTAATTATTAGTGTAACTAGTATCGTATCATGTGAAAAAGAAATGGTGTCGTGCGTAAGGTGCAGCTTATTTATCGCGCTGGGATCTCCTGGAGCCCGGCTTTGCCATTCACAGAGCTTGGTTCGGAGTTCTCTGGGCAGATTGTATATAGGTATGAATGTGTTTAAGATGACTTATTTTATTTTTACTTAACTTATTTTTTTTTTCTTGGTTGTTTACTTATTTTGTTATTATTTAAATTGTTTATCTATTCATCTTTACTAGTAATGTACATTTTTTTTCTTTTTATATGATATTTATTATTTTTATTTTATTTCCTTTTTATTTCCTTTTTCTTTTTTTTTCTTTCGTTTATCTTGTACATATGGTATAAATGGACTCTCATAGCCCTAATACCTATTGCCTTTGAGTGTGGCAGCTTGTATTATTTTTCAAATATAAAAAAACAACTAAAAAGGGTAAAATAAATAACAAGTTGACACTTTGTAACCTCATGCAGACATCTGTGAATTAACAATTATGGTTTTATTGTATGGTTGGCTATTTATGGTTGTATAGTGACGCTGCATTTAGCACTCAAATTGTATCTGTCATTTGACTTATTATTTATTCTGATATTTAGCATGCTATTGGAACTCCATGAATATCAGGATTTAGCATGCTAAATGAGAGATTATTAGTATTCTTATTGTTTAGTAAATCAATAGCAATAATGCTTAATTTATTTTTACTTTACGGTTTATTGAGGTTTTGTAGGGAGATGTCAGGATTGTATAGGTACTTGTACAAGAGTCGTTCTTAAATAGATTTTTCTCAATCTTTGTCCCAGACAGTGAGTCCGCTTTCATATTTTTCTCAATAAATGAAAATTCATTACTATATCACGAAGTTGTTATGCTTGGATTCTGGACGAAAACATTTAAATACAATTTACAATCCATGGGATTTTTTAGATAAACTTGTATTTTAAAACTTTATCTTCTGTTGCAACTATTAAAGTTAAGATAAAGCGAAGCTGGCTTACTCCGGGACTTATGAGCTAAGATGCCTCACAAGATAGCGAGTCTAGCTTGTAGACCGGACACCATAAACTGTCGAAGGCAGCGATCTCTAGAGCTTCTAGCTTCCACCCACTTCCAATCTATGGCTCACTTTAATACTTTCCACTATGTCTCTCTGCTTTTATTTTCTCTTCGTAAACTTTATGGATCCTTTAGGACTTTACTACATATAAGAAACAAAAAAAAAAAATAAATACAATAAAAACTAAAGCTTATTTAGAGTATTGATGGTTGACCATTTGGCAAATCAAGAAGGAGATAGTCCGGATTGCGGTCAAGAATAAAATAAAATAGTAATTTCTATTTATTAAATTCAGCCGTTTCGACCCACAATGTTAGGTCTTCCTAAGGGCTATAAATATACATAAAAACAAGGAATATTGTAGGGAGTGTAACAAGAAACATAAGAAAATTCACCATGTGTATACCTAAAAACTCTATATTTTTTACTTATTAATATTTCAATTCATGATTTCAAATATTTTTATATATATACGCACCTTTAATTCTATACTTAAGACAGTCGAATTTCTTAATTTCTTATTGGAGTCGTTAAAATCTTATTTATTTATCCAATAAAAATTTCCTCCCACACTAATCCTCTTCCGTCTAATTGATGACGTTTTTTCCTTTAAGCTCAGCCTCTTCCTGAGGCTGAAATGGATAGTTCATTTTATCATCTACATTATATCTTTATTTTTCTTGTTTTACTATATTAGTTATTACGCTGATTATTTATCATGCATGACTCTATCGACTGTTAATTTATTTTTTTTTTAACTTATTTACTATTCTTCTTCTTCCATTACTGAATCCAAACCTCCTCAAGAAGCTTTTGCCAGTTCAATCGATGAAATGCAGCTACCTTTCGACTCCGAACTCCAAGAGTCTTCTCCATCATCATCCGCCCATCGAAGATTCGAACCTCTCGGTCGAGTAGGTCATCATGAAGAAGTTTTTTTGGGATCTTGCAGGCCCCATTCTTGCGACATGTTCTGTCCATCGTGGCTTATTGAGCCTGAAAACTCTTGCAACATCAGGCTCAATAAGAAAAAACATCTCCGCGTGGAGCCATTTTTCACTGGACCGAAGATACGTCGAAGGATTTTTCTCACAAATATCAGGAGGTCTCTTTCATCGGACTTGGAGAAGGCCCATGTTTCTGACCCGTAAGTAAGCACTGGTCGGATCAGTATCTTGTATAACTTTGTTTTTGTAGATCTTGATATTTCCGAGATGCCGACGTAGTCCAAAATAGCATATACTGGCTGATGATAATCCTCTCTTTATCTTGTCAGAAACTTCATTAACTCATTACTACAACAGGTATTATATCAGCCAAATATTATTTTCACCTTTGAGTTACTTATTATTTTTATTTTCTATTTGTTCATATTTAGATTTGTCTTTATATATGTATCTTGTTATGCCCCCTATATATGGGTTGAAACGTCGAAATTTATTAAATAGTTACTGCTACATTAAATTATTCTTGACTGCCATCAGCATATGAAGGGCCATCTCCTTCTTAAAGATTATTTAGTTCTTTTCACATGAGTCAGTTCTATTGTCGATTTACAGGCGGAACGAATAAAACAGTGTGACCACCACGGATTAGTTTGAGAAGGTTGTAGAAGCACGTCAGAACAGACTTTGAACTTCGTAGGGCGTCTCGCATGTCGGTAGCAACAACAGATCTGACTTAGACCCAACTCCTCTCTCTTCAACTTCAGTTTCAGGTTCCCTGATTCCACCAACGTCAATCAAAGAGGTATTAATGGATCTCTAAGAGAAGATAATTTGATCCAAAGTAATATTTTGGCAATTAATTACACGTTATTAGTCTCCATTTATCGATTGTTTAAATCCTACTCCTTGACTAAGTTTAGTTCATAATTTTCAATAATGAGCCTTTGTAACGGACCAATAAAAAAAAAAAAAAAAAAAAAAAAAAATGGTTTTTGTTATGATTAATCAAAAGGTAAATTCGAAACAACACAAACAATTTTTTATTGAAATCGGGCCAGTGACCGTTCTTCGCTTTTTAAATTTTTTATTTACTAAAATGTTGGTTTTTATTTAAAATTTAATTTCCTGCCGTTACTATGTAAGGAAAATATTTTAATCGGGTAAAATTTTCGGTCTGTCTGCATATCTGTACCACGGTTATCTCTTGAATGGGTGGACAGATCAGGTTGGTTATTTTATTTATTTTGTATGTAGGGTTTTATCTCCCAATGCCAGTGTACCAAATCGGGTACCCTTTATATATTAGTAGATGCGAAATAGCTGAAAAACATTTCTGTAGACGGCAGCGCCAACACGCGAAACTGTCTTAAAGTCTTCTCCTCAAAGCCCTTTAAATATTCATATATATGGTACGTCTCCGAGAAAAAGCAGGAAAAAATATTGAAACGAAAAGAAAATTTTATTTTAGCATGGCTTTGCATTGTTATAATTCGAAATGTATACATTCGATGCCATGTTCATTCAAAAGACAATTGAATTCCCTATGAAACAAAAAATAAATAATCTAGATCGGACCAGTATAAGCAAAGATATTCCGTATTGAACTTTTTACTCATGTTTTATAAAGTATTCTGTACATGAGCCTTTTTTTTTGTACAGTTTACCTTTGTTTTGTATTTTTATAACTCAATAACTATACATCTCTCGGATCACTCTAGATGATCATTTGAAATCGGAATAATATTATATATATATATATATATATATATATATATATATATATATATATATATATATATATATATGTATGTATAATAATAATATATAATTTTTTTTTTTTCTGTTGGCACTATAGACCATGGTGACCTTTGGCTGCGCGATGTGGTATTCTTACACACATTTATTGCTTGCGGGAGCACAGACAGTCTGGAGGGGTTCACTCAACCTCACGTTGCTGCGAACCGCTGCTCCATAACCGCTCCCTTTAGGGCCAATTCGGCAGTGTTCTTCACACCGGCTCACTCGGGTTCAAGGACAATGACAAACCGGTCAGAATCCCTGGATTATGGCTGTTTGAGTTAAGCAGGAGCACGAGGACCTACATTTCTTTCCCCGAAGCAGACCGTCCATGGACCAAACCTCCGGGCGGCTATTTTACGTCTTGGAAAACCACAACGCGATTCGCGAATATGTAACAAATAATTTTTATTTATGACTTCCACCGATAATAGTAAGGAAAATCTTGTTAGCCAACACTCCAGATATTAAGGTTTAAATACTAATCGAATGGAGAATTAATATATTAATTATAGCATGACAATGTTATGCTTTGAAAAATCTCAAGCAAAGGTTTCATTAAGTGTAGTTTTACCAGAAAGCCTCCTGATAATTTTATTTATGTTTGGTTGAAAAAATCCTCAGACTGAGCAGGGCTCGTGCAGGTTGCCATGATAAGCTGCATGGACCGCGGAGTTCTGCACTAAACCTAAAGATAAAGTAAAATTACTCGATTCTGTGTCTAAAATATTTTAAACAACAAAGTTCAGAGGGCTCATTTATCGTCGTCGTAGTACGAATTCAAGAACGATCCAAAAAATAGAAGAACAGAAATGCTCTGTTATTGTGAATTGGATAACAGTCGAAAACTTCGAATGTTATTTAAGTTGGAATGAAAAAAATTGCGAGAGTAAGAATTATTTTCTATACGCTGGATGGAGGAAGATTCGTCAGTAGTTAATACACTCCATTTGCATATTATTTCAATGCTTCGATAATTTTTTTAGTTTTCCTAGATCATTTTAACGAAACGATGCAGAAATTTCAATATTCCCTCACTACTAAATGAGCTCTCTAAGTATTGTCGGTTCCCGCTGCTTTATAAAATTTTAATATTCCGACAGCTAATTTGACATTCTCCTTTCTGCATTATCTATAAACCGTTCAGAATGCAGGTATGCAAATGAAGGAGACTCATCATTATTTAATGTTCAAAATAATGTCTGACTGTTTGTTTTTAACTTACATATTCAATATTTGTGAAGGATCGGCCATAATATTTTTATTTCCATCTCTTATTCCAGTCATTACGGGTTATCAAAGTTTATGCGATTTATAGTAGTAAATTAGTAGGATTTATTAGTTCTATCTACCAGGATATTTTATCCTGAGAAAAAATCAACTATAACCGACTCAGGTAAGTTTTTACTTCCTTGTACGGAGTAAAGAAAGAATTGTAATCCCGAAAATCTTCGGTTGTTATGTTTCAACGGGAATATCCATTTTGACCATCCCTGAATCCATTTTGACTAGTTTCGTCGTGATGTCTATACGTACTTTCGTAGGTTCGTACGTGCGTATCTCGCATAACTTAAAAACGGTTAGCCGTTAAAAGTTGAGATTTTGAATTTAGGATTGATGCAAAATCTAGTTATGAACCGCTCTTTTTGGTCACTACGGAATTACCGGCAGTGGTACTTTACTTAAAGATCATGATTGATTTTCATCAAAAATTATATTAAAATATTATGAAAAACTTCTCAAATTTAGTATTTATAATTTATATATTGATTTGAATAACATGCTAGATTTTGGTCTAAATTGGAATACCGGAAGCGGTACTTTACTTAAAGGTCATAATAAACTTTTATCAAAAATTATATTAAAATATAATGTAAATCATTTCAAATTTGGTAAGTAGTACTTTTATAGCAATATAAATAATATAATAGATTTTTGTTGTATTTGGATAACCGAAAGTGGTACTTCACTTGAATTTCATAATATACTTACAAAATTATATTAAAATTAAATACAGAGATCATATGGTTCGATAATAAAGGTTACAAACGCAATTTTTTTTCTCTATAATTAAACATTTTTATTACTTGTTTTGAGTGTTAAAATTGAGTATAAAAAAATTGTTTTCCTCCCCATTTATTAGCTGAACAAGTTTGCAGCAGCAGAATGAGATATAAGTTAAGTGGATTCTTTCGCTTAAATTGTCGAAACCGTCGATTTCTAATGCTTTATCTAGTGACATTGACAGTTCTCTAATGTTGTCACGGAACACAAAGAACTCTCTTGGGAATTTGTTATCTGCTGAAAGAAAACGACATATCATAACGGAATGAGGCCTCCAAAAAGAAGAGCTTGTGTTTGTGTGTGTGTTTGTGTGTGTGTGTGTGTGTGTGTGTGTGTGTGTGTGTGTGTGTGTGTGTGTGTGTGCTTGTGTGTGTGTGTGTGTGTGTGTGTGTGTGTGAGTGTGCAAATAGATGGACATCGCGACGCCGAGTGTCTTTTTTAGATTCAATCTTCAGAAACTAGTAATCAAATTCAGGATCACTTTTTGAGCCGATTTATAGTTTAATAGGCGTACAAGGAAGTCATGTGTTGTCCACATCAGGTATTTTGTTAATCCATTGTATAGCAACATTTGGTATATTAACATTTAATATATTATACCTTGTATAATCATTGTTCTTCATATTATTTTAGTATGGTTTATTATTATTGTATCATTCTAGTGTAGGAAATAGACACTCAAATAAACCACGCTTACTGTATCTGTAGGGGAAAACTGTCACGAAAGCAGATTGTGAATTAATTAATTAATAGTATGAAAAAGAAAAAAAAAACATTTTGTTACAAAACTGAATTAATTTATAATAATGATATCTAGAGATAACCCAAGAACCGCTCGTTTAATATCCTAGGGAGAAAAAATTTCCAAAGCAACCATAATTCTTCTATATTCTTTTATCTAAATTGTAAATAACATTCAGATGGGGAAGAATGTCTATTTCGTATGAAAAATGACATAGACGTAACAATAACAGAATGTAATAAAGATAAAAGGAAGGCAGCTTTGAAGAAAACAACATGGCCGTTTTCTTCTTCTTGACCATATCTTCTTTCTGCCCGACTTCACTCTGTACCACCGTAATTTAGGGGTTCCTTCTGTATCGACTAAAATAATATGATAAATATGGATAATCTAATATAGCCATGGCATCTTTTAGGCTTTATATATCAGTGTATCTCCAAAGATATTCAAATTTTAAACTAGGATTCTGATTGTCTATGGAGAAAATCGATTTAATTTCACACTATTGATATTCCCAAAATAATCGATAATTATACTACAAGCTTTCTAACAATGTTTTGATTATTTTTTGAAGGAAATAATGATTTTGTGTTCTTTGAAAAGCCGTCACGTCCAAATAAATACAAGCAAATATTCTAATTTTGTATTCTATTACTAACAGCCTGAAATAATTACTGTAAGATTTTTTTATATATTGCTTAGTTCTTATGATATATTAATATGAATTTAATATACCGAAATTCTTGAATTAGAACGCATCTACACAGATGCATTGTGAAGTATAGGTTTTTTTTTTACTTGGAATAATTGTTTCTTAATTATTTTATTATTTGATTTGTTTCCATTTGGTCAGATGTGCAGATCTCAAGTAGAAAATTTTCCAAACCCATTATACAATCGAAGGTGATTCAGATGAACATGAACTAGGACATATAGAAGGTTTTATGGAAGAAAAAATATTCAAAGATAATACATTAGTTATAGTTAGAATAATTAATTATAGTTTTAAAATAAAAATTATTTTTTGAACATATTTTTGATATTTTATTTTCCCTTACTAATTCATTACACCAGAGAATCCATAAAAGTTTTACTGGTAGTATGATCTCTTACCTATGTATATACAAGCCCAATTATTAAAAAGATTTAATCAAGAAAGTATATCCTATGTGAATATGTTTATTGTAATTATTGTCCTTCGTTGTTGCTTTAAGTGGGTTATAATAATTTTAATAATAATTATAATGAGCTAAAATTTAAAATGGAAAAAAAAAAACGATAATTCATAACGTATTCATAGATACAAAATTTTAAAATACTCAAGAAATTAGTATGTAAATGTTTCAAAATTATTTAAATTGATGGCAAAAGTTCTAATTGACAAAAATTATTTTTTGAAAAAATCAAGAAATTTTTTTTTAATTATAAAGGGTTTTATGGTACTTAAAGGGTTAGTGGGATTAAATATGAATTACAATTTTTACAATTTTCTCGAAAACGGCTCTAACGATTTTGATTAAACTTGCCTAAAATATTCTTCCTAAAGACCTTTAACTTTTCATATATATGGTACATCACCGAGGAATTGCATGGAAAAAAGTTATGATGAAAAGAATATTTTATTTACGCATAACTTCAAAAGCGTGCAATTTATGGTAAATCATCTATAGACCTGTATGAAAGATAATCAAATTATCTAAAAAAAAAATAAAAGAATCATCAAAATAGGACCAATAATAGCAAAGATACAGCGCATCGGACTAACCGGAAATAGCTATTATATCATGGATTTTACACTTTTTTACATTTTTCTCAAAAACGGCTCTAACGATTTTGATGAAACTTGCCAAAATTATTCTTCATAAAGGCCTTTAACTTTTCATTTATGTAGTAAATCACCGAGAAAATGCAGGAAAAAAAGTTATGAAGAAAAGAATATTTTATTTTCGCATGGCTTAAAAAATATGCAATTTATAGTAAATTATGTACAGAATTATATGAAAGGTTATTAAAGTATCTAAAAAAAAAAATTATCAAAATCGGACAAGTATTAGCAAAGATACAGTGTATTTTATGAGGAGCATGAAATAGATGGATAACCAAGGGCATCCGAAAGGAGATAGATGCGACCGAACCTCATCCCACCAATCCGCCAATCTGTTGTAAACATTACGCTCTGTAACAAAGTAATTTAAGAATACAAAAACGGAAATTAACTTAATAATTTCTATTTCACATTATTTAATGGAAAGAAAATGTTTCCATAGAAACTAAACCAGCAACTTTTAAAATATATTTGCAACTTGACAAAGTTAAAATATAGAGGTAGTGTACATAATTGTTGTACTAAAATTGTTTTAAAAACTATTTTATTATACTTAAGTGGGAGAAGAATTGAATGCTGCTGAGTTTATTTCAAGTATTGTTTATGTGAACTCTTTAGAATTATATTAAAAAGATAATTATTTTAGGGCGGTAAGGGGAAGTTGTGTGATGCGCGCACCGCACCAGATTTTTTATCTAAAAATTGATATAATCTTTAGAAAAAATGTATCAATCTACGAGTGGGTAGATTATTTAAAAAATATATTTTATGAACATTTAACTGATTGAAAAAGGATTTTACGTTCGAAAATTCCAGGTTTTTAACACAGTATGATCGATATTCTTAGAAACGGAAAAAGTTACAGATTTAAAATTTTAACACTTTAGTTTTAATGATATTTGACAGGACCAAAATTTGACTGAACAGAAACTAATTTCCGATGGAAAAATAAATAAAGAATAAAATTCGTTCAAATTTCAAAATTAAAAAAAAATTCTTCAATTTCGTAAACATTTACCGTGTGTTTCTTTTCAAACTGCTAATGATAAACAGAATAAGTTTCAAGTCAATAACTTTTATAATTTGTTTTTTTTTTTCGAAAAGATGGTAGTTGTATGAAAAAACGAATTTTTCAGGAGAGCCAAAAAAACAACAACAGATTTTCTATAATATTTAGTCGATATTGAGGGAAAATTCGATATCTTCTATCGTTGGTTATGTTGGTACCGCCTAAAGGTAGACTTTGGTACTGCCCAGCGTTGCGTTTGGCAGCGCTACAGTTTCCACTATTACTCCTTGTATATTATCTTTAAACTGCTCACCATAGCGGCCAACTCTCCTCGTACTAAGCATCCTAGGTTAAAATATTGGTAAATAAAAATTTTAGACTTAAGTTTAATGGTTTTCGTTTTATTTCAGCGGAAAATGTATATTAAGTTTGAAAAAAGAAACGTCAGTATTTTTCATAGCATTTTCAAACAACAATTTTTTTCCTCAACCTACCGATTTTTATAACCCCTCCCATATACCAGCATCCTTTGAAAAATCCTCTATAATTCGTGTTACTTTTTTTCGAATATTCTTTTGCATTTCCATTCTTCAAGCATCCTCCCTAACCTCATTTAAACATCATATATTTCTCCATCTCCTACATTATTTAATTTATATTATTTGAATTTACTTATTATTTGAATTAATTTACTATTGTGAAGCAAGTCATATGTAGACAACATATTTTATATGTTCTTCATTTCTGTTATCCTTAGGGGACTGAATGGCCCAGAGTAAAGATAATTTATTCAATCATTCATTCATTCATTCAAGTTTTTAATGGTTTTTCTCATTGCTCGAGGCAGCCTTAAATTGCTCCAGCTATTGATTATAATCAATATATCAATCTGATGATTATCAGATGTTTTTAGTGAATTTTAGAAAATGGTGCAAATTCTGCCAACATACCCAAAATGGATATATATGGATATGGATATATTTGGATATTTCAAAATAATAATCTATAATTCCGTTATTAGTTGATCTTTATTGAAGTATTCCCTTCGAATCTCCGATAGGATTGGCCATACGGCGAGACTTGTGTATTTTCGATTTATCTGGTGCTGCAAAGTGAACATATCTGAGCTTCTTCCTCATTGTATATTTTATAATTTAAGTTCAATAATTCACCTCTTGCCTTAAATATCCACTTTATATCACTTATTCTTCTGTTGATGGATAAATAATTATTTTTCCCTAAGTTGTGAGATAGCTGTTTATATTTATTAAATTTAATAGACTTGTTTTCTTTTCTATGGTATTTACATAGTGGCTTTGTTGCACTATATCTCTAAGTTTCTGCAAGACATTTTTCATATCTCCAATACTCTCAAGATTAACCTCATATTCCATTTTATTGCTTTTTCAAGTTGAATTAAATTCTAAAACTAAAACACTTTACATAATGAACAATCTCATTTGCTAAATATTTTGGTAATCTGTCTTCTTTCATTCTTAATACCTTTAATATATAATCATGGATCTTTAGTGTGTAGAAAAAAATTCCAATTTAGACAACGGCCATCTTGAACGATTTTCAAGCCTGCAAGAACAATGTTAGTTTAGTTATTATATGTATACATTTGTTTTGTTGCAAAAAGAATGATTTATTAAATTAAAAAAAAAAAATTTTCAACTATTATTAATTTTATTTGGCTACACACCACGTAACGCGT
Source organism: Rhaphigaster nebulosa (assembly GCA_948150685.1). Classification (NCBI taxonomy): domain Eukaryota; kingdom Metazoa; phylum Arthropoda; class Insecta; order Hemiptera; family Pentatomidae; genus Rhaphigaster; species Rhaphigaster nebulosa. The sequence continues at coordinate 17,761,366 of OX411312.1, read as the reverse complement.
ATTATAATTTGTTTATAAACATGCCACGTCATTTTCTTAATTTTTCATTTATATTATATTTTTTAAAAACTAAAATATCACAGTATAACAATAAATTATTTTCATTATTGATGTAAAGTATATACTTGCAATTATTGTATAAAATTACCACTAATTGTAATTAAGTCCATCCTATTAGGCTATTGAAGCATGATTGCTAAAAATAAGGAGTGTGAAAATTTAAGTGGAGGAGTGGTTTGAATTATAAATTTCAAATGGAGGGTGAAGGTTGGAGAGGAAATGGTTATTAATTTAATATACATATGTATATAAATAAACTGAATAAATAAAACAGAAAAGAAGAAATTATGAAAAATAAATTTCATAAAAGAAACATAAAATTAGAGATTGATAAATTATTTGCCACTTCTATAAATTTGTTTTATTGAAAACTAGTTTCGAATGTTATACATTCATCCTCAGTTCTAAGAACACGCAAAAAAATTCAAAAATAAGCAATTCAAAATATAGTTGGTATTATTATGCATATTAAATTTAATATGTATAATAGTATTTAATATGTATAATAATACCAACTATATTTTCAATTGCTTATTTTTGGATATTTTTGTGTTTTTAGAACTGAGGATGAATGTATAACATTCGAAACTAGTTTTCAATAAAGCAAATTTATAGAAGTGGCAAATAATTTATCAATCCCTAATTAGATTGATCCTTCTATACCATCATGCGGATGTCAACTAAGAAACATAAAAACAAAATGTAAGACAAAAATAGCAAAAAAATCGAAAATAAAATAAATTATAAACAAAGTATATATGATATATCATATGTGTAATGTGTGTAATGAAACCCTTAAATGTGGTAATTGATGAAAATACAGAATAAAATAAATTAACATCCTAATCTATGATAATCTTTATTAGAGATCTCTGTTTTTAGAACTTTCTTGCGCAAATATATTTTACAAAAATACAGACAATTGTTATCATTAATAGAAATTATTGGTTGTTCTTAGATTTTCTAAGAGGTATATAGTCGAACCTTTATCTTCTATATTTGAGACAAGTTACGAATGATCGCCAAAAAAATAAAATTAAACACTTCCCCCACTATATGATATCCTTTGTATAGATAGCAAAAAGAAAAAACGATATATAGCTCAGGAATTTACAGTGTATCGTCCCTTTTAATTAGAATCAATAAAGCTGTACAAATTTAGGACTGAACAAGGGAAATATGAAGTCAGCACAAAAAGGGTTGCTTCCAGTGCACAATTAGAGAAAAACGTGGGTGAATTCCACACGGTTTTTATTTCAAATCGTGAAAGATATTGAATACGCAGTAGTCAATTTTTTATTAGTTAATTAATAAAACAAAAACTTTAAATAGAATTAATTTTCCTTTAGTTATGCGAATAATACATTAATAGGAGGGAAAAATGTTTTTAAACGAACCGCTCATCTTTACTATTTCTTAATAACGCTTTAAATAAATTAAAACCAATTCTTAGTTATACGTTGAAATGTTCAAATTCCCTTAGCTAGTAACTTGTATCACATGAAATGAATGTTTTAAGGGCGGCATTAATAAAATATGACATAATACACAAGCAATACAACAATACAATACTAACAATTGGATACAGTAACATTAATTAGAAAATCAATTATGTATTATCAAGTGCTTGAGCAGATATTTAATTTTGAAGTGTAAGCGTGGCCATTGTTCTAACACTACAAATAATCATAACTATAATTATGTTTTACATTGTCTACTCTAATGTAGTACATTGGAATTTAATACAAGGTATTATAAAATCTTTGAATCGAACTGAAATAATAATTTTTCCTGTTTAAAAAAATGCAATGTTTATTCAAAACCTTTAAAAGTGATTTGAATAAAAATATTACGTGATTGAGAAAAACAAAAATCAAGTTTAAAATCAGCATGAAAAATACTTTTAAAACCACCTTACAGTCGGAGCACATCGTTCTCCTTTATAGTTATTGGATAATAGAGCACACATTTTTGAAAAAACAAAACAAAAAAACTTGGTTATTAAACAATAAATTGAATTTGGAAATAAATATCAACTTGAAATATTTTAATGAGTTAAAATATAAAATAATATTTTTAAAACAAATAATTGTTTGACATCCCCATGATGGTATAGAAGGATTAATCTAATTAGGGATTGATAAATTATTTGCCACTTCTATAATTTTGTTTTTATTGAAAACAAGTTTCGAATGTTATACATTCATTTATACATGTTATACTTAAAAAAAATAAAATAAAATAAAAAACAATTAATGATATCTATTCAACAACCCCCGAAGATAGGCCCATCCCGAAACATTATGTCTTGATTCCATATTACGGCCCTATATCCACCAAAGTCGGAAATTAATTGAAAAAACTAGGATTAAACACCGCTTTTGAAATAGAAAAAAACCCTATCGTTATATTTCCCTTCTCTTAAAGACAAAATAGACCCTTTCCAAAAAAGCGGAGCATACGAACTAAATTGTAATGATTGTGCAGCCAAATACACAGGAAAAACTGGAAGATCGCTAAATCAGAGATTAAAGGAACATATACGTGCGTATAATAATAAGACAGATAATTCCAATTTTGCAATTCATTTAAATGAAAAAATTCATAAATTCATCAAAGACTCAGGACTTAAATTAATACTTCACGTTGAAAACAGCCTCAAATAAATTTATATGAAGCACGTGAAATAATAAAATCCTTCAAATCCAATCCAGATGTTTGCTTAAATGACCAAATAAATATCTCCAATAGTCCAATCTTGAATTTATTCCCATCTATAACAGAAAAAACAATTACTCACCGGAATTACTGGGAACACCCCGACCATTCCGGCTATTGAAGCTGTTTGGACTGGATTCTCAGTGAAGAGAATATCTCTAAGAGAAGTTTGTAGGGTTTTCAATGTGAATTTTGCTACACTAAAGAATAAAAAAGTGCGTTCCGTTCTTGGTTCGTTTTTGACGATGAATCTGGATTAGTTTCAGATGCTGGTGATGATGTAATGATGATGACCTCTTGTAGATAAATAAAAATCAGTAAATGAAGTAAATGAAAATCAAGATGAAATAAATTTTGGAAGAGCAACATTTAACTATGTTGGACATATTATTTCCAAAGATCAATATAATTTTGATTACTAGATTAACTTCTAACTTCGAATTGGAAATTGAAAAAAATCGTGAAAGAATCCAAAGAAATATTTGATACGGTAGAGGAATATAGTGTGACCTTTGTACTCAGTTGACATCCGCATCATGGTATAGAAGGATCAATCTAATTAGGGATTGATAAATTATCTGTCACTTCTATAATTTTGTTTTTATTGAAAACTAGTTTCGAATGTTATACATTCATCTTCAGTTCTAAAAACACACAAAAATTCAAAAATAAGCAATTCAAATTACAGTTTGGTATTATTATACATATTAAATTAAATGCAATATACATTAGTATCAAAAAACATTTATGAATTATGAATTTAATCAAGACTAGAAATCAAAAAAATTTGGTACTCACCAAGGTTTAGGTAGATTCTTAAACCTTAAATCTACTTAAACCATGGTTAGTATTTGATTTCTTGTCTTAATTGAATTCATAATTCATAAAAATTTTATAATACTAATTTATGTTACATTTAATTTAATATAAATGATAATACCAAACTGTATTTTGAATTCCTTATTTTTGAATTTTCGTGTGTTTTTAGAACTGAAGATGAATGTATAACATTCGAAACTAGTGATAAATAAAAATAAAAAAAATAGAAGTGACAAATAATTATCAATCCCTAATTTTTGTACTCAAGTATACAAATAATATATATATATATATATATATATATATATATATATATATATATATATATATATATATATATATATATATATAAAGATAAAAATAATTTGAAATGTATGCATTGTACATCATTACGAAATGAAATCGATTGGTTGATAGAATAATAACAAAATAAGTAAAAAAAAAAAAAGCCAAAATAAGGAAAATTTAAATTAAGTAAAAAAACAACTTACTCACTCATACCTATATACAATATTTACATTCTGCCCTAAGGTACTCCGAACCAAGCTTTACACTTCACAAGACTCCAGGATGTCCCAGCGCTTCTGTCACAATCGCGTCACTGTTATCGAAAGCCAGTGGAGGCTGAGTAAGGGCACTAGAGCCACAGAATCTCAGGAGAAGCTGGCCATTGCTAGAACTCCAATAACATATTTACAAAAAGTATCAGAGCCACTGCCGCTTCAACCTTCGATGAGGGCTAGATAGGGATTGCAAATAAAAATTGTACTATACTCCAATACAATCATTTCTTTTTGTAATGAAACAAGGAAATAAAAATTTTTGTATACAAATATTTTAAATACATTAACCTACCTTATAGGTACAAGATGGTAATGAATCAAGGTACACTAGGGCTTGATCAATGGTGCAGTATGATCATTTTCCACTGATCGCATATAAATAAAATATTAAAAAAAAAAAATTTTAAAAATCTATAACTGTTTAATATTTAAATTCTCAAAAATACATAGAATATAGGAATAATGGTGCTATCAGAGCCATGTTTCCTAATAAAGCAGAAGTCGGAAATGTACAAATTGAAAGGTTCATGTTGAGAGGTTACAAGTTACTTATCGTCATTAGATAATTATTTTATTATTTTTTTTTTTAACTTACTATATAACTGTATAATATAACTATTTTAAATGCTACTATGCTTCAACATTATGACAATATTTTAACAATGTATATCAACTATATAATATCTTGTACTCTTTACTTTATAGGCATACCCTATTTCGCATTAAAGTACATAAGTACAAGTAAGCCAATGACTTACTACGCCTGTGAAACGTTGAAAATCGGTAAAATTTAAAGTAGATTTATTAAAAAAAAGTAATTGAATACAATTATTATTATTATCTAATGACTATAAGTAATCTGCCACCAATAAACGAACGTTTCCACTTGTAATTTGACCACTTGTACTTGTACTGTTGTACTTAATGAATTAGGATAATGAAATAGGACTCAAGACTTCGCATTTTTATATTTAAAAAAAATTACTTTGAAAAAAATTTACTTTAAAAAAAATGCTCCTATGCTCTGTTGCAGACATAATTTTATCGGAAACTAACCGAAATGCTGTATTATATAAGTTTTAAATTATATTTCTAAATCTCATTTTAAGTTTTGGTAGTACACAATTACCATATAGATAAAATAATTATTAAAATAAACATGGGGAATATTTATCGACATACACGTCCCGAGCCCCTTAATCATTTTAAGCCTACTAGAAACAAAAATCAAAAATACCAAATGGGCATAGGTGGGGCACACTTTAGTATTTCTACTTTCTACCAATAATGAAACAAGTCTTTAAGGAGAAACTTGCGCAGTTAATAAAATATACACTTCAATGGTTATTTGAGCAGCCAAAGTTGGGAAAGCCTTGGGAAGAAACTAGCAACTGGGTCTCAAAGATGTTTCAAGACACTTGGGGACGGGACCCCTTGAAATTTTTATTCTAAGCTCCCACACAATATATATTGAGAGTTGTTGTACTTTGAGGGGATTCCATTAACCTAATGACTATTATTTTATATGTTTATAGGTGCCATATTAACTTTAGAAAAAGTAATATGAAAGCAGAACAAACTGCTGTTCCTTATATTTCAAGAAAAAACACGTTTTTTGTTTGTTTTTTTTTTGTTCAGAACCTATTTAGATTATGAGATGGTAATTGTTATTAAAAGAAAACATATATCTAAAGAGATGTGTTAAAAAGTAATTAACTAAACTCCCATTAAATTTTAAATTCAATAAATTCGAAAACAAAATGTCTACAAATATTTTTTATCTTGGAATTACGTTTAACAGGCATTTAAAGTTTTCGGTATACTTTCAAACTGAAAAATTAAGAATTAAAACATACCATTGATCATTTATACACACCACAATTAATCATTTATCAAGCATAAATTATTTCGTTTAAATGCTTTAATCTATAATCTATTATACGTCCGAAACTATGGCGCACAATTCATTGTTTTCATTCGTTGCAAAGTCAACAGAAAAGCAAACCGCTTAATATCTTTTCGAAATGTAGTTTTGAGAAGGATAGCAAAAGGAACTTTATTGGAAAGAGCTAAAACATAATGGTTCCAAGAGGAATTAAAAATTCCATGAATTGGGCTTGATAAATTATTTGCCACTTCTATAAATTTGTTTTATTGAAAACTAGTTTCGAATGTTATACATTCATCCTCAGTTCAAGGTTTAAATGGATTATATAAAACAGAAAAGTTTGTACTGGTTTCTTCTCGCATTACTTTCTTAATGCGATATTTGTTAGTTCAATGCGAGAAGAAACCAATACAAACTTTTCTGTTTGATATAATCCATTTAAACATTGAACTGAGGAAAAATGTATAGCATTCGAAACTAGTGTTCAATAAAACAAATTTATAGACGTGGCAAATAATTTATCAATCCCTAATTAGATTGATCCTTCTATACCATCATGCGTATGTCAACTGTTTTTGTATTAGTTATATTTGGGTTTGTAATTTATACTTATTTTGTTTTATTATGAGGAAAGCTATTACCATGCTGTTAACATGTTACCATGTTGATAATTGTAGAACGATGATAGAAAGTTATTGAGGAAGGGTATCTGAAGCATTAATCTGATTGAAGGGACCGGAACGTATGACTCAATAGGGACGCCGCTGTCACGATAACTAGCGCCCTTTTGTTGCCTAATTTGATATCTTCCCTTCGACATCTCTGTCACCGGATTCCAGGAACGGTTCTTGTATGCCTCCATGGATATTTGAATAGAAATAATCGATGAATGGGCATTCGAAGTCTCCCCGATGGCCGTAAAGTAATTGGGATGAAATCGTACTGAAGCGATTTTAGCGGCCAGATCATATAGAATGTATTCGATGGAAGTAGAAGTTTAAAAAATGATACACCAAATACTAGAGATGGTTTGTGACAGCCATTAGTGGTACCAGTCATAAGTAGGAATTGAAAGCAAAATATTGATATCGATTAACAATATCGATATCACGATATTATTATTAAAATATCGATATTTCGAAATATTTTTACAAAATAAACGAAAATTTCTTAAGGAGATTAGGAGATGATCTGTTTCTTAATATTTATATCCTGCTGTAAATGAACTTAATAAAAACTATGTCTTCATTATATCGGCATAAAAACATCGATAATTTTTTTAAATTAAATTAAAAATATATCTAAACGAATCGGAAGGCGATTAGAAGATAACCAGTTTCTTAATATTTAAATCCTGCTGTAAATGAACTTAATCAAAATAATATCTTAATTTTATCGGCACAGAAATATCAATATTTCAACATATGGTTGATTTTCACTTCCTTGTACGCAATAAAGGAAGTATTGTAATCGCGAAAATTTTCATTTTTCAGATTTCAACCGAAATATCCACTTTGACCATCCCTGAATCCATTTTGACTAGTTTCGTCGTGACGCCTGTACCGTACGTTCGTGCGTATCTCGCATAACTAAAAAACGGATAGCGATAGAAAGTTAAACAAAATTATTTGGGATTGCTGTAAAATCTAGTTGCGAACCTCGGTTTTGGCCACTACATGATCACCGGAAGTGGTACTTTATTTGAAATTCATAGAATAAACTCACATCAAAATTTATATTAAAATTAAATACAGAGATCATATGGTTCGGTGATGAAGGTTAAAACGCGATTTTTCCCCACTCTAATTAAACAATTTTATTACTTGTTTTGAGTATTAAAATTTAGTGTAAAATACTTGTTTTCCTCCCCATTTGTGAGCTGAACAAATCTGCAGTAAGAGAATAAGATATAAGTTGAGTGGGTTTTTCCGCTTAAAATGTCGAAACTGCAGATTTCCAATGTTTTATCAAGTGACATAGATAGTTCTAATGAACACGAACAAATCTCTTGGAAACTTGTTACCTACTGAAAGAAAACGACATATAATAACGGAACGAGATCTCTAGAAACAAGAGTATGTCTGTGTGTGTGTGTGTCAATAGATGGATGTCGCGACGCCGAATGTTGTTTTTGAGATACTGCAATCTTCGGAAACTAGCAAACAAATTGTGGATCACTTTTTGAGCCACCGATTTATAGTTTAATAGTCGTACAAGGAAGTCATGTGTTGTCCACATCAGATATTTTTTTTTTTGGATTGTGTGATGTGTAATTTGTACAAGACTTTGTCCTTCGAAAATAAATATATATCTATTCTATTCCTATTTTCTCTTTAATTTAAAATATATTTATTGGTTATTTTAGAGTCCGGATACTTCTCTACGTATCACCTTAATATCTATTTCCTTAGGTTCATCACCGTTTTGGCAAAGCTGAATAGCATGCAACGCTAATTTATAATCTTCAAAAAAATTAATAATCTTCAAGTTTGCAGTAGCAGAATGAGATATAAGTTAAGTCGATTCTTCCACTTAAAATGTCGAAACCGTCGATTTCCAATGCTTCATCTTGTGACATTGACAGTTCTAATGTCACGAAACATGAAGTAATCTCTTAGGAACTTCCTACCTACTGAAAGATAACGACATAGAATAACGGAATGAGACCTCCAGAAACAAGAGCTTCTATGTGTGTCAATATATGGTCATCGCGACGCTGAGTGTCGTTTTTGAAATACTGCCATCTCCGGAAACTTGTAACCAAATTCAGGATCTCTTTTTGAGCCGCCGATTTATAGTTTAATTGGCGTACAAGAAAGTCATGGGGTGGCCATATCAGATATTTTTATTATATTAAAATAACAACTTCTGAATGAATTGGAAGATTAGAACCAGTTTCTTAATATTTAAATTATGATGTAAATGAACTTAATAAGAACAATATCACAATTGAATCGGCACAGAAATATCGTTATTCTAAAATACAGTAACCCATTTTTTTTTATTAAAATTAAAAAAAACATTTCTGAACGAATTGGAAGGAGATTAGGAGGTAACTTGTTTCTCAATATTTAACATCTGGTGCTATTCAACTCAATAAAAACAACATCTTAATAAGAAAGGCATAGAAATGTCGAAATTATAAAAAACAATATCTTAATGATATGGGCACAGAAATATCGATGCAGCTTTTATTGTTTTTAAGTGTTTCTAGCACTTTCTTAAAATCTTCGAAATCGGGGAGAAATGTTTAAAATATGCTAAAGAAAGTGTATGATTTTTTAGAGGTATGGGTTAAGGAAAAAACGCCGAAAGAGTGGACAGTAACTATTATATACCCATTTTTAAAAAAAGAACACAATACTAAATGTGAAAATTACAACGGTAGGTATATCTCTCGTAGGGATAGTTTCTAGGACATTTTCCTAAATAAGAGGTTACAAGTGTGGTTCGAAATTATTCTTGGAGAATAAAAGCAGCTTTAGACCAAATAGATCTGCATCGACCAAATTTGTTCGGTGAAATAGATGTTGAAAAAATGTTACGAATATAATGCAGATCTAAATCATCTTTTTATTGATTCCAAATAGACGTTAGACAGTGTCAATAGAAACTACAAAAAAACTCTGTCGGAAAGTTTGCAGTCATGGACGGCCGAAGGCAGAAAGACTCTTTGTCCTCAACTGTTTTCAACATATTTCTGGAATATGAACCACGTGCCATTCGTACAAGTCCTAATGGCACGCACGACATATAATTGGTTGCCACAACATCTATCTTACGCGGATGACGTGGAAATATCGGCTAGATCAGGGGCAGCGTTTGAAAATTGGGTCACCGTGTGAACTACGAAAAGATGGTAAACGTAAAGCCTTCGAAAAATCCAGCAGAAAGAGACGGTAAATTTTGGAGCCCACATTTTCAAAACGGCAAGTGGTGTAGTAATAAAGGTGTAGGAAAGAAATTTAGGTAGAAGAATATTCATGTCTGCGAGAATGGCAACTAAAGGAATAGAAGGAATGACGAGCTTAAAGAAATATTTGATGAACCGGATCTGGTGTCCTTCGTCAAAAAGAACTAGTTGAGGAGGCTTGTGTATGTGGAGTGAATGCTGGCGGGTAGGATACCCAAGAAGCTGCTGCAAGATAGGCCTGGAGAGAAAAGAATGAGGGGGCTTCCACGCTTACGATGGAGAGATAATATGGAAAGATTATTAAGAAGAATGGGAGTCAGAGGATGGAGCAGGATTGTCCAGGATAAGGAAGAGTGGACTAGGATTGTGTAGGAGGCTCTGGCCCTTATGGGACTGTGCGTGAGTGAGTGTGACACTTTTAGTGCCATTTTTTGACCGGCTCGGTAAAAAAACATCGAAGTGGGCGACTGTATCAATCTCTTGCTTTCAACTAATACTTCTTTTCCCATGTATGGCAATTGGGGCATCGAAATGTCATTCATCATGAATCAGATTTATTAAAACTAGTATTTTATAATGAATTCATAGGACTCTCCCTGTACATCAAAGAAATAAATTCTAGGAGAAGTAGATTTGGGAGGGGGTGTGGTCAAGAAAAAAAACAGTGACAAGTTTGAAATTACTGCTTATGAGTCGCAAAGTTTCGCCCTAAGTTGCAAACCTTCATCAGGGCGACGAGTCGAGAATTCCAGAAGAGCTACAAACAGCAAACTGCAATCAACAAAAAATAAATTAATATTTCTTTAGACGATATTCCATAAAATATCACACATCCATAATGAAAGAGGCACAACTCAAAATTTTTTAGGTCTGAAATTTTAATATTTGGGCCTCTATCATCCTAAAGTGCGACCGACCATCAAATATCAGGCAAAACAATAAACACAATAGTTGATCGACCAGTAATACGTGTTGTAGGAAACACTCTGGGACTTTACCTGTGTCTTATCGTCTTATATCGTTCTAAAAAAAAAAATCTTTTCTTTTGGTACAACGGCCCTCAGAATAATATTTATATATCTTTAGTAGTTACCACTTGTGATTACTAGATACATTTAGTTTGATGATTTGGTTGTGGAGAAGAGAAGATGTTTAATGAGTGGAAAGCGAAAATGTTACCGCGATGAGAAAAGATTGAGGTTAGAAAAATGACCATTAGATAGGCCCATCTGATAGACTTGTTCCTATCTCCCATCATTTCCTGTACCAGTTTTAGTGAGTACTTGTTGAAATTTCATACACTTGCAAGTCCAGAATTAAAGGAAAAATATTATCTACATTTATAACCAAACTTGTAATTACATAAAACATATTTAATGTTATACATTTTTTTTTTGACAACTTAAATATGCTCTCCGTAATTCTTCGACAATGCAATGGAGTAATATTTTGTTCTTTTCAATCAACTTTACTTTTCAGAAAAAGGAAATAAGTCTATGAAACATAATTCACATTCCATTTTAACACTGTTTCTGTGACTAAAATATATTTTTTTCAATAGTAAAGTACATTAGAAAGAACAAGATATAATTTAAATCTATTGATGTAACCAAAAAAAAAAAAAAATGACTAGTACCCCTTACCCAAACAAACAGAATTATATATACATAGTATCTTGTGATAGTAATTCGGTAAATTAAAACTTTATTAATTAATTTTATTAAAACAAATAAAAACTTTATAAATTCCGCAAAAGACTTATCCATTCGTTTTCATTGGGGCATACTTGCAATCAACTACAGTTGATTGATTTCAGGTAAGTGCTCGAGGTGAATGGCATTTCCCTTCAAGCTCCGATTATTTTCTAGTCGTTGAACCTTCTAGAGCGGGCTTTTTTTAGAACTCAAAAATTTATTTCTAGTTGTGAACACTCAAATCTCCAAGGTTTGAAATTACCGCAGCGAAATTACCGGTTGAGGTAACTTGGAGTGTCGGTAGTCGAGTGGGCCCCTACAAAGCCAAACTCAAGTCCTATTGATTCAGTCCAGTTAAGTTTTTCTTTATACTTCATCAAACTTGACTTCTTTCCAATCAGTCTCAAATTTCTAATTAATCTTGGAAAAAATTGGGTAATTCAATCAGATATATATATATATATATATATATATATATATATATATATATATATATACATTATTTTCTCATACTCTTTTCCGAATAAAATTATAGATATAATATAATTTTATTAATATATTAATATATTCTCCTTGTAACGTGTTTTTTTTTTTTTTTTTTTTTTTTGAGAATTGAAAACAGATTACAATCAAATGGTATTTTGAGTGAAACAGAGAGGAGATATTGATGGATTTGTCGCTTCTGCAATTATTTTCAATATTTTTATTCCTTCTTTATATTTATTTGATATTAATTTTTGTTTATTATTAATTTTCTTCATTATTCTTTTAAAGTTTTTTTTTTCATACCTTTCATTTGCAAATCAATTAGATACCTCAATTACGTCAAGATACACAATTTAGGAAGTGGCAACAGTCGACCTTTCTTGCAATATGAAGAGTCTGAAAAGATGCTGGGTGAGAGACGATTTGCTAATCGTTAATTTCCTTATATAAAATGTGCAAATTAACTTGAGGAAGAAAAAGAAAATGAAATATTTGTATTGATAATAGTTTTCAGAAACTCGATTCACACAAAGAGAGTTTATAACCCAATACATATTGTATTAATATAGAACGCATTTTTATAGTTTTCTTTACTATTTAGCCTCAAGGTAACAATCAAATTCAATGGCTTTAATCTATATATTTCTCTTGACATGGGAGATCCAATATTGAAACTAATTAAATACATTTTTAAACATATAACAGGCGAAAAGAATATACCGCAACTTCTGTTTTCCTGTGTCACAGCAAAAAGAACTATCAGTCTGGTGATTTTATCTGGAGAGAAAAATATCGTGGAAGCCAATCAACAACGAATGTTACCCTGCTACGGGAGTCTCCTCTTACTGACCGTTTCAATACAATCGTCTAGAAGTCGGAGTAAAAAGTGCAAATGCCAAATGGACTTGGAAATCCTGGCATGCTTCCGAATGGTCCATGCCGCCGACGATTGTAAATGTCTTATCCAATGTACTCATCCTTTGGCGTCTCTTGCTACTTTAGTTGTTTACAAGATAAGAAAATAGAAACATGATGTAGCAGATACGATAGGGGTGGATAATACCTAAACTTTAAATATATGCTAGTAATTTTTATTATTTTATAATAAAGTCGGAGACCTAATTTTTATCAATTAATATATTTAATTTGCATATTTATTATTATCAATAATGAATCTTTATAATCGACCCCAAAAAAATTGAACCCCCCACTCTAAATTTTTAATTTTACGTTTTTTTAAGTAGAATCCAAAAAAAGAATTTAAAAAAATCCGGCCGTCCACTTTTCTCTAAGTCTAATATTCCGATTTTTTTTTATTTTGTACTAAAGTTCCAGGTTTCCCAAAGATAATCATTGGAACTTGAAATTACTATCAGCTGTATTGTCCCGAAAAAATATATTCAATTTGCAATTTAAATTTCTTTTTTATGTCTATTTTTAAATTATAAACCATAGTGTAGTAATTACTTCCGCCCCCCTAGTACATGACAATTCCCTCCCTTTTTGGCTGCATGGAACATGAAGCCGACTATTTCACTGTTGGTTTAACCACTCTAAGCTTATTTAAGTTTGTTTGTTCCATAAATATTGATATTTATTCCTTATGAGTTCTCCAAGTGATCCAAACCTTTCTGCGCTGGAAAAGAATGAACTTTCGACGTTGTCCAACGAGTGTGCTTCTGTTACTGCTCTACGTCATTTCCGGTTGTGCAGATGTGACTTGGAATCCATACAATAACAACCAAAGATTGCATATTTCTCTGATGGGATGTTTTTTTTTAATAGGGCGCTCAGAGTATACGAACAAATTACTATGGTGTCTTCACTAGCTGGAATTTCTAACTGGAGTGTTTTTTTTCAGCTGTCAACATAGCATGGGATATTTAATTTAAATGTTTGTAAAGTTTTATTGTAAACTTTTGCATGTTAAATTTAATGTTGTTTTTGATTCATCGGTACAGATAACTAAACTGTTTTGTGATGGTTTATTGGAGAAGCAAATGCTATTATTTCATTGCTTGATATTTTGTTTTGCAAGCTTTATATCTTTAAGAAATAGAAAATTAAAATCTCAATAATTGAGGGCTGTGAAAGCAGCGCCGCTTAGTGAGCTGATACAGTTCCGCTCGTCGTTACAGTTGTGCGGGTACAATCTAAAGCAACTTTAAGGCGAAGCCTAGGTATTTTATTTATTAGCCGTGGATCGTCCCTAGGATTGTGAGTGGGTGCCTGATCCTTCAATGGGTTAGGAGGAACACCTTGGTGGTTGAGCGTAGATGCTGACCACATCGCTTCCCAGTATAACCATTGGTCATGAAACTATACTTCCTAATAAAACAGCAAGCCACAGGGACCTTCCATTGGTTGTATTGGTAAATGTTAATTTTTTTTTTTTTTTGGTTATATATGTTACAGATTAAAAAAATAATGTAATCTGCTAATAATTAAAAAAAAATTGTTTTTCTTATTTTATTTTAAATAAAAATAAAACATTATAAAAAATTAAACCTAAATATGTTTCCTCATTTTATGATCCTGTAAGTTTTTACAAACTAAGAAAAGTTTTCATTATAATTTTTTTTTAATCTAAAGCGTTAACACCATTTATTCAATAAAATGAATTAATATGTAAAACAGTGGTGACTGTTTAAGATTTAAAGTTTTATAAAAAATGTTTATTTCGAAAGCAGACATTATTTGATTGGTACAGTCGGATAGTCAATTTGGTGATAACATTCCCTATTCAAGAATATCTATCACTCTTTCCCTTTATAATTTTATTATTAATCAAAATTTTCCTCTCATTTACAGTGATTCTTTCAGAAAAAATAAGTATTTTTTTTTTCCTGGAAATATGATTCTGTTAATGAAATTGTTTTTCTTAGGATTAATAGATTCTTTTAGAGTAATGTAAGTATCTTTTTAGTCTATGATTAATTTATTATTATAAATACATTAAAATCCCAATTTTTATAATAAAAAATGAAGAGTCTAAAAAAAGATGTAAATCATAAATATTTTACTTTCTTTATTCGACTTTATAAAAATAAAACGTATGTGTATAGTTGTTTATGAAACTGAGCATAGTTTCCGATATGAATATTAAGTGATTTATTTCTGTACCTCTTTGGATTCTTTAATCATGTAAAAATATGAAAATATTTATTAACATTGTTCAATTTCAATATATTTATTAGTAAATATATATATATATATATATATATATATATATATATATATATATATATATATATATATATATATATACTTTGGCTACATATTGAATTATATGATGTCTTTCTAGAATGATAAAAATATTCGTTTGTTACGGCCTCAGATGGATATAATAAGCACGGATGGACCCTGTGTGTTTCTTCTTCAATACGAGGATTGTTCACCCGTCAAGCACATCCACATTACACAAGCTTTGGTTAATAGCTTCCAAAGTACAAAGGAATATATCCGTTGCATGAAAACAGCATAACAATTTGCCGAATAATAAAGGGAGAGTTGTTTATGTCGTGGCACGCTGAATTGCATTTTAATTAGATTTCAAAAAAAGTTTAATCCAAAAAATATCTCAGTTGATGACTATTTTGTCTGTACATATGCTCTATACGAAGGAAATTTGATTCGAATGTCTCTCAGCAAATGAGTTAGTAAAAAATATGAACATTCAGTTTCCATACTGCCAGAGCACGGTTGAGTGTAGAAGAATATTGGAAAATCTGGGAAATCGTGGATGTACACTAATGTTCCAATGGATACCCAGTCATGTCAATATACATGGAAATGAGGAAGCCGACAAACTAGCCAAGTTAGGAACTACTCTACCTCAACTTAGTTGCCCCATGTCTCTGCAAACATCCAAGGCACTAATTAGCGCAGCAGTCGGCAGATGGAACGAACAGCGTCTCTTCGAAGCGGCTGCAGGTAAAAGATGGGAGACATTGGTCACTCAGGGTCCCATCAACACAAGCCTACGCAATCAGCGTAGCCGCCTTCCGTTTGAAAACGGCATGACTACCTCGCTAGCCACCTCCACCGTATCAATGTTCTGACATCCTCCGAGTGTCCACTTGTGGTTGCGGTACAATGGATGCTGAACATCTGAAAGACTGCTTAGTTTTGGACCACACCCCACGGAATAAGAGCTCGGAGTTTGAAGAAGCACATCTCTATTGGTCAGCGCGTCGCCAAATGGCTCAACTGCCAAGGGCGGGCGTTGGCCAGCAGCAGCAGCAGTTTCCAATTTAATTTATAGTTTTTACTTAAAACGCATCTATACAAAAAATGAAAAGACGGAAATATACGTTTTAAGGTCCCCGAGTTCAAATAACCAAGTCTCAAAAAATGGTGTGTGTGCCTACACGAGTTTGAACAGCCTAGCTCAAATACGAAAACTTGTACGGTGCTTAAATTACGTATTTAAGATAAATATGTACTGGGATGGTACAGCAATTTTTTCGACAAAATTTAATAACCGGAAGTTCCACATTATATCTCCGATTTTTTTACTATTTAATCAAAATCGGCTTTAACGATTTTGATTAAATTCGTTCTATCAATGTACCGTTAAATGCTCTTCAAAATCAGACAGGTCTTATCCATATTGAAATAGTATGACAGGGCTCAATTATCGAATTTTCGAAATTGCTTACTCTAAAGTACCTTTAATTTTGTATATTTGAAATAATTAACCATCGCTGGTAGTAATAAAAATGGATAAATATAATCTATGAACGAATTTGATAATTTACTTAAAGGAAGAAAATGGAGAAGTATTTTTCCAGGTTGGAAACAAATTTCCGGAAATGTGAATAGTTTTATAGATATATAATATACTGTTGAAAAGCTAACGATTTTAGAAAAATTAATATCTAGCATATACAACTGTAGAAGGTAGTGAAGAGTGAAGAAAAACAAATAAACTTAAGTTATCGTTGTAGTTAATAATTTCTACCTATATATATTATTTAACGGAAACTAAATGGAAATTTTTTTAATTTATTTCAAGGAGTGTGGTAAGCGACAGTTGTGTTATACGCCCGCCGAACCATATTTTTTTCTTTATTATACAATACATACGAGGCAAATCAGCACAACTAGCACAAATACGAAATGAAATTGAAAATTATTAAATTTATTCTTCATCCTGAGATTAAAGTCCGAAATGTTGAATGTAAATAGAAGTATATTACCATCATTAAAATATTCAAATCAAGTGACAAAAGCCTGATACAACATCATAGCTAAAACATTGGCAAAGCCGGAAAACGGACGAGATAAAAAGAAAATCCTTGGAAAATAAGGTCAACACGGACTTAACTATATATTGGGTCGTAAGGCTCGGATTGGTTTTAGAGAGAAAACAACAGCGGGCTGTGGAGGCAATACCCCCCTCCCCTCTCTCCCGACCAATCCTGTCGAATAAAAACAATCAATTCTACGGATTAGCTAAGCTCCCGTCTACGTCTGAGCAAATATAAACAAATTATCTTGTTATTTACAAGTCCAATCATTAACTTTTTTTTTTTTAATGATTTCAATCCTTGAGTCTCTCAAATTGCAGTAAATAACTGACTAGTCAACGTTTCGTCAATCACGCCATCATCGGGAATGAAAAATATATTTAAATGCAGACCAGAGATGGATTACGTCGCCAGCCATGTGGTGTCACCTCAGATATATTAGGGATTGATAAATTATTTGCCACTTCTATAAATTTTGTTTTATTGAAAACTAGTTTCGAATGTTATACATTCATTCTCAGTTCTAAAAACACACAAAAAATTTAAAAATAAGCAATTCATTTAATTCAATTTAAAAATATAGTTTGGTATTATTAAACATATTAAATTAGATGCAATATAAATCAGTATTATAAAACATTTATGAATTATGAATTTAATTAAGACAAGAAATCGAATACATGTTGGTACTCACCAAGGTTTAAATGGATTATATCAAACAGAAAAGTTTGTACTGGTTTCTTCTCGCATAGAACTAACAATGAACGAAACGAAGGTAACGGTGTAAAGGCCAGGGTTTTTCCAGTAATGCCGGTGAGTAATTGGTTTTTCTGTTATAGATGGGAATAAATTTAAAATTGGACTATTGGAGATATTTACTTGGTCATTTCAGCAAAAATTTGTATTGGATTTAAAGGATTTTATTATTTCAAGTGCTTCGTATATATTTAATTTGAGACTGTTTTGAACGTGATTTATTAATTTAACTCCCGAGTCTTTGATGAATATATATATATATATATATATATATATATATATATATATATATATATATATATATATATATATATATATATTGGCTGATTCATCCTTCTGTAAATAACACAGGTATAAAATTATTACTATAAAAAAAATATTAAAAATATTATTTAATTTTAAACTTAAATATTAAAGAAAGGCTTTACAGAATAAAAACATTTTCTCTGAAGTAATATCTCTCTTTTTCTCTCTCAGAGAGAGAGAGAAAGAGATATATTACTTCAGAGAAAATGTTTTTATTCTGTAAATCCTTTCTTTAATATTTAATTTTAATAGTAATAGTTATATAGCTGTGTTATTTACAGAAGGATGAATCAGCCAAAACCATTTAGGCGGCGGTGACTGTGTAGGTTGATTAGAGACGGTGTAATGAATCCCTTCTGCTTTGGAGGGAGAGAGCTTAGAGGGACTTGACTCGCCCTGAACTAATCCATTAAATCGACCCATTCCGCGGATCAAGTTTGTATTAAGTGCCTTCAGGGCACCGGGACTTTGCAGGATACGCCCTGTCCGACCACTCGGGATCAAATGGGATAACTTATTGGCATACTTCAAGCAACAGCCGCTTCAACTTGATTCAATTCTAAGCCCAGCTACCTTATCCTACTATCAGGATACACGAGTAATCCGACCCCTCTGTGCTACTTACGAAGCTTCTACAAGTTGGGATTAAAAATGTTGATTCTTTTAACTTTCATGCATTGTCAAATATTTATTTATTCTTGTAGCAGTGCATTTGATTTTTTGAAGTCTATTATTCAATTGAAAGAAATTAATTATATTAAAAAAGATTCCGAATTTAACTTCAACAAGCGATATGCACCGAAATTCGCAATTCACTTGGAAACAGGCTTAGAGCCTCTTTTGGTTTATTATTTTCAATAATAGACCTTTGGAATCGACCAAAGAAAAAATTTGTGTAACCCCTCCTCAAAATTTGAGGTTTTACGTTTCAGGATACCTAGAATCCAAATATCAAATTTTAAAAAAAATCCGTCCTATAATTTTTTTGAAAGCTGATGAAATTCTCTACAATAGGAAAAAATCATTTAAATCGGACCAGTATTAGCTGAGATATAGCGTAATGAACTTCGTAGACTAATTCTCTGGTGAGGCTGGTCATCGTGGCCCTAGGCCTCCTGATTTCTCTATTGGGCTTCTGACTTCTTCGTATCTCTCTGCTTTATCCTTCCTTGGATTATTTCTCCACTTCCTTTAGCTTTTTTAGTCTTTCCTTTTTTTTTCCTCCAGAAGTGCATATCAAATATTTCCTCTGTATCATTTTACCCTCTGATTACATGTCCTAACCATCACAGCCTATTTGCATTGACACATTTTTTTCTTAATACTCCCAGTTCGGCACTCTCACGGCGATCATCTTGGGGTAAGCTTCAAATTTCTTTTCCTTTGGTGCCTACTACTTATTTTTTTTTTACTTGGACAGAATAGATATTTTTGAAATATTACTAAGTGGAAATAACAAACCATTGTAATTAATTTTAAATTAATTATGCACATATATTTTTTTTCTCTCCATATTATCTATACGAATTGTATCCGTCTAAATTTCCGTTTTAGTGTCTTCCGATTCCTTTCCGTCTTTGAAATTCATTTCATAAATTTAAGAACTACTCAAATCGTACAATAGCTGTTATTTTAAAGACTAAATATCAATTTGCAAGTGTCAAGAGGAAATAACAATTAAAAGTAACTGATTACTATTGAGTAACCCATCTAGACCACTCAAGCCTAAGGTAGTTTACATTCCTCTTTTATTTTCAACTTTATTTCAATTCAATTTTATTTATTTTTATATAGTAATTTTACGAACTTCCGTCATATTGTTTTTCGATTTTTATCCGTCTTTGAAATTCATTTCATAAATTTAAGAACCACTCAAATCGTACAATAGATGTTATTTTAAAGTTAACAACTGCCAAGAGGAAATAACAGTTAAAAATAACTGGTGAGCATTGAATAACGATTAAGGCAGTAAACTAAGAGCCACTGTTGAAGACTATTTTCTTAGCAATCTGTGAATACATTTGAACTATATTTTAATGTTTCTTTAAAAAATTATCTGAGACTTTTAGATGTTTTCTACCTGTTTTTATTGAAAAAGAGTACGTTGTAGAATATAAAAAAAAGATTTTTTGGTGCACATGAGTAGGAAACTTAAATTTTCTTATTCTTTGGTCACTTTTTTTTTTTTTTTTTTTTTTTTTTTTTTGTCCAGTGAAGTATAATAATTAGTTGACATCCACATGAAGGTATCGAAGGATCAATCTAATTAGAGATTGATAAACGATTTGCCACTTCTATAAATTTGTTTTTGTTGAAAATTAGAGTCAAATGTTATGCATTCATCTTCAGTTCTATAAACACACAAAAATCAGTAATTTAGAATTTTAATTTTTAAATTGCTGATTTTTGATCTTTTGTGACTTTATAGAACTGAAGATGAATGTATAACATTCGAAACTAGTTTTCAATAAAAACAAATTTATAGAAGTGGCAAATTATTTATCAATCTCTAATTAGAGTAATAAGTGTATATTGCACTAGCCGAAAAGTGAATTACTAATTCAGTGTTTTAATTGTATAATTAATTAGTGCCTTCTATATCTATTTATAATTTATGCAGATTTTCCGTTGTAAAAATAATTATTAATGGTAGAAAATTACGATAGATGTGACTGCTAGTGTTTTTCTTTTATTAAAATATGTAAATGTAATTTTCATTTAAGAGTAAATTGATATTTAATTATTTAAATCCTGTTTAAACTGTCAGTAATGAGAGATAAATTTATATATATATATATATATATATATATATATATATATATATATATATATATATATATATATATATATATATGCACGCATGATATTTCTTCAGTTAAAAACTTATTGTGATAAAAAGTCATATTCACCCCGAGGCTGTGGTGTCAACTAGGTTGTGCGTGTGGTTTATCTTGTTCTTTGTTATCTTTAGTGGGGCTACAGCAGCTTGAAAAATATCCCTTCGCTTGGTAGGCCTTGGGTTCAACGCACCCCTAAGCATTAAGTTGGGTTTTTCTGTTTTTTTTTTATTTTTTATTTTTATAGTGAGTATCAATAATGTTTTATTTATAAATAACTGTTCATCATTGTTCCAAAACAGTAATTGAGTCTTAGTAATTAAGACTTAATTAATGTATAGAAAATTTCATTATTTACAGGCATAATTGAGGAGTTTTCTATCAAAAGTTAATAAATTCACTTCTCAAAAACAAAGATTTATTTGACGAATTGATATTCCACTCCCAAACATTATTCAGTAAATTTCAAATCCTAAATTTTCCTCTTTAAAATAGGAGTTGTAAATCAACATTTTCAATAAAAATTTGTGTTATTTCCATGAGATCACCCCTAATAATTATTTTGTAATAATTGTCCAAAAATGGATAGATTAACTTTTTATAGAAAAATCAATTATTGCTTTGAGAAACGAACATTTCTAAGAATTTAAATCTTTTAATTATATTTTTATAATTCAAACACTTTTACAGGTTGTCTCAATTCACTCCCAATTCTCGAATCAATTTAACAGATTACTGGCAGTTTGAAAAACTAATCTAAACAAGATTTCAGTAATTAAATACCAATATAAATGAAAATTAAGATTATTTTAATAAAAGAAAAACACTAACAGTCTATCGTAATTTTCAACCATTAATAATTAAAATATACATTAATTATAAATCAATATAGAAGGTACTAATCAATTATCCAATTAAAACCCTGAAATAATAATTAACTTTTCGGTTAGTGCAGTATACAATTATTATTCTTCCACATTACATTGAAACAGAAAAGAAAAATTAAGTTTCCTACTCATATGCACCTCTATAATGTTCCATTACATAACCTTTTGCTATAAAAAATGTTGCCAACTAAAAATCTCATATAATTAATTGAAGAAACATTAAAAAATAGTAAGAACGTATTCACAGATTGCTAAGAAAATAGTCTTCAGCAGTCTTAGTTTGCTGCCTTAATCGTTATTCAATGCTCACCAGTTACTTTTAACTGTTATTTCCTCTTGACAGTTGTTAACTTTAAAATAACATCTATTGTACAATTTGAGTGATTCTTAAATTTATGATATGAATTTCAAAGACGGAAAAGAATCGAAAAACAATATGACGGAAGTTTGTAAAATTACTATATAAAATTAAATAAAATTGAATTGAAATTAAGTTGAAAATAAAAGAGGAATGTAAACTACCTTAGGCTTGAGCGGAAAGACTATTCGGCAAATTGGTTGTGGCTTTCAATAAATGAATGCCACACATTCACCAATCTTCTTTAACTGTAATAATAATATAATAACCAATAATATATTAATATAATAATGTAATAATAAGGTATAAATGAGGAATTAAAGAATATGTAAATAAAATAAAATGTAAATAAAAAATAAAAAGGGTCATCAATGTTAGCTTCATTCTTTATATAAAAAAAACTGGTTCCTTTATATCCAGTTTCGAAATGGACACCACAGAGTTGATATTTATAAGTGTTAATTTACTATAATAATAATTTGTAGCATCATGAAATATTCATATTTTTATTTCAAATTAGAACGTTCAAATGATATAATGTGATGTAACGTATAGTTCAGCGTCCAAGCTTAAGCGCCAAGTTTATCCCCTCCACCCATTGAAGAGTCAGGTGCCCATCTGATGATAGCTGAGTGTGTCCGGCCGCCATTTTGTTTTTATGCTACTTGAGAAGCTTAAGGTTTTGTCGAAGATTCAGATCCCCTCCTTATAGAGGCTTAAACAACCATCATTCCATCACTCCATCCAACTATCACTTCATTACTCCATCCATCCATCATTCCATCACTCCATCTATCCATCATTAACTAATGAAGAAACTTTAGCTGATTTAGTACACGGTAGTTTCGCCAATCATTCTTAAACACTTATGCAATCTGAGGCAAAAAATCGTGAGGAAAATACATATTTATCCATCAAATAAATCCATAACGAAAGCATAAGAAGCTTTTTATCCATCATTAGATGTAGGTACTTGTATTTGGTGCATTATTATATTTATTTTATATTTGATTTCGTCCTGTTATTAATGATTATGAAACCTTAATAAGCGGAAGAACCCGCTCAACTTATATCGTATTCTCGTGCTGCAGAATTTTTCAGCTCATAAATGGGGAGGAAGTGATAAAATTGTTTAATAAGAGTGGAAAAAAATCGAGTTTATAACCTTTATCATCGAACCATATGTGCTCTATATTAAATGTCAATATACCTTTTGATGTAAGTTTATTATGACCTTCAAGTAAAATACCCCTTTCGGCTCTTCAATTTCAATGAAAATCTATTATATTATTTATATTGATATAAAAGTCTAATTTACCAAATTTGAGATGTTTTACATTATATTTTATTATAATTTTTGATGAAAGTCTAATATGACCTTCAAGTAAATTATCACTTCCGGTTTGCCAATTTTAACTAAAATTTTTAATGTTATTTATATTAATGTACAATTGTAATATAACTAATTTGAGAAGTTTTGCATTATATTTTAATATAATTTTTGATGGAATTCAATAATGACCTTCAAGTAAAGTACCTCTTTCGGTAATCATGTAGTGACCAAAAAGGGAGGTTCACAACTAGATTTTTCGATAATCCTAAATACAAAATTTTAACTTTCCACGGCTAACCGTTTTTGATTTATGCGAGATACGCCCGAAAGTACCTACAGACGTCACAACGGAACTGGTCAAAATGGATTCAGAGATGGTCAAAATGAATATTTCCGTTGAAATCTGAAAACCGAAAATTTTCGCGATTACAATAATTCCTTTTCTGTGTAAAAGGAAGTAAAAATGATTAATATGAATCATCATTATAGTTGAGCAGTTGAGAAAACAGATTAGCAACGTGCTAAAGATTTTGGTCAATTTCTTTCCTTTTGCCAAGGAATCCTGATGTTTTGTTACTTACCAAAATAGGAAAGTTTTTATTGAACCCCTATCAAATATATATTTGAGTAAAAGTGTAGGAAGGGTGGACGTCAGGGATAAGAAAACTCCGAGGGAGCAGATTGAAGAAATCTGAATTTATGCCCCGGCTTATCTTCGCTAACTTTTTATGACAGCGGGGTGAAGGAAGGCTGTATCTCCTTGTGATATACTCTCGTCCATCATGTCACAAATACACTCACACATAAAAAGAGATTGTGATTATTCAGAATCCTCTCATTATTTACTCCTGTCATCTTCAGCTATCGTCAAATTAATAAAATTCTGCTATTGAAAACAATTGGAAAGAGTGCTCTTTGTTTTATAGCTATAGTGAACAAAAAAAAACAGGAGGACGCTAGAAACATGATGCCGGGCAGTGTGTGGCATAGACAGATGCCAGCCCATCGGGAATGCTACCCCCTGTTTTTGGATCAATTAACAAGATTTACTGACAGAGGAGACCGCAGCGCACTCTGTGTTCGTTTTTTTCAATAAATCGTTCAGCCAGACAAAGACACGACTGCTCGTTCGGAAAATCGGTGATGAATCAGAGGACCTTCCTTCCAGTTCCCAGATCATTCCATCTTCCCCGTTTTTCCAATCCTGCCTAGAACAGTTGCCATCCCCAATCGATTTCCTCTGAGGGAAAGCAGATTGGAAAGACTAATGTCCTTTTATAAACAGCTGAAGGTATTTCTTCTACACCGCGTTAAGAGTATAAAAGAATAAGCCCAATCAGGATAGCTCATTTATTAGGGATTGATAAATTATTTGCCACTTCTATAATTTTGTTTTTATTGAAAATTAGTTTCGAATGTTATACATTCATCTTTTTCAAGTTCAAGGTTTAAGTAGATTATATCAAACAGAAAAGTTTGTACTGGTTTGTCCTAGCAAACATTGCTAGTTCAGTGCGAGGACAAACCAATACAAACATTTCTGTTTGATATAATCTACTTAAACTTTGAACTGAAGATGAATGTATAACATTGGAAACTAGATTTTAATAAAAACAAAATTATAGAAGTGGCAAATAATTTATCAATCCCTAATTAGATTGATCCTTCTATACCATCATGCGGATGTCGACTAACTCATTAATATCAGAAATTAATTCAAAAGATTCTATTATCTCATTAACGTTCTAACCATCCTTACGAAATTATAGATCATTCTTCCCAGATTATTGTCTAAAATCAATTTTATTATAGCTCTCCTTTTTTTTTTTTTTTTTTTTTTTTTTTTTTTTTAATATCATTTATTGACCAATATTACAATTTACCTTAAGTTTTGATAGTAGATAATATTGGTTGTGCGCATTCATGCAAAAAATAAAATATAGAAATAATAATTTTAGTAATATATTTTAAATTTGAAGAATAATAATGTCATTCATTACGGTGAAAAATTGTCTTTTTTCCTTATATGGTTTTATTAAACCTTACACATTATCACTAGCAACGTTTCTGGGATTAAATTACAAGATAGTTTAATTAGGTTAAAAATATTATTACAATTTTTACTTAACAAGTAAGTGGATAGTGAAAAGAAAATCTTCCTTGTTAAATTTTATTGAGAGTTATGTTAGCAATTTATCAACATTTCTGGATTCTCTCCGATCATCACGATTTAACTTCAGTTTTATTATAGCTCTTTTTTTGTTTTCCTTTTTTTTATTTTTTTAAACTTTATTTCTTGACACATATTACAAACTACAACAAGCTTGGGCAATAGGAAATAGTGATGATTGTGCACATTCGTACAAAATAAATAAATAATAGAAGTAATAGTAATAAATTAATTTAAAATATATGAAAAATCAAATAGTTTATTATTATATAAAGCCTATCTAAGACCAATTTTAACTTGCACTTGCCCAATATTTAGCTACATGTGCCAAACTAATTATAAAAAATTACAAATTTATCAAAACAAATGCCTAAGAATAACTGGGAATTACCCTTACTATACTAAAATTAAAACTATGCATAAGGAATTGGGAATATCATTCATTAAAGAATATATTACAAAGCTATGTAAATCATTTTGTTTTTAAATGTAAGTCTAACAAAAATCCATTTATAAAAATTATTTGGAACTGCACAAAAAATAGTATAAACGTTATGTACATAAAAGAACGAAAGATTTATTATTTTAAGACCATATTGTTTTTTTTTTCTTTTATTTTTAGAAATGATAAATTTGTATACGTTTTTTTTTCTTTCATTTTTTATTAAGATTTAATTTTATTAACGTTATTATATTATTAATTTTATTAACATTAGTCGTATGTATAAAGTTGAAAAATGTATTTTTAATATAGAGACTGGTCTATTGTTGTACAGCATTAAACTTATGTTCATAATTATGAAATTATTATTTAAAAAAAATAAAATATATATATATATATATTTTTCCTGTTTGCTCTATAGACCATGGAGATCTTTAGCAGCGCGATGTGGTATTCATACAGACATTTAATGCTTGCGGGAGAATATACAGCCTGGAGGAGGTCACCCAACCTCACGTTGCTACGAACCATGGTTTCCATGGTGCAGCGGCAGGCTATCCATAGCTCCATAACAGTCCCTTTGGGGCCAATTCGGCAGTGACCTTCCCACCGACACACTCGGGTTTAAGGGCAGTGACAAACCGGTCAAGATCCACGGATTATGGCTGTTCGGAGTCAGCAGGCGCACGAGGACCTATATTTCTTTCCCCAAAGCAGACCGTCCATGGACCGAACCTCCGGGCGGCCATTTTACGCCCTGGAAGACTACACCGTGATTCTCAATTTAGGTACACGGGGTAGGGTCATCACTCCTACGCCCGATATATATATATATATATATATATATATATATATATATATATATATATATATATGAATAATAATAAATCAAAAACACAAAATCCCATCCATACTTACAATAATAAATACGGTCTGAGGATCGCCGAACCAGCTTTCTCTCCATATGTGAGGGTTAAAGCAGGGAACTTTGATATCAAAGCGCTTCTCTCTCGCCGCATCACTGGTCCTAAAAGCCAGTGGAGGATGAGTGTGAGAGCTAAAATTTCAAGCACTTTTGGCATGAGTGGAGGATATGGCCATTACTACAACTCCAATTATCAAATTTATTTTACATCTCCTGGCTACTCAAGTTTCAACCTTCGAGGTGTATTATAGGAATGAGTGGAGCATAGAGTCAGAGGATTTAGATAATTGAAAAGGTTCAGATGGAATTTTGGTCGGTAAAGCGGCAAGGACGTAATCACACCCTAAAAAAACAGTTCTGTTCATTAATCTTGAAAAAATGATACTTATATTTTCCGAAAAAAGAATAAAACCAAACCTTCCTCATTTTTATTCAACATTAAACTCTCTAGCTGTATATATTTGACCTTCAGCAAAATCAAAATGAGAAAGATTAATCCCTGCTAAATAAGAAGATGTTCAACAAAAGATAAATGTGTATCAACTTAACTGTTGGTAATATATAAAATATAATAAATTATATCTGAAAATAAAAATAATTATATAACTATAATTATTCTAACCTCATAGGACATTACTTGAGCAACAAAACGAAGATTACCTGAAAGAGCATCATTCGAATTTGAAGATCAATCTGAAAGTATAATAAGATATGATGAGTTAGATATTGTTTCTGTCTGGCGGTTTTATCCTCTATGCAATACCAAGGTTCTTTTGTTACCAAAACGGATGGAAACTTCTTTCATTCTTGTGACTTCTTCACTAATAGAGGCCAGCTACTGAAACTGTTAGCAGGGTAGGACAGTCAATGTGTCACCGATTTGAACCAAACTAGCCTTATAGATTTTTTTATACCAAAAAAAGGCAGATTTTGATTCAAAACACCAAGGAACCTTTATGTTGAAAATATCATCGAAAACAAAAGGGAGTTCAAAATTTATAAAGCTACGAAATTAGATTTCAATTTGAAGCTCTCGTATTCAATTTATTCTATTTCGATTTTCTTGGACTCGATAGAAAGAGCGAAGTTTCTTCTTTCCCTAAATATCAACAGCTATTACAGTATCTAGAAGGTCTGTGAAAAAAAAAAATGTAATTACAAAATAAAAATAAAATCGAGGTTATTCGTGAATAACGTTGGTTCTAAAGTACGTGGGAATATCACAGTTAAAGCAAATCGCGTAGTTTAAGAACCTTTACGGACGACCTAAATTTGGTTTGGATCTTCCAAAGCGTTCTTCATTTATAGGCAATCTTTTGAATCTTTAAAAAAAAAAATATTTTTAGATGCAACCAAACATTTGAATACAGATGTTTTTCAGAGTGCTAAAACCAAATCTGACGTCAGTTTTGAATAAAAAAATTCTTTTAATATACTTCAAGCCGGATAGGATTAGTGTATATAATTCAATAGAACTTTGAGATCGCTCTAAAATTTAATTATTTCATTTAAAAAATCGGATAACTCTAAAATTTTCTAATTCCGGATCACAAATGTTTTTTTTTTTTTTTTTACTTATCATTTTAAAACCGGTCTTAAATTTTCAAATTAGATTTCTATTTACTATGACATGCTGAGTAAACTGTGTATATTAAAACCAAACTTTATGCATTTTGCGAATTCTGATAAAGTTATGACATGTTTTTCATATTAAATCTATATTTGGACCATTCCAATTAAGGCTTCTAATTAGCCAAGTATTATCATATGCTAAATTAATAAGGAAGTCTATCTAGCAAAGCTCAAAATATTTATTTGTAGTAATCCTCATTAATTAAGTCTCCTTTGAATATTTAGAAAATTTTGAATATTAAAACATTCTAATTTCGGTACTGGGTTATTTAATTCCAACTTGCAAAGAAATAATCCTTTTATACATCTGTTAATTAAAACTACAGAAAGGAGATACATAAAATTATTTAACACATCTATTTTACTAAAAATCAGGACCTAGTTTTGGAAAAAAAAATCCGATATTTCAGTAAATACCTTGAACATGACTTTTTGAAAATATGACAAACGTGAGTTAACGATATTTCATATAGATTCAAAGGCTTTCCAAGTCGAAACTGAGAAATGATTCCAGTCAAGAGTTCAAGAAAAATAGTTATAATTCGGCTGATGCAAAAAAAAGGGAAGAAATTAAAATTTTTGTCTTTTGAAATTCTCGGCGGAGAATCAACAAAAAATAATAAACCTATATCATACATTCCTGAAAGGCCCAAAAATGTATTATAGGGGCTATGAAACGTATTTCGTATGTACCCCCCTCCCCTCCTTCCGATAACCTTCAATACCATGCATAAATGTATTATTTTCGTGGAAAATACGACGAAAAAGTAATTTAAAAAAAAATAATAAATCAACTTGGAATATCTTTAAATCTACAGAAGGTGGGTTGAAAAAAATTATTTGAAGATTATTATAAGCCTATATTAAATAAGCCTCAATTATAATTGAGGGCCGTAGAAAGAGCGCCGCTTGTTGAGCTGATGCAGTTTTGCTCGTCATTTCAGTTGTGCTGGTTTGGTATGGTGCAATTTGAAGGCGCCGCAAAGCCAACCGGCATAGCTGTCCCAAAGAAGTTGCAAGCGTTGTAAAATAAATACTTGAGGCTGGTTTCAAACTTCACTATGTTTTATTTTTACTTTCACTTAACTTAATAATTAATAAATAGATAATAATTAATAATTAACAATAATAATAATTAATATATAGATGTTAAAAAATGTGTACGGAAAAACATGTTAAGAGGTCCTCTGAGTCCAAATAACCAACTCTCGCAAAGTAATGTTAATGTGTGTGAACAGTCTAGCATAAAAACGAAAAATACGAAACTTATACCTGAGATGTTACAGAAACTTTTTCGTAAAATTCCAGGAAGTGCTAATTTATATCATCGATTTTATACTTGTTTAAAAGTATCTCGAAAACGGCACTTAAGATTTTTATAAAACTCCTAATATCAATGTACGATTAAATGGTCTCTAATATGAACTAGGTATTATCCTCATATTAATAGTATGACAGAGCATAAATTTTCAAATTAGCTTTCTCTAAAGTACCTTTAATTTTATTTATTTGAAACAATTAACCGTCTTGTTAGTAGTAATAAAAAGTCATAAAGTATAAACTATGAAAGTATTCGATAATTAACCAAAGGAGACAAATGGGTAATATTTTCTCACATTAAAAACAAATTTCTGGATATATAGTATCTATGTAATATTGACGGAAGCCGTTAAAGTTAATGGAGAATAACGGAAAACGCACAAACTTTAAAATAACTGACACTTTCGTGAAAACTTTTAAAATTTTACTAGCCCTACTGGAGCAGAAATCAATTTGAGTTCAAAGTAGGGTGGTAAGTGAAGATTGTGTAATGCGCGCACCGCACCAGATTTTTTTGAAGTTACAGTTATGATATTTTATTTAATTAGAAACGATAACTTAATGTAATCAGGGATTGATAAATTATTTGCCACTTCTATAAATTTATTTTATTGAAAACTAGTTTCGAATGTTATACATTCAACCTCAGTTCAATGTTTAAATGGATTATATCAAACTATCAAACTAACAATGTTAGTTCAATGAACTAATTGAAACTAGTTTTCAATAAAATAAATTTATAGAAGTGGCAAATAATTTATCAATCCCTAATTAGATTGATCCTTCTATACCATCATGCGGATGTCAACTGATAACTTAATGTTTTGTATTTTAAGTATCTTTGATTAAAAATCTGATAAAATTAAGGTATAAGTGTAAATCTAAAGCCTTGAAAATTTTTTATTGATCGCAGTTGACGTCAGGTGTAATTTGGGAAGTACAGTTACAGATCTTTAGATAAGAAATGAAATTGAAAACTAATTGAAAACTGGCAGTGCAAAGTATTCTTCAAATAGCATTATTAATTTTCGGGTGAACCGAAATCTATGAAAATAATTAAGACGGGACTAGGTCATTATAAACCGGGCACAGATTCACCGAATCTCTCGTAGACATCATTAGTCGTAGAGTACATTAAAAACAGATTCAACAAATGACTTGAAAAAAAAATTACAGAAAAATCACGAAAAAGGAGGGAAAAATAGAGAATAAAAGAGACAGAAAAAGAGAATTTACATGTTGCAAGTTCCCTTCGCCTCTTATCCTAGGGGCAGGATGAAACGGCTTTTAATTATGGCAAAAAGCAAAGCCATTCTTCAAGTTTCTTTGTTCTTCCTTCTGCCATGGTTGTCCTTCCCCTCCCATCTTTCATCATTAGGCTCGGCAAAATTAGCGCGTCCTAATATATTTCATTCCTATTGTCTTCTCTTTTCGAGGAGATGCTAAATGTACGCCTTTATCCTCGCCGTTTCTCTTTTAAAAAGTCTACTCCAAGTTTTTGTTCGAGAGGGACTATAATTCAGGAGGGCTCCCCCACAACGCCCACCTTAAGAATAACTTCTTAACTTTTCTCACATTCTGAAGAAATACTAAAGACGACAGAAATAACGTTCGTACTGTAATTGTATGAGAATGAGGTAAAAGATGAATGGATAATTTTCCAACCTCCATTCCGAATCCAGGCAACTTCATTTTTGTAATTTTTTCACAATTGCTCTATATAGGTTACAGATCGGTGTCATCAATGCACAGCTGATGTTATATCTTTAATTATTTTTTTTGCCACTGCCACTTAGATGCCTGCTCATAGAAATACATATATTCATACGGAGCGGGATAGCTGACTGGTAAGGCACTGTGTTTCCAATTCTTCTTGTCCCGAGATCGAGACCGGGTGTGACAAATAATCATTTATTCTGTGTGATCGGGAGACCCTCTTGGGGCTCACCCAGCCTCTATAAAATGGGTTTTGCCATCATTGGAGAAAACCTGACGGTTGAGCGTGATCTCGGTCGAATCACCTCCTTGCACAACCGTTGCCCTAAACAATACGGTCCTTCCTAATTACTGAGCCCAAGACTTAGTGGCGGTTGTTGTGGAACAGGTTTTATTTTTTTTTAACATATATTTATATACATGTATATAGCGGATCATGCCTCACGTTCTGTAAACTAAAAATAAACGCTGAAATCTACAGCTTCTTCAGAATAAGCATACAGGCCATTGAAAAAACACACATATATACTAGGTTGTTACAAAAGTCTTTGTGCATTAATTTATTGCTGACATTACAGTCTCCATTTGAATCCTTATTCAACACTAATGTAAACAATACATATAAATTTTCACGATCGCAATACTTCCTACTACTGTATACTTCTTATATAGGTAAGGGAAGGTAAAAATCATGTAAATCGGAGACATATAGGTTAAGGCCTATGGTGATTTCATATGGAATGAACCAATATATAAATAATTGTTAATAATTTATTTAAATATATAGATGCATATAAAGTACTTATGTTTACCAAATTAAATTATATCGCAGTTTAATCCGAAACATTGATATTGTAATGTGCGTATGTGTTTTGAGTAAAAGCATCAATACGGAAGACTGGAAATTTTACATCTTACTATTAATATTTCACTCCCTTCAAGACCTGATGCTATCAATAGATCATTTTATACAAATCCAAGGATTTATACAGATTCGAGGCAGTCCAGGTAAGCTATAAATCATGAGCCTGCGTAAGACAAGTCCTGTAATCGCTTCCTCAACAATATGCAGTCATACCTCTATCTAACCTACCTACCCACATCTCAGGTAATAAATGTTAATACAGTGAAACCTTTCCTAATGTACACCTCTCTCCAACGGACAACCCTCCTTACGGACAACTTTTAATTGCTCTGGCCTGAAAGTAGGTATAGGAATTTAGACTCCTCTGTTACGGACACCCCACAAACGGACATGGGCATCCACTGAGAGATAAATTTCCAAATCCGAATCTATTATTTTTTTTTAAAGTCTAATTTGTCATTATTTAAAATTAGTTATATAAATACCTACGTTGTTAATACATTTTGTCCAAGTTTATTTTCTGTTTTTTAAATATGCTTATACATACCTCATATTAAGTTCTTAAAATATTCTCTGTATAAATAGAGCTCAATATCGTAATTATAAACTCCATTCATAAATTTACTTGTCTTGATACATGCATTTACGTATTCGCTTTTTTAAATAAGCACTTCCATCCTTCTCAGGGGACACCTCTCATCAACGGACAAATCCGTCGGACCCATTGCAAGCCTACAACTGAATCATGAAACAGAATCACGACTATATCTAGTAAGTAATAAATAAATATACAAATTTAAAAAAAAAATACAATATATTAATAACAGAACTGATAGGATAAAATTATCAGCAATAATGGCCAAATAATATCAACAGTATCAGTGAATCTAAAAGTGCTGGAGCAATCACAAGCCTAATTTAAAAAAATGGAATCAGAACCCTCGAAAACCTAATAAACGATACTAGTAACAAAGAAATATCAACTGTACCATAATAGTAATTCGAAATGCGCATGCTCGATAAAAAATTCAATTCAAAAAACGGAATCAGAATGTTTAAAAACCTAATAAACGATCCCTATATCATAGAAAACTTCAAAAGTAACAGAAAAGCGAAATGCGCATGCGCGATCGGAAATCAAATAGTGAATTCGGAAATAGCGATCTTGAAAACCTAGTAAACGTTACCTATGCCGAAGAATTTTGAAAACTAATAATTAAGTAAATTTGAAATTAGCAACTTCGAAATCTTAATGAACAATCACCAAATCGATGGAATTCCTCTCCCCTCCCCTCAACAAATAAAAAAATAAATATTTAAAAATAAATAAACAACAGTTCTATTTGGAAAATTTAAACTACTTGAAATTAGCGCTTAGCATCATTTATCAAATGCACGAAAAAAAATGTCGGAAGAATGTGCCGATATTATTTCAAAAGTCATTATTGTAATTAAAATAATTATTTTTCAATAATAAAATAAATAATATCGAATTAATTCATTTCCAGTTGGGTTACAATTCAAATGGAAAAGGATACATTTGAAATGGAAAAAGTTACAATTGAAATGGAAAAGGTGACAACTGACGTGGAAATGCTATATAACTATTTTAAATGTAAGCGTGATTCAAGATTTCACAGTTGTGTTAGGCGTAGTAAGTCCCTGGAATTCTCATGATTCAAGGAATGTTGTAGATCGTGGGATAAATGCAAAATAGTTCCTCTCCGATGGATTATTTTAATGATGTAACCATCAAAACAAATTAAAATTTGTCTGGGACTCTTTTATATTTTACAATCTTTGGTGACAGCCTTGAAAGTAGGATGTGGAATGTAATTGAATAAATATACCAGTTGCGGGTTTAGATTTAGCACGAGGATTACGCACTTTTCCCGAAAACGCACTTTCTCACATTACTTCAAGTATATACATTAAACATTAATTTTTAAAATAAAAATATTCATTGAGGATTTAAACAATTTTTAATCTTTATATTTATTTCACTTTATAAGTTTCTAACATGATAATTTTATCCACTTCTCATAATATTAGGAAACACCATAAAGTTTATACAAATGTGCCAGCATTACAGTTTATTGACCAATCTCCCCCTCTTCCCACAGCCAATTGAAGTGTCAAGTACCCACTACATAAAGACTTTGTACCCGTATGTCGATTCACGGTTGATAAAGTAGAACATAACTTTTTTCCTTACAACGAACTTGAACCTAGGTCCTGGAGTTACCCATTGAGCTACTACATTATTTTTTTGTTGCATGATTTTATTAATTTTGAATAAAAATCTATAAACTTTGATAGTTTTATTTATTGTTAATTGACGAATGGATAAAGTTTTCCAGAGATTTGGAAATTTTCATGTGTCCATAATAGATATATTTTAGAACCTTTCATTTTTTTTTCTCTTGTGTTCTAGTTAGAATTATTTAAATTTAAGGTTAAGAAATACTGAAGGAATACATTGGACTGTTTAAAATATAATCTTGTTTTGTGATGTTTATAATAGCATAATATTTTTAAAAACAGTTTTTGTGGTTTCCTTAACTGTCCACGATAGGTTTAATCGGTTTTTCAAAAATGAGCTTTTACTGAACATTCCCGGACTCTTTCATAGCGGTAAATTAAACATTGATGTTTCCTTCAGTTTTTAAGTTTCATCCTAAACGTTCAGAATCACTAAGATAAAGAACAAGGGGAGAAAAACATCGTCCGCAGTTACCAAGTCAATAAAGCACCCCCTTGTCAACCAATGGCCCTATAAATTATCACAACCCCGCGTAGACGATAGCGCACCCTACAGATTATATATATAATCTCCCATGATAAGGATTTAGTAGTGAGTTTCCTGAACAAGGAGTTATGGCGACTGCTCTTCCCGTTTCTCAGGACAAATCCCTCCGCTGCATTAGCATTTAACAGAAAAAGGGATCGGGCGAGTAAATAAGGCCTTAAATCAATCAGATTCCGGAACAGTGCCGATTTCTGGCGCCCGAACGGGGAGGGGAGAGGGTGCGCCGAATTCTCCCAAGGACGGCCCTTGGACACACTGACAATTGGCCAGAACAAGAACTATAACTCACATCACTTACGCCGAAGATATTTATTGGAACTTGGGCGTCGTTTTCTTTCGGAATCAATCCGAGTGGAAGAAGACTTCTGAGGAAAGTGGAAGAAAAACCGATGGGAAAAGAAACAAAGTGCTCGCACTGTTCCAGAGCTGCCCTTCCCTCCTCCCCTCCCTCCTTCGTCCTGGAAGTTGATGAGCCCTTGGAGCAAGTTTCGTGGGCACAACACTTACTCCAAGGGCTCCGAAAAAATAAGTCCGAATGCCCTTTACAGAATTCTTTTTTTTAAAACAAGATTGTATATACATATATTACACTCAATCGCCTAATTTGGCTAGTGACCGAAATTTTAACCCACAACGCGACGAGGATAAAGAAAAATATCCACCACCCGTTCTGGACATTTATATTTTTTCATTTTCCGTAATGAAATACTTACAACACGTTGGGGGTAAACACGCTTGCTCAATATCCGATTCAAAAACACTCTTCAGTCTTTGCACAAACATCAAATAGCCACAACGCATTATGGGCAAAAAAACTTACCTAAAAGTTCTTATTCAACCTCCATTCCTTTCTCTTTTTTTATGTCCATTTTGTGTGAATCGCATAGAACTTCAATAGGGCAGAAATATTTTATACCAGCCATCTTGCCTTCAGTTTTCTCAATCAACATTTCACCACGACCGATATTTATCTCCATCAAAACGATTTAAGCGAACATATGATTGCTGATTCGATTAGTCTAACTAATAAAAAATTAAATTTAATTAATTAATACGTTCTATTTTATTATGAAAATAGTAAATTCATTTTCTTCAATCTTTTTTCAGATTGACTGTTAAGTCAGGAGAGATTGGATGCCAATGAATACCAAAAGGAAGGTTGTCTCTTCTATCAATATTGAACAACCTTTATGCCTAGACCCATCGAAACAGTTCGAAAGTACATTTAATTCTTTTCGGTTTTTGTGGGTTTTTTGTATCTATGCAAAGATTGAAGTGAGTTTTTAAATCGACGATTGAGCAAGTGTGTTTGCCCGTTGTGGGTATTTCATTTCGAACTATGCTCGAAGGGAAACATCCACAACGCATCGTAGGTAATCTGATTTGTCAACGTCAGTTTCGTTTTGTGAGAAAATTCCGGTCACTGGCCCTTTTCGGCGAATGAGTACAACATATACAGGAGGAACCCCGGGAAGGGACGACCACCCAGAAAAATAAATGACATACATTACAGACAAATTTATAATTCATATTGAAGATTATTGCGAAGCGCCGCGCTTCTATAAAAATTTGTTTTTGAACTATAATATTTCAAAAATATCTATTCTGTTCAAGTAAAAAAATGAAGCAGTAGGCACCAAAGGAAAAGAAATTTGAAGAACACTTCCCAGTTCAATAACATCTGAACGAGCTACTCACCATGGCTTAGAAGAAGTAGAAAATATTCTTGATCTAGTAGAAGAAGATCAAACGATCAGCTCACAAAGAATAGCTGCTCAATTCGACATTGCACAAACAAGAGTAATAAACACACACATATGTGCAAGGCTTGTATCCATACCATGGACAGAGTGCAGCATCTGGAACCGGAAGATTGCCCTAAACATATGGAATTTTGTCGGTGGATAAATGACTATCCTCATTTTATACTGCGCATACTATTCACGGATGAAGCAACATTTACCCGTTACGGAATTAATAACACTCACAACTCCCATGTGCGAGCTGACGGAAATCCCTACGCAAAAGTCGAAAGCAATTTTCAGCTTAAGTTTTCGGTAAACGTGTGGTGTGGTATTGTCGGCGGTTATTTAATTGTCCCTTTCTTTTTAGATAATCGGCTCATAGGAGACTATTACTTAGATTGTTTACGATTTG
This sequence comes from Rhaphigaster nebulosa, assembly GCA_948150685.1. NCBI lineage: Eukaryota > Metazoa > Arthropoda > Insecta > Hemiptera > Pentatomidae > Rhaphigaster > Rhaphigaster nebulosa. Next base: position 17,723,460 of record OX411312.1, on the reverse strand, counting down.
AATAACAAGGACTATTAGAGGATGTTCCTCTAAACATCAGAATGTATATACATTTTCAGCATGACGGAGCTCCGGCTTATTTCGCTTGTTAGATTAGGCAATAGTTGGATGAAAGGTTTCCAGATCGTTGGATTGGTCGCGGTGGTTCAATTAGTGGGCCTCCAAGATCTCCAGACCTCAGAGCACTGGATTATTGTTTATGGGGCTGGTTCAAAAGATGAAGTATACAAAGTAAAATTAGACACTCCCGAATTTAACGTATTAAAAATGCTGCAGGCATCATTAAAGCCAGATATGAAACAAGCAGAAGGGCAACTGTCGTCCTTCGAAGACGAATTCAAAAATGTTTAGAAGTAAGACTTCGATAACCGAAATGCTAGTACATGCACGAAATATTGTTTATTTGTAATTAGCCAATAAAATTTAAACAAATAAAAATCGGATAAGAAAATATGAGTTTTTTTTTTATTATTTGTCTGTGTGCAATCCACCCCTGGAGTTTGGCCACTTCCTCCCGACTCATCCTGAATATATCGATATATTTTTTCAACATCTCGTAATATCGATATAAAAATTTATAATCGAAAAACTGATATTTAATAAAAAAAAGGAGAATAAAATGTAAAATAAAAAAATCTACAGACAGCGGGCTCGACAAAAAAAAAACAACATAAAATTTTGTGATGTCTTGTGTTCGTGTTACTATCAGTAGTGGCTGTGGAAAGATGGAATGTCGAAAGCAAAATATCGATGATATAAATATCAATATCGTTTAACAATATCGATATCTTCATAATATTAAAAGAAAAATATCGTTATTATAAAATTAAAAAAAAAACTCTAACTGAATTGGAGTAATATTGGGATATACCCATTTCTTGCTGTTTAAATCCTGCAGGAAATGAACATAATCAAAATTATATCATTACAATATCGGCAGAGACATATCGATATTATAACAATAATATCTTCATGATATCGGTAGAGAAATATCAATATTTCAAAATGCCGTTAATTCTTTTATCAAATAAAAAAAAAAGAACCTAAACGAATCGGAAGGAGGATAGTAAATTAAATTAAATACCTGTTTTTTTTCTTATTTAAAGTCTATTGTAAATGAACATAATAATAACAATATCCTAATGATATCGGCAGTGAAATATTTAAAAAAAAAAATTAATTATATCAGCACAGAAATATCGATATTATGAAAATAATATCGTCCCTTAAAAAGATTAAAAATATCGAGGACCGAAATATCGATAATTTTTCAATATATCAAACTAGTTTTTCGATATATTCAAAAACTATAGATAATATATATATATATATATATATATATATATATATATATATATATATATATCGATATTCACATCCCTACCACCACCTCTGAACTTGTACAATTAGGATGCTTGAAAGTGTATTTTGAGACACTTTTATAGTCCATTAGCCTGTTAAAACTTTTCAACTGGCACTCAAACCTCAGGAAATGTAAACACAATAAAGCAGTACTAATAATAATTAAAACCTTGCAAAAAAGATACAGGAGTGTGCTGTTGGACCCTCCAGCGGAATACTGGTTGTGATCCAATGCCCTAATGGCTACCATAAAGCTTAAGTTGGTTTAATTGTAAAACTAGTAAGTAGCACTAGTAGTCTGTAATTTTCTTATCGTCATGACTAATCCATTCTCCTTGGAACCAAATAAACTCATTATTCATAAACCAAACATAATCACTATTATAGTATAATATATATTATAGTGATTATACTCCAAGCTTAATTTTATTCGATGAGCTTCAAATATTGCATGGTATGGATAACAAAAAACAAAAAAAAATATATATAGAATAATCAAAATACTATTTTTTTATGTATAAAAAAAAAAAATCATAATTTTTTCACTTTATTTTATTTTATTTTATAATTACAGTAAGTGTAACAACTACCCGTTTATGTCTTTAATTAAATTTTTAATAACCTTTTCAGACCTTAACCTATATAATTTATTTATTTTTTACCAGAGATCCATGCTTTCTGTTTAAAAAAACTTTTCTTTTCTTTACACTTTTTTTTTCTATTTCTCTTAGTTTTTGATATATTCCCAATCGAAATAAAATACCATATTTAAAAGAAATCATAACTTACATCTAAAACGACGAAATCTATCGCTAAACCACTTATTTTAAAGGTGAATGGGCTACCTTTCAAACCCTGTTAGTTTTTATATCCTACAATAATTGAATCTAAATCCGCCAGCAATTAAAAAAAGAGCAAATATTTTTGGCTTTTGTAACCTTTTATTATCAGTTATAACAAACTGTAATTTGTAATCATTTTTGAAGATTTTTATCTAATCTCTTCTTTCAAATGGTTTCAGAATTTTTGAGCAGTGATAACTTGTATTAAAGTTATTAAACTTTTTATCTATTCCGATTTTATCTTGGGATGCGCTAAAGTATGAGAGGGAAAATTAATAACCTAATTATACTTACTGAACATTTCAAACAAAATTAATTGGTGTTTTTAAAAAATTAAACATACTTTTTTTAATATGAAATAAATGTTTGAATAATCAGATTAAAAATTATGAACACTGGAGTAAACAAGTAGACCTTTAATAATTTTGGATTAAATTTAAATACAAATAAAAAATAGAAAATATCAGAATCATTTACAGATCAGTTTGTAAGCAACAATCTGTTATTTATTAACTATTATTTCTTTCTAACAGCTGTTTATGTGGAAAAATGGTAGGTATAAAATTATATGTTACCTTTTTTACTTTCCCTTAACTATATACGAAGTATATAGTAAGGGGAAGTATTGCGATCATGAAAATTTTCGAATTCGAGTTTTCAACAGAAATACACGTTTTAAGGACCACTGAGTCCAAATGACTAAGCCTCGCAAACTGGTATGTGTGTCTGTGTGTATGTGAACAGCCTAGCTCAAAAACGAAAAGCCGTACGATACTCCAATTACGTATTTAAGATAGGTATATGGTTGTGATGTTACAGCAACTTTTTCTTACAACTTCAAATTATTCTTCATAAAAGCCTTTAATTTTTCAATTAAGTAGTAAATCACCGAGGAAATGCAGGGAAAAAAGTTATGATGAAAAGAATATTTTATTTGCGCATAGCATAAAAAGTATGCATTTTACGGTAAATTATATATAGAATTGTATGAAAGGTAATTAAATTATCTAAAAAACAATAAAATAATCATCAAAATCGGACCAGTATTAGCAAAGATACAGCGCATCGGACTAACCGGAATTAGCTATTATATCATGGATTTTACACATTTTTACAATTTTCTCGAAAACGTTTCTAACGATTTGATGAAAGTTGGCTAAATTCTTCTTCATAAAGGCCTTTAACTTTTCAATTATGTAGTAAAAATCACCGAGGAATTGCAGGGAAAAAAGTTATGATGAAAAGATTATTTTATTTGCGCATAGCATAAAAAGTATCCATTTTACGGTAAATTATGTATAGAATTGTATGAAAGATAATTAAATTATCTAAAAAACAATAAAAGAATCATCATAATCGGACCAGTATTAGCAAAGATACAGCGCATCGGACTAACCGGAAGTAGCTGTTATATCATGGATTTTACACTTTTTTACATTTTTCTCGAAAACGGCTTTAACATTTTTGATAAAACTTGCCTAAATTATTCTTCATAAAGGCCTTTAACTTTTCATTTATGTAGTAAATCACCGAGAAAAAGCAGGGAAAAAGTTATGACGAAAAGAACATTTTATTTGCGCTTAACTTAAAAAGCATGCAATTTATAGAAAATTATGTATAGAATTGTATGAAAGGTTATTAAATTATTTTAAAAAAAAAAATCAACAAAATCGGACCAGTATTAGCAAAGATACAGTGTATTTTATGAGGAGCACTAGACCCTAGATGGATAACTGAGCGCATCCGAAAGGCGGACGTGACGGATACGACCGAAACTCCTCCTCTCACCAAACCGTCAATCTGTTATAAACACTACGCTCAGTAATAAAGTAATTTAAGAATACAAAAGTGGAAATTAACTTAATAATTTCTACTTTCACATTATTCAATAGAAAGAAAATGTTTCCATGGAAACTGAACCAGAAACTTTTAAAATATTTTTGCAACTTGACAAATTTAAAATATATAGGTAGTGTACAGAGTTGTACTAAAATTGTTTAAAAAACTGTTTTATTGTACTTAAGTGGGAGAAGAAGTGAATGCTGCTGAGTTTATTAGAAGCAGTGTTTATGTAAACTCTTTAAAATTATATTAAAAAGATAATTATTATAGGACGGTAAGGGAAAGTTGTGTGATGTGCGCACCGCACCAGATTTTGCTAGGTTCAAACTAAGCATTAAAGAGTTGAAACTTCTGTTAAACTGCTAAAGTAATCTTTTACTGCTGGATTAACAGCCATAAGGATGGCTTTTCTGCTGCCAAGGATTCTGTTATTATTTAACTGTAATTTTGTTTAGCTATTTAACTTGACTGTTATGCAGCTACAATGTTAAGCAGACAGTAATTGTTGTCAACAGTTATTTTGTTTTATTAACTGTTCTACCGTCTGTTATTTAAAAATTACAAAAAACAAGATCAAATTTAAGTTGGCCAGCCAATTTAATTAATTTTAATTCAAATAAATTTTCTTCTACAACTTTTTTTTTTAATACAAATTAATTTTTACAGCGCAATCTCCATTTCCATACAGTAATAAAATACAAACCCATAACATCAAAAATGGCAATGTTGCATCAAATAAAAGTAATCAATATTTTTACCTTCTTTTTTAAAATAGTAAAAGTAGTTTTAATTACTGATAGAAATTAGCAGTGTTGCTAATACCTAATTAAATTTAAATTAAGCTAATATATGGGTTCAGAATACTAATAAAAGCATTCCAGATCAGTCAAATCTACTCAGGTCAAAAGATTAAGTTCTAAAGAAAAAATAAAACACAATAAAAAACAATAATTTTGTGCTATTTAATAAAATTTTAACGTGATAATAATAAAAAATAAAGCATTACAACAGTATCAGTTATTATATAGGTTTACAAAAGTACAATATATTTTCTGTAACAAATAACAATACAATAATTAAAACTAATTGTACAACAATAAATCACAGTCTGAGAGGTTAGAAATTACTTAAAAATAAACGTCCTTTTTAAAGCTATCGCGGGGGTCGTGATATTTTCTCTCCGAGTTTCATTATTTGAGACTTCTAGAAACAAAAAAAAAGAAAACAAGGTTAATTATATGATACATAAAACATACAATGCAAAGCATGAAAATATAAGTCCTGCTGTTTCTATTATATATAGATTTAGTAAATATTTTTGGAGTGATTAAAGATTACTAGTGATAAGTGAAGTAAATTTTGGCAATTGTTAAAAGCCATTTATTATGCACAATATTTAATTTGGAACTGAAACGAAAAAAGTAAAGGGGTGTAATCCCGACATAATAATAATTATTAATAGAAACAGTAAAATCTGCTATTGTTCATGTGATGTTAAAAATGAAACTCCTAATTTGTTCTGTTACGTCAATTCCACCTGAACAATGCTTGAGTTTTTTTCCTTTGTTAAAGCTTTCAAGAAAGATTATTATGTAACAAAAGGAAGGGAAGGATGTAATGTTAAACATGATACATCATGACGCAAGGAGTAAAAAGGGCCAAAAATAGAATGATGAGATACTAATGGGTTGAGTCATAAAAAATGAAAATTTTGTATTCTCAAAAAAATATAATCCACTGATTGGCTTTATGTGTTTTTTCAAATCCAACCAAGGTTGATATCACTTTGATCTCTAGACTACACAAAACAAAATGAATTAGTTACCAAAATTACCTAATCTTGCCGTCAGTTTTGTCTTAGCATTCGGTTAAACTACTTTACAATAAAATTTGAAATATTGGTAATATTATGCCATTATTGGAAATGAAAATATTTTGGCGCCGAAACAACCTGTTGCGGCAAATCGAAGAAGAAGATGCTCTTCCTGAACAGACTTATGAGTAAATGTTTCCATAAATTTGAAACTGGCGACTCTTTTTAGCCTTGAGAGAAATGAAGATTCTGAACAAAAAAAATCATGATTCAATGAGGGATCTCTGATGGACTCTGTTGAGGTAGATCCAACGAAAAGTACTCAGAAATCAGCAAGAAAGCTTTCCCAATCCACCATAAATGATGGGCTAGATAATTGGGAAAAGTGAGCTATTCCTCAAGAGTGGTTCCAATGATTTGGCCAGTGACCAGGCATGGCATCAAGTAAAAATCTGTCAACAACTTTTGAAAAACCCCAAATGACCATCATTTCATTAAAAGAATTGTTACTTGCAATGAAACGTGGAAATATTGAAGAAACCCAAAGATCAAAAAACAATGGTTAGACTGCAATCAGCCTGCTGTGTCAGTCAATAAACAAGAGTAATTCGAAAGACTAGTAGAATTACAAAGGCATAATTAATTCCAGAAGGTCGAACCACTGATTCAGAATTTTCTATTCATCAGTTAAAAAGAATGCATGATGTTGTGATCCAGCGTTACCCAGGATTAATTAAAATAAATCGGGTTTTGTTTCAACAAGATAACACCCGGTCACACACTTCTCGTTATGCGAAACAAAAAAAATTTAGAACTGGATGGAATTGAGCTTCTCCCTCTTACCATCTTTTCCGGTCAATGGCTCATTATCTTTAAGGAAAAACCTTCCATTCTCGGAACAAGGTTTAAAAAGGAGTTGAATGAGCCTTCTGTTCAAAATCCAAAGAGTAGTAACGTGAAGGAATCTGACAACCTCACGATGGCAACAAACCATAGACTATACGATATTTACTTTGAATATTTACAACAAATTTTATTAAAATAAAATTATTTAAGAATTAGCAAGAAAAACGGTCATTTCTTATAATAATAAAAATAAAACTTTAAAAAATAAGCATCAAAAGTAAAAATTAGGTTATTATTCTGATATTCCAAAAACTGAATTATTTCAAATAGCAATTAATAACTAAACGGCTATAGTTTTGTCGATTCAAGTAGCAGTAAGAATACAAACCAAAATACACAGTAATTCAGACAAACAAACTAGAGATAGTACATCTCACATCAACAGTTTAATGATGATAAACTTAACATAGATAGCTCATCCAAAAACAGAACTGTTACAAGTAAAATTAAGATTATTTAAATACTAAATTAGTATTATATTGTTTAAATTAAAAATAGGCTATTTTAGCATTTAATCTAATGTCCCTCTACTCGCTAGTATAGTCGGTTCTGATTTAATAACTAGACAGGATCTATCTAAGCCTGTATCAATGTAAAAACCGGATATTTTTGAAATAAGGACCTCTCGAAGGACTTCTATCCTCGCCAAGGCTAGTATTATTATAAGAACGCTACAATATATGTATAAATTTTCTCCTCCTCCTCCCCTCTTACCCAACTTACCCTTCCTTACGCGATTCCTAATAGGCTTTCATGGCCAACTAGTTTCAATGAGTATGAACTCGGAGATTGTTAAAACAGTGGCTTTTCATAGTGGGTATTTATATTATATATGTATATTATCCTGCAGTTTATATTATATATGTATATCATCCTGCAGTTTATATTATATATGTATATTATCCTGCAGTTTATATTATATATGTATAATATAAAGTCCATGCTGTGTACTGCAAAACCATAAAGAAGGAAGGCCATTATTTCATATAAAAACCTATAATCAGACATTTTTGATAACTTAAAAAAAAAGCCACTACAGAAATAATCTGATCCGTCCTAAGAGGCGGAATTTACTTCCATATCTGCAGAAACACACATGTGGGCTTAGTTTAGTAGTCGGAGGCCTTCCACACTCGAACAGAAGTTGACATGCACAGATGCACGGGACAGAATATACTTGCAAGGAATCATAACGTGTAGTGGAAGGCATCCGACTACTACACTAAATTTCAATATTCATAGACGTAAAATTCACTAACAACCCAACAATTTGTTTCAGTAGTTATGCCAGTACATTCTGTCCCTTTAGGGAATCCTATTAGAAGAAAGGGTTATGTCCGTTGTCCGTTATAATGTTAAAACCGAATATTTTTGAAATAAGGACCTCTCAAAGGACCTCTATCCTTGGCAAAGCTAGTATTATTTTTAGAGCGTTACAATATATGTATAATTATTATTATTATATAAATAACAACAATGTAGCCACCCATCAACAATAACTTTATAACCATCTAAATAACAATTGCATAACATTCTACTTCATTTTGGAAATTTTTGTTTTTCATTTGAAATTTGATAATCATCCGAGACTTTGGAAATGAGACATAAAATAAAAAGAGACAAAAGAAAATCCCATATCATTAAGTATGAATAAGAAAAAAAAAAACTTACAAGACCGCCTTCTCCTTTTTTCCCTTTTTTTATTTGGAGTTTTCTTTCTTCTGCCTTTCTTTTGGACTCCAGTAATCTAAAATAAGAATAAAAATTCGACAAATCAAAAATATCTGTTTTTAAACAAGCTTTCTGTTCTTTAATTTATTCATGTATGTCAGATACTATTTTTTTTATAATTCTTAGTTTGCGCAGAGTGGGTAATCAATTGTGAAACATGATGTTATACAGTATATAGTATAGTTGCTATACTATATATACAGTACTATAAAACATAAGTGTATGCTCTATTTAGTGTTGTAATTATTACTATCCCTTCTATTTAATTGGGTATTACTTTGGCGACAAGGAAATCAGTGTGTACAGATACAGAAGAAATCTAGTAGTCTTCAACTACAGTGTAATCTAGTTGGAGAGATTAATTGAAGTTATTATTTATTTTTTGACACCTTAATTACTATTGCAGCAATACAAAAGTCAAATTATAAAAACAACCAACTTCATCCAAGAGGCAGAAATCATGGAATAATACAGATTTTTTAAATTTTTTTAAGCTAAAATTAATATATTTTCAAGACAATAAATCTAATTTGAAAACTTTATCTGCAATTTAAGATTATCCTGAAAAAATAGAACACATATTTCATACCTTTACGAATCCCAATATAGTTGGTACTTTGTTTTATTTTCTGGCATTTATTTTATCGCATTCACCTCTGCGGCACAGATGCTTCAAAACTATTGCAGTTTCAACTTAGGGGTGAAATCATAAGTAACAAAAATTGATCTAGATAATGAATCCTATTTAGACCCATCCATGAAAATCGATTGGTGATCAGACAAGACGTGGATGGCCTTCTCAAAGTGTTCTTTAAAATTTGTTGCTATAGAATTTTCTATAGAGATGTTCGCTAATTGAAGATGTAGTTGGGGTTTCGTAAAAGTCCATATTAATGTATTGGTATCTATTGTACTTACATTACTTAATTTTAACAGAATAACTGCGGATGATTCTCTTTCTTCCAATGGCATAGCTGCATTAATCTTCAGAAAGAATTTTGAGGAGAATTTAGGTTTGAAGATGTATCTATGTGCGGGAGGGGTGATTGGTGAGAATAATTTGGTGATGTAGTTAATAGCCAATTTATCACATCGGTAAGATAATGGTGGTAATTGAGATTCCACATATAAACTTAGCGATGGACTAGTCCTAAAAGAGCATGTATTGCTACAAGGTATCAATATTGAGATAAAACACTAGAAATATTCGATAAAAATCTTTTTCAACAAAAGATAATTAATCATACGTACTTTTCTTTAATTATCCTCTGTTGCTCTTTTTTCCAAAGATCTTTGAAGTCAGAACAAAATGGACCCCAGAGAGGAAAGAAGTCCTGAGGAGTTACTTCTTCTAATTTCATGCTGCTTTTTGGTTGAAAACGGTAAAATTTCAAGACAGCAATATATCTAAAATAAAACAAAGAGTTGGTATTAAATTTAAGACTATTCTTTATTTTAAAACTAAATATCCATTAATTTATTACTTCTAATGATGTCAGTACTTTTAGCACTACAGCAAACTTCCAAAAAGCAGACCCACAATTAAATAAAAAATATTATAATTGATAGATAAAGGTAAAAAATATATACATAATTAATTATTTCATATATTTTATAAGTGTCAGATTATTTTTCTTTTATATTATACTCTGTTGGTCTTTATTGAAATATCTCTAAAAATCAATAAAACAACAAAATGCAGAAAAGTAGCTGTCCTCTACAGAGGTGGACTTTCTGATGCAAAACTGCAAAGAGGTTTCTTCTTAAGTATTAAGAAATCTCAAATAATTTTATTAGAGGGAATGAGGTCATGAAAAGAACATCCTATTATTTTGAAACCAGAAAGCTATAATAATTTGACAGTCTAACAGAAGTAGAAAAAAAACAAGAAGCCAAAAAAAAAAATCTTTTTCACAGACCAGAAAAACAATGTACATTCCAGATAGACGTGGATCCAAGATGTAAAGAATTCAATGGCTGGAGGATTACTAGATGGGTAAGATATAAAAGCATCATAAATTTCTATCGGCATATACTAATTGTATGAAGCTTAAAAATAATACAAAATTAATTTTAATAGTTTCATTAATTACAATAGTTACTATGTTTGCCGTAAATACAATATATAACAAAATATATATATTGTTGGAACTTACTTTTGTTTGCAATCCTCTAAGTTTTCCTCTTCCTCAGTCAGTAGCTTTTTAGCTGAAAAAATTTCCATTAACGGTTATTTGACTAATATACAAATTTGAATAATATATCATATTCCAATAAAAAAATAAATTTCAAACTGGATGCAAACCAATAATAAAAAAGCCAAGAAATTTTTGTATACCATAAATCCATATATAAAAAAAAATCTAAAATTAAAACAGCAATTATTGTATAATGCTTGTTAACAACCTATTTAAATTTATACAGCCGAAACACTTAGTTTAAAAAAAAACCTGATTAATGCTAAAAAAACCTGATGCTACAATTAATCAAAAAGAATTGATTACTAAAATTATGTAAAATTTAAAAATGTTCACAATGAAATGTTTAACAGTAATTAAAGACTGCATTACTGAATTGCGGCAGAACTTATTTGTGCTAATTGTACACAGATTTAAGCATGTTACATCTTATAAATATGAATTTTGACTTAACATTATAAAAAATAGGAATGAAATCTAAAGAAATTTAGTGGTGGTATAATCCGAAGATTAACGCGGATGGGTTCAGTTTAGCAAATGCGTCAAGTTACGACTTGTTATATTTTTAAGTTTACAATTATCTCAATTTACATTAAATCTAGTCAATCAATCATACTAAGTTCCATGTAATGTTAACAATTTACTATGATATAGAACTTTCAAAGCAAAGCTCGGCAAGATAAAACCATAGTCTCATTTCATATTTTAATATTGAATTTTGTTAATTTAAATAAACTATTTAATTCAATAAACTTATTAATATCAGAAAGATAACTTAAATTATTCTTCATTAATATCTATTAAATTAACGTGTTAAATGTTTTAAATTGTGTTTTAAAATACATGAGTATATATCGTAAAAAATAGTTTACCTGATAACATAAAAGCTTCCATTTTTTCTTTAAATGGCTCGATATTTTCTTCGGAGGCAGATGTTACTTTATCCATGTTTAACTTGCAGCCTAAAAAAAAAAATGAATTATACAGTAAACACCACAGATTGCATTTTTCAAGAAGTAGAAACGAATACTAACTTTATTTATTTAATGAGCCAGATTTTTTTTTTCCTAAAATAATAATTACTATTATTTATGAAGTACTATAAAACCTTGAAAAGAACGATAATTAAACCTTATTGAGATTTAGTTTTAAATAAAAATTTCTTCATCACTAATAAAAGAATGTCAAAGTGTACTGCAAGGCGAAGTATATCATTATGAGATGGTTGATAACTGATATATACATTAGGAGATGAACAAAATAACAAGCGCAAATGATTCCCAACTTATGTTTTGAGGGGGAAGGTAGCATTTAATAGAAAATGTGCAGCTGCGATGAGCAATTAAAAATATTTTGATGTGTAATCATGATTAATTGTTATCATGGACTAGTGTTGTTATCTATTGTAGTTACATATAACAATGAGTTGATTTTTTTTTAAATATACGTTAACTTGCTCATATATATATTTTTTTTAAATATTCACCAAAACAATAAAAATAACCTTCTGGATATTTACTAACTTTATTTGAAAGAAATATTGTGCAGAGGAATTTGTTTCTATTATTTAAATCCTTTTCGACCAGCCCTTAACAAAGGTAAAAAAAACGGGGTAACCAATTCCCTTTACATTGGGATAGCAAAAAATATATTACTCTTTATGAGTAACATAATATAACTATTAACAGAACCATTATTATTGCTACTTCATAAATTTCACTCATTATATGAACAAAATAATGCATGATGAATAAAAATGAATACCAATTGTAGCATTGAAAATTCATATATTTGCATGCATGTTCCTGTGGCAGTTTAGTATTTAGTAAAGATAAATAAAAATGTCTCTGTAGCAATGCCTTTCAATTTCTGTGGCAGTAACACATACTCCCGAATTGGAATCTCTTAGATCTTTGACAAGGGGTAAAAGTAATAAACCTAACAAAGTATCAATAATTGGTTAAGATAATATATGAAGAGACCACGGAAGAAAGAGAGAATGTTTATGTGTATTTTTCAAACGCTTTTAATGAACCGACCATCCAAATTTCCAGCTGTTTCTTTTTACCATTTTATTCTGCTCAACGATATGAACAAATTGATGTGTATAACTTTATTTTGGAAAATATCTGATTCTCTCCCTTTCTTCCGATATTACATCAACACGTTAAATAAAGCTCACCATCAAGATCTTTACTGAGTTTATTTATCTGCTGCTCAATGTCCTCAAACTGTACTACGCTTGCTTTTTCAATGTCGCTAGGTTCCGGGACTGGTAAAGCTACTTCCGTTATAGGACCATCACCACACTTCTTAATGTACGACCTCACGATGTAATGCAAGAGTGTTGTAGAATTATCTATAACAGATAAAAATAAGATAATGTTCAAATTTAACCAAGATTACTATTCCATTTTCGCATACATTTAATAATAATATACAAACACATCAAAAGCATTAATTAAGTAAATTTAAGGATATATGAGTTTATTCCTTCTTCTTCTTCTTCTAAACAAGAAATTGTTCAAGTATATTTTTTTATTTTCCTATTGCTACTAAGTAAGGAAAGTATTGTAATCAAATCAAAATTTCGATGTGCAGTTTTCAACAAATCTATACGTTTCACAATCCCTTGAATCCAAAAATCGCGTTTTCGGCCATTGATCTGTCTGTGGCATGATTATCTTTTGAACAGGTGGGCCGATTTCGATGTTATTTTTTGTTTTTTTAGTATCCTGTTCGCATTAGTAGCAGCACAATAGTCAAAAAACACGATTTTGAATATACTGTAATGTCAAACCGGCCCTAATTTTATTGGAACTTGTCTAAAGTCTTCTCCTCGACACTCTTTAACTATTCATTTATGTGGTACATCCCCGAGAAAAAGCAGAAAAAAATTTATGAAAAATTAATTTGTGCACAAATTTTTTTTGCTATATATTATGTCAATGGTCCCATGTTAAACTTAAGAAAGTGAAAAATTCGAGTTTTTGTTTTTATTATTTTTCGATAGTATTTCGCTTGATACAACCTGTATTAAAGTTACGAATCTGTTACGACATTAGAAAGTGCTAAAATTTACAGTTACATTTTTATGAAAAGCATCTGAAAGTCTGAAGCTTCCATGTTAAACTAATCAATACGCTTATTGTTATAAAGATAAAACAATAATTACACATGAAACTAGAAGATAAAAGAAATACAACACCAACAACAAATTTTTTTTTGTTATATATATTATATTATTATATACATATTATATTATATATATTATATTATATATATATATATATATATATATATATATATATATATATATATATATATATATATATATATATATATTATATTATATATATTATATTATTATATTATATATATATATATATATATATATATATATATATATATATATATATATATATATAGTATTAGAAGACTGTAAGGTTTTTCCTTTTATGAAAAGTAGTGATTTTCACATTAGTAAGTTTATCATGGGAACGACAATGTGATCATTTGAAAGGCAATTAAATAAAGTGCAAAACTAAAAATTTAAATCAGACAATGATACAGCGTTTTGAACTTTGTAGTCACTTTTATAAAGTATTCTGTGCATGTTCCTATGGAAACCCGCTTCCTTTTTTTTTTTTAGTTTTTCGAATAACTTGAAAACTATACATCTCTCAGATAATTTGAAATATAATCAAACTTTCCAGAAAGATAAACTTAATAAATTAAAAAAGATCGCAAAAGATATAGAAAACAATTTCTGTATTGGACTTAACACCAAAAGCGGTAAGGAAAGTCGTACGAGTGGACGCATCAGATGTCAAGATTAAGCACAGGAAAGATGAACCAGACTTTGAGTAAGCTCAGGGAATCAAGAAGTGTCAATATATGATTGTCTTTAAGCATCAGTGGTCATTTATTGGCTATAGAAATGTCGCAAGGAGACTGACAAGTTCTCATTTTAGGCATTGAATCAGAAAACAAAAGGAACATAAACTAAAAAATGGATACAACTGATCTACCTGACAACTATATGTGAAACCAGAATAGCTGAATACGGTATACCTCTCAGGGTTACAGACACCAGGTAGTAAAGCCACAATAGCTGAATACGGTATACCTCTCAGGGTCTGAAGCTTCCATGTTAAACTAATCAATACGCTTATTGTTATAAAGATAAAACAATAATTACACATGAAACTAGAAGATAAAAGAAATACAACACCAACAACAAATTTTTTTTTGTTATATATATTATATTATTATATACATATTATATTATATATATTATATTATATATATATATATATATATATATATATATATATATATATATATATATATATATATATATATATATATATATTATATATATTATATTATTATATTATATATATATATATATATATATATATAGTATTAGAAGACTGTAAGGTTTTTCCTTTTATGAAAAGTAGTGATTTTCACATTAGTAAGTTTATCATGGGAACGACAATGTGATCATTTGAAAGGCAATTAAATAAAGTGCAAAACTAAAAATTTAAATCACAGATAAATTACAGACACCAGGTAGTAAAGCCACAATAGCTGAATACGGTATACCTCTCAGGGTTACAGACACCAGGTAGTAAAGCCACAATAGCTGAATACGGTATACCTCTCAGGGTTACAGACACCAGGTAGTAAAGCCACAATAGCTGAATACGGTATACCTCTCAGGGTTACAGACACCAGGTAGTAAAGCCACAATAGCTGAATACGGTATACCTCTCAGGGTTACAGACACCAGGTAGTAAAGCCACAATAGCTGAATACGGTATACCTCTCAGGGTTACAGACACCAGGTAGTAAAGCCACAATAGCTGAATACGGTATACCTCTCAGGGTTACAGACACCAGGTAGTAAAGCCACAATTGATAGGCTTCCACCACCATCATGAAACCCTCTGATTAACATGAAGGCCTCAAAACTAGAAGGGATGGACTCTTTCTACCAAGTTTTAAAAACTGATGGTCACTCAAGTTCTTCTTCAGACCAAATCGTTATCATCTACTATATATTCAGTTCTTCATTGTAAGAAAAGTGTGAATTATATTGTATCAATGTCAGTTCTTAATAGACATTCCCTATAAAATAGAATGTTAGACGAAATAATATTTTATGGATATCATAGACTGAGGGAATTACTTCAATTAATACATCAATTAAATATAGGCAAAAATATATGTATATAATATATTACTATTAAAATTCCCGAAGAGAGTAGACATTATATAATATGAGTACGATATACTAATTTTAACAAGTGACCGAATTTAAAAAATACTTCTACAAAAAAAATACTTCCTCATACTTCAACTAAATTAAATAAATTATAAACCAATAACGCACCCGTGCTTTTAACATCTTTCAATTTTGAAAGAATTTCCAACCCGAAGCCATCAGCTTGTCCCCTCTGTCGATTCCCTCCATTCATCCAATTCCCAAGAGCCAGAATGATAGCAAGAACAGCCTTGAGCGATTGAGAACTCATCAGCATCTAAAAAATACAAATACATAATTATACTTCAAGTTATCGGGCAAAAGTTGTTACCATATGAAAATATATCACATACTTGGCATACAGATTTCAGATTATTTAATTTACTTTCGATCCCCGAAATGTTATCAGTGAATTCCGCCTGGAACATAAAGCATGCAATTCTTTCTGCGAAATGCGGGATCTCAGCAAGTTCTAAAAGGAATTGTTCAGGCTTATCTAGGGCAAGGTCAGGCTGAACCAACTGTGCAGATTTTATCGACTCTAGTTCTTGTTCGGTGGCCCTCTAGAAGCAAACACAAATAAGTTAAAAATATCCAAATTAAAATTAAAGCTAACACTTCTAAATCATGTAATGTAACATTGGTGTTACAAACTGAAATATTAATTTTTATTTTTTTTTAAATCTTTTCTTAAATCAAAATAAATAACTCTTAGTTAAAAAAAAAAAAAAATCTTGATCCATGTTGGTTTTTTTAATTCATTTTCAATCTTAGCAATTGTATTTAAATTTTCAAAAACTCTAATGAATTTAACTAAAAATGTTCAGTGGATATCATTCAGAGGTTTTTCTAAACTTTTTTTTTTTCAAGAAAACTTATTTTATAGTTGAATCCTTTTTTTTTAAAGAATTTTTTTAATTAATATAAGATCTAGAATGTAATTGAAAATGTTGTTACTTCAATCCTACAAAATTGATAGGCTACAGTTTTGTTTAAATTTTTAACCATTTTTTATTCAATTTTGACTCAC
Source organism: Rhaphigaster nebulosa (assembly GCA_948150685.1). NCBI lineage: Eukaryota > Metazoa > Arthropoda > Insecta > Hemiptera > Pentatomidae > Rhaphigaster > Rhaphigaster nebulosa. The sequence goes on along the minus strand of OX411312.1, from coordinate 17,706,464 downwards.
ATGAAGGAAAAAAAATAAAGGTAACCAAAAGGAACCGTCGGAACCTGAGTGTTATCATAAAAAATCTGCTTTGGTATAACATAATCTAGAACTGTCATATTACCGACCATAAGACTCCTGGAGTGGTCAAGATACAGCAGTATGGATATGACTTAATACCAGTACTGTGGAACAGTATTCCATATTCCACGACAGCCATGGAGGTTATGTTTGGTATAACTCCCTTGCCCATTTGGTTACAAAGGAGGCTCCAAGATGTATATTCTAGTGTACCTGGAATTATAAACCAGGAAGCCATAAGGTCATTTAAAAATCCTTAATGAGCTTAAGGGAACAGAATAGATCAGATCACTAAGTGATTATTTACCCAGGAAATTTGACTTTGAAAAGAACATCAAAGCAACCATCCCAGATAAGAAAATACGGAAAGAAGGACTCAACTTTGAAAATGGGGTTCTAGTCTCGTACACTGATGTTCAGTTAAGGAAATCGAATCCTGGGAAATAAAGAAGAAAGAAACATACAGGGTTTCAAAACCTGGCATGAAGCAACCCAAATTCTTCATCAATTTGTCAAAGGAAAACATTGAATTCCATGAAAACCTGACAAAGAATGAGTTGAGAACAGTAACAGGTCTCCTCATTGGTCACACTATCTGCTAAAATATCATCTCAAGAAGATGAAATTAGTGAAAAATCCCACCAGACGTCTGTCCCTAGGGGATAAAGAAAAGCCTGAATGAGATATTCTGTATTAATGTGAATCTCTTGCCTTTTAAAGACACCAGAATTCAAAACAGACAATAATTAAACTTTCATATATTACTAGATTTGTTCCGAAGGACTTAATGTGCTTCATAAGAAGTATCTGATTCCTATAGGATCTCTAAATGGCAGAGGTGTAAATCTCACAAAAGATCCACATGGGTCATAGTGAGGAAGGTTTTCCCATCCCTCAATATAATAATAAGTGCATCGTCTATAGTGCCAACAGAAAAAAAATATATATATATATTTTTTTTTCTGTTGGCACCATAGAGCATACAGATCTTTGGCCGCATGATGTGGTCTTCTTACAGACATTTTATCGTTTGTGGGAGCTCAGACAGCCTGGAGCGAGTCGCCCAACCTCACGTTGCTGCTAACCATGGTTTCCATGACCAGTCCCATTGAGGACGATTCGGCAGTGCCCTTCCCACCGACTCACTTGAGTTCAAGGACAGTGACAAGTTGGTCTAGACCGAGATATATATATATATATATATTGAATTCAAGAACATTTTATATTTTTTGTGCAATGAAAATTATATTCAACAATAATAATCTTAACCTACAAATGGACGCTAAGGTAAAAACTTTTATTCTTTTTTAAATGACATAATAACTACGTTACAAATGCAAACTTACCACATCGTATATTTGTTGAAGGGATTCTATACTCACAACTGAAGTATCAAAATGATAAATTGCTGTAAAAATAATACTTAATGTCACGTACATCGAGTAAAACAATTAATTACACTCTCTAGAATACATGGAACTTAACTTACCATGTTCAATTTCGGAAAAGTCCAAGTGCAAACTGGACGATAGGATACCAACGTTTTGAGATCTTTTACTGTCGAGGATTTTGATTACCTGAAATTTTTTAATCGATGGTGTTAGTAGCAAGAATTGATAATAAATAAAATATTAATAAACAAATTTGTGGAATAGACAGGATAGTTCTTCAGTTTTAAAAACAACAGAGAAATATAACTAAAACAACAAATTTAATAGAATCCAGAGGGAGACTGGCTGGAACAGTTTTATGATGCCGATAAAGCTAATTTCTAAAGTACATGCATTTATTGAGATATATCGAAATCTCATCATCTTAAATAAAGAAAATTAAAGCATCTAGTCCAATCTATGACTGAGTTGAACAGTAATTAATTACATTAGTATTTAATTAAACCTTTAATTACAATTACTGTAATTGTGTTAAGTATTTGCAATAATGACTCCTTTCAATTACTGTAACTATTGTTGAGAATCTCAATTACAATTGCTTCTTGGCGGTATGTAATTGCTAGTACAATTCAATTACTTCTTGACGATAAGTAATCGCAAGTATAATTACAATTACTTCTTGACAGTAAGTAATTGCAGCTACAATTACAATTAATTTTTCAGGGTAAGTAATTACAATTCAAGTAATAACAATAGTTACTCTATATTTAATTTTGTCATTCAATTCATTGAAACTTGCCATTTTGAAACATATCATGAAACATTTGTGAAAAAAAAATTTTTTTAGTGCCATTTCGGTGTTAAGTAATTGCAGTTACCAATTGCAATCAATAGAAATTGCAGAAATAAAATTACAATTACAAATAGTTGTAATTGGTAATTGATTGTAATTTTTTGGTAATTGATTAGTAATTGGTAAGTAATTGTAATTGAAATTACATTTTGCCCAAAACTGATCTATGAATGAAAAAGTCAAATGCTTAGAGCTTTAATCATTCACTAGCTGTACCCGCATGGCGTTGCCTGTGAAAAGAATTGCGAGTTGAATACTGCCCAAATTTCAAGTTTTTTGTTTTTTTATCTTTAACTTTTTAAAGATAATGTGAGTAACATAAGACAGAACTATTATTCTTATCATTCCTAATTATCATACTGTAAAGTTTGTACAAAATTGTTGCAAACAACTTTTAAAAAAGAGAAAAGATTTAAGTTTAACTTTGATTTTTATATTATTTTTAACACGCTGATTATATATCGCACATTTTATCATACTTATTGCTATATGAAATGAATAAGAAAAAAATAAAAGTATTATAGTGAACATAGATTCACCCAGAAAACACACCATTCAATAATTAGTTTACTTGTGAAAAACAACTTCCGGTGGCAATTATCTTTATAATGAAAAAAACATTTTTATAATACTGCCCTCGACATTTCAAAGTCTTTCTTCGTCTTAAGGATGCTTATTTTCAAGAATTCAACATAACATTCAACAACATAAACCATATACAATCAATGAATATTCATAAGATTAATTTACACCATATTTCGTTACACATTAAAATTTCATATTACTTTTAAAAATAAACATTGCTCTCCCCATGTCCCCAATGTGCCCTCCCAAATATTTGGAAATCATTCAATTTAATACTCTGAATAGCTTTGCCGTGGCTATGTGGAATGAAAGGAAAGAAAGAAAAAAGATGTTTTCTTCCAAAATCTATTGTAAATTTGATTTTATAAAACCATAGGTTATCAGGAAAAAATGTGTTTTCTTTTTTAATTATGTAATTTTTCTTTAATATTTTCAAATTGAAACTTGCATTCTGAAAACATTTTCTAAAGGCACTTAAACTCTTTTGCATTTCTATGCTTCAATTATTAGAACTCTTAGGGGGAGCTACCAGAACTTTCAACGAAAGAGCCTATTACCAACAAAAATTTTGACTATAAATATTACAAGGCCCATGGGGTGAAAGTTTTTCTCGGTAATCGACTGCATTGTTTAGAATTCGTCTCATTTCATTCAGACGTTTTCTAGGAACAGGATCACAATGATAATAGATTTGTCAAAACAACAATAAATCTTAATATATTTACATATTTATTTCCTTAATTTCCGATTTTATTAACAAAAGGCGCTTTCACTCTTTCTAAAATGTTTTCTTTGTGAACTTGCTTTTACGTGTATGAAGTTTTCATGAATATGATTACAAAATTACCTATTTTTTTATTTTATAGTTTTTCCCATTTCTCCCCTCAAGGGGAGTTTTTCAAAAAAATTAATTCATATAAGCCTTCCTGAAGAAATTCTCTAAATGATAGTGAAAACCGCATCAAAATCAACCTACTACTTTTCGAGTTTTGTGAGCACAAACATACGCAGGCTGAATTTTTACTAATATAGATTTTCAATTATCATTATCCAGAAAAACTGACATTTAACAGAATAAAGGCAAAAACTTATCTTGCGAATTTTAAATAATATTTCATCATATGCATATATCAAATTGCCTCCTACTGTAAAAGGGACCAATGAAACATCTTCCAGTGTTTCTAAACAAGGAGGGAAAGTTGAATTATTATGAGATACTGTCAAGCTAGGTCACAGCTGCTGAAGTGAAATTAAGGAGGACAGCGAGGGCATCACTGCAGTGTGGACTAAATGTCTTAGAATATAAACATTTAAGATAATTTGAAGATGTTTGCTACAGAAAACATCATCCAGAAAATGGCCCCCAAAAAAAACAGAACCTTATATATCAGCCACATAGAAAGAATCAGAAGCTAGAAATACATACAAACTGAAATGATGGAAGAGATAGATAGAATGAATAATATTGAGGAAGGCTTTAGGCTGTATAACATCATGGTATGATGCATAGGAACGGAGTAGTAACAATAAATAACAACTAATAGAAAAATCGTCCAACTTGCATAAGTATCATTGTCGTGACAACTTCATGCCCATGGGAATAAGTTGACAACACAAACTTTTTAATAAGTGTGAAATTATTGTGTGCAAACGTTATTTTGTAAATAAAATGGGAGAGGAAGGGGACTAAAAAAGTGTGAAAAGGTGAAACTTATATAAGAGAAACTTTATTGCCATTTATATAAGTTTACTGTTGTTTCGACCATGTTCCTTGAAAATGTCTCCAACAAATGAGACTGAACAAAATATAGGTTATTATTTTAAAGATTATTTTGTATTTAGGGGTTAATCAAAATTTAACGCAAGTGAAACCGCAGGATACAGCTAGTTATAAATAAACAGCAATTTAAATAAAATTAAAAAATAATTTGTAAAGAACAAATAAACGATAAAGATTATTACAGTATTATAACAGTAAATTACTTAATGATAGTAAAATAATCAACATACCTCAGCTTTTGCTGGTTTGGCAACTTTTTTCTTTGTATTCCTTCTGTCAATAACTTGGCGAGAGAACAGCTTGGTAAATTCATCTATATCGTCTAGTTTTGGTTCTTCCAATTCTCCCCACAATGCTTCACTGAACAAAAATAAAAAAACTTTCTATAACTTACAAAATAGATATATTCTATATGGATATATGGAATATAATTACAATGCAGAGAAAATTGCATTTCAGATTCAGTCAAGAAGTCAGAATATTTAGAGAACTTACAGTCTACATTGAAAATTTTTGTCTTTTATTTAAATTAATCAATGCAAGATTATTCCTATGCCTCACCAATATTCCTCCACTTAATAGACTATAGTTAGGAAAACAGTCAACTCAAATCGAGGAATTCAATACAAGAATCATTTTATCAAACAATATGGATCATGAAGTAACTAAAATGCTTTCTATTAAAATATAACTTTTTTTTCATAGCATTCAACGAGGTTAACAGTAATATTGAAAAAAAAAATATATATATATCTTTTCTAAATCAAAAATATTATTACTATGATAATGAGACTGATTTAAATAGATGCTAAAATGTTTAAGATGCACTAGCAAATAAAAAATTGTTAATTCTTCAAGAAGGTTATGATTTATTCCATGGGCCCCCAATTAAAATAAATTGCAACCCACAGGGCGGATTCTGACCAGCACTACTTTCGATTAGAGCATGCTTAGGCATCCTTTTGAAAAAGTCGGCTACCAAGGTCATGATTAATTTTTTTATAGACCTATAAAGGGTAGACAAGCAACCTAAGGAGCTTGCAATAAGCAATCAAATTTGTTTGGATTGCCTAATGGCTTTCCACCCAATGGAGAAAGTCACATAGTCCAAGATTCTCCTGAGGAATATCTTCTCCCCTCAGGTGTGTGAGTCCTGTCAGTCTAAAGGAGGCAACTCATACCAAATGGACGTGGGAGTGAAATGAAAAAATATTTAATATAAAACAAACAAAATTATAGAACTTTAGATTTCTTAACCAATCACTTTATATCCTTGTTATAATTTTTGTCTCACTTTTTTTCCTTTTCTTCCGCACTCATCGGTATGACAACCCTCGTCCAATAGAGTGGCTTCATTGGAACAGGTGGGACCAGAGGCTCCTTTCTAAACACTAGACAAGTTAAATTTAAAATTAATCAATTACTGATGGTAGATAGTCGACTGTGATGTATATCATGGAATAAATAATCAGAGCATCAGCATAATTTTTTATTTTAAATCTGACATTTCGACCCAAATATGTGAGCCATCATCAGGGCTGAAATTAAATCAGAGATATAGATATACAGGATGTTCAAGACTCGATTGACACTCCCTGTAAAATACACAATTTTTGAAATTTAGGAATGAAACTTAGAGGGGCACAACTGTGTCGCCAGAAGGTTCCTTTGAGCTCATATTCAACCCCCTATCTTTCTCTGGTATCTCTCCAGCGCACATTACTCGTGAATCTTCAATGGAATGGGGTATATGTTATGACGGATTCATATAGGAAATCAAAATATCGATCGGACTCTTCAGTTCGGCGCTAATCATGAAAAAACGCAATAAATCAGATTTTTTCAGACAAATTTTCATTTTCCTCCAAAAGAAAGCCTTTTATAAAAAATGCCTCCATAAAAACATAGTAGCTAATTAAATTAGGAGCCATACGTTAAGTATTAACTAAGGTAATCTTTTTTTCTACCATAATGGGCTGTCATTGCCGCTCGTTGCACCAATTTAAGTAAAGCACAACAATTATATCGAGGATTAATAAAAGACAATCAATGTGCTTTGTGGGTTCCATTTATTTTCAGTGCGAATGGCATGGAAAATTTTCAAAGAACAAAAATTGTATTATTTTTAATATATTATAAGAAACAGTCATCAAATACACACTAAACTTGAGAATTATACCCTCAAGTTATCTCACTGAATTGTACCTCACTGAAAATTTCATAGTTATGTGTACTGGAGAGTTAAAAAGTTAGGGGGTTAAATATGAACTCAAAGGAAACTTTAGGTGACACAGTTGTGACCCACTAAGTTTCACTCATAAATTCCAAAAATTGTGGATTTTAAGGTGGTGTCAATCGAGTCTTGAACACCATGTATGTACACTATAAAGACACAAACATAAGGGTAAGAGAAAAATAATAAAAGTAAATTAAAGATATATGTCGACAGAGAATGATGGAGTGAATAACCCAGGGTTAGCAAAGCTGAGTCCAACAATTCTGCTATCTTGGTACAAAAGCAATGGAAGAGTGAGAAAGGAAGTAGAAAAAAGAATAAAAAACAGACGGAAAGCTATCGGTTAAATCATATAAGATATAATATATAAGACTCTGGTAGAAAGCGTAATGCTCTATAGCGCTGAAACATGGCCTCTAGAAAAATCACAGGGCAAAAGATTCCTGGCTGTGGAAATGGATTTATGGACGTCGGCCAGAATCTCAAGGATGTAGTGAGTCAGAAATGAGACTATTAGAGAGAGGATGGAAGTAAGAAATAATGTCCTGGAGGTGATGGAGGAAAGGAGACTGAGTTGGTACGATAACTTCAAAAGGATGGATAATTAACAAATTCCCAAAAAGGCATTGGAGTGGAAAGTCGAGGGAAGGAGAAGGAGAGGGAAGCCTCATGTCAAATGGATAGATGCTGTGTCTGAGAATATGGTGGACTGGAGACTGACGGAATAGGGAGTGATGAACAGAGAGGAATGGAGGAACAGACTGAGGGAGGACTTGGCTGAGAGAAACTTCAATGTGCGAAGAAAATACCTAATAAAAAAAAAATTAAATGTAAATTAAATGATAAGGATATAAATAATAATAAAGATACAAGTAATAATAAAGTGAAACGAGAGAATACTGTGGATTTATAAAAAACAAATGGATATCTTTAAACATACAAATATGAATAAATAACGGAAGAAGAATAGGGTGATTAAATAAGTATGTACAGATGAAATAAAAACTAAGAAAAAACAAAGGTAGAATTTACTAATATAAATAATTAAAATAAAATAAAAACTTTGTCATCTATTATTTATAATATTATATTCTGGCTTTTTTGTATAGTTTTTATTTCATATGTATTCCACATACTTATTTAATCATCTTAATCTTCTTCCGTTATTCATTCATATGTTTATACCATTGATTCAACAAATCCTCCATTTAGTCTTTTTATAATTCCACAGTGTTCTCTTGTTTTACTTTATTATTACTTGTATTTTTATTATAATTTAAAACCTTATTACTTAATTTATCTTTAATTTACTTTTATTATTTATCTCTTATCCTTATGTTATTTACTTCTGCCTTTTTACTGTACATATATCTGTATCTCACTTGCATCTCTGATTTAATTTCAGCCCTAATGATGGCTGGCTCACATATTTAGGTCAAAATGTCGGCTTTATAATAAAAAACCATGTTGACTGAGTCCTAATTATTTATTTCATAAAATTAATCAACTATTAATTCATTAAATTAACCCAAAATATTAATAATAAATATATGAATTTTTTACTATACTAAAATCTTTTACTACAGAGCTGGAAATAAAAATGATTTTATTTACATTTCTTTTAGTAACAAATTGTCAATGGATATATATTTTAAAAAATTTGAATGAATTAATTTTTAATTTCACATAAGATGAGTATAATTTCAAAGTGTTTAGTAAAAATTGTAAAACTGTGAACTAAAATAATTTTCGACTAACATTTCATAATTTTGATATTCCCGTTTTGCTTAAAATGACCCAATGGATAAGGTCACAAATGGTTCAGATAAAATAAATAAAATTGTTTTAAAATGAAAACTTACGTGACTTTTGAGCACTCCAGCCTCCAACAGGAGGAGCAGGGAGTGGTGCTGGAGAAGTAGGATGTCCTCCTACAGTTCCAGTTGCAGATGTTGGTCCTACTGTCAAAGGTGGAGGAGGAGGAACAGCACCCATCATTGGAGGAGGAGGAGGCCCATTCCCCATCATCAGAGGTGGTGGAGGAGGTGGTCCACTACCCATCATCGGAGGAGGAGGAGGTGGGGGAGGTCCACTACCCATCATCGGAGGAGGTGGGGGAGGTCCACTACCCATCATCGGAGGTGGAGGAGGTGGGGGAGGTCCACTACACATCATCGGAGGTGGAGGAGGTGGTGGAGGTCCACTACACATCATCGGAGGGGGAGGAGGTGGGGGAGGTCCGCTACACATCATCGGAGGGGGAGGAGGTGGAGGAGGTCCGCTACCCATCATCGGAGGGGGAGGAGGTCCGCTACCCATCATCGGAGGGGGAGGAGGTCCACTACCCATCATCGGAGGTGGAGGAGGCACACAATCCATTGGCATGGGTGGAGGGAGAGGGGGCGGAAGAGGAGGAGGTGGTGGTGGTGGAGGTTCCTTTGAAACGGGTATTGGAGGAGACACTACGGTAGTAGGAATCTGACCTCGACTGGGAAATTGTTTCGAAAATGCGTCAGCATTAGTTTCTGATGATGAGTGTTTAGGAGGGCCAAAAGATTTTTTGGGATCTGATGTACTTGAGTGAATACCGTTGATTTCAGATGTTTGATTTATGGCAAAAGAGAGGGATACAGCTGATTTGTCATCTAACTGGCTTTGAGTAATTAACTTTCTTGAAGATGTTTTTGCTTCTTTCCTTGCATTATCTTTGGCATCTTTATCAGTCTTAAGAACGGTTTCCTCTACCTCTGATGACAGTTTAATCGGAAAATCTTCATCTAGCGTTTGTGTTGACTTGTCTATTGTTTTTTCAAGTGAACACTGAACTGATTTGCTGAAGATTGATGGTTTAAAATTAATAACTTCTCTGATAGGGGACAATAGTTCATCTTTAGTTCTAATGGCCACAGTTTCTTCATTTTTATTCGCTTTTAAAGGAGAATCAAAATCAGCTTTCACTTTGTTAGTCAATGACTGCAAAATAAAATAAAATAATAAACAAAATATAATTAACAATTTTTGTCAAATAATCAAAGTAATCGATAATTTTAATTACAGGTAGGGGTGCAAATGTGGAAGCATGAGGGTAATGTGGAACATCTGGCATTTGGCTTAGAGTGCTCGGGTTCTTGTAGGATAATCAGCAAATACTTGTAGCAGTGAAAGTGGCTCTAATATGTTAAAATATGTTGTCGAGCTATTCATAACTTTTTAGAATTAAGTTTTATTTTATTATGCAGTCTATCTGTCTTATAGGTAACATAATTAATATCATGGAATTAATAAAAGACCATCTGAATAGAAGGCACTTACGGTTTTAAATCAAATCTAAACCCAATAGTTCCCTAACATAAATTTCTCAAATTCAAAATGTAGTATGTGGGTAACATGTGAATTATGTGGATAATATGTGGAAGCATGCTCTTGTGGGTTCATTCATTCAACAGAGGTCATAAGCCAATTTTTATTAGTTTCACCTTTTAAAAACCAATTCCAAAAATCTTAAGAGAAGGCCAAACAGAAATAGGTTATGTGTACCGAAATAGCCTATGTGTACAGTCAAATGAAGCAAAAAAAACTGAAGCTATACCTTGTGTAAAAAATTATTTAAATGTGGAATCAGACTTCTATAATAAAAAGGTATTATAAAATAAAATAGTTTTTACTTCATTAAAAATCCTTAATCTGAACTAATTTTGAAGTATTTCCACATCACCCATCCTTTTTGTACTTTCCTAAAAATGTTGTATATCAAAAAATTAATTTTTACTCTTTTAAAATTAACTTTTTATATTTATTAGTATTATTTTTACATGGAAGAGATTATAAGATAAGTTTAGGTAAATTTTCAGTAAAAAAAAATCAAAAACAAAAACATATATTGAAAAAACAAAATAGGTTTGCACATTTGCACCCTCTCCCTAGACAAGTAAAAAAAATTGTATACTCAAAATTATTTTACATATTTAATAAATATCAACTAATGCCAAAGCACTAATAGTCTAGGCATATGGTAATCTTATCTGGAATGTTGTGGAGAAGTTTTGAAAATTTCCTCATTTTTGTTTTTTGGGATGCTGATTATGAATTTCATCTTTGACACCTCAAATTTTTCTCATAAATAAAAAAACAAATACAAAAAACTTAAATTATTTAATTAATCTTTATTAATTAATCTTTTATCGGCTTTTCTCCCATAGCATGAAAACCATATATTATCAACAATTATACATATAAATAGCTACAGAAGTGAATGTGAGATAAAATACAAAACAAGACTCATTCGATGTCACAGTACAACAAAAAAATTATACAACTATGTGCAACTGCAGGTGTGCAATTAAACCAGGGCTACGAAACAGTTATTCAAAAAGTTTCAGTTTAACTGTTTTACTAAAACTTTTAACATTGCAGTACAACAAGAACTTTTATCAAAAATGACTTTTTTTTATACAAACTTATACCAAACATAAGTTCTTGCCTAGAGTTCCTACTATAACGTTTTAAATACAAGTTCACACATATGAGTTTTCACATACTTACGTGGCAGAGCTTGAGGGGATCTTATTTTTTTTATAAGCTTATTTTTTAGAAATTGTATTAATAAATGCAGAGATGACTGCAAAAAAAACATGATAATTCAAGACACAATTGCCTAAGTAATTCCAATATTTAAGTGAACTTTAATAAGGAGAATTTTTATTATAAAATATAAAAGTCCTGATTAAGATTTTTTATAATATAGAACTTTTATATAAATATCCTGACCAAAAAGTTCTTGGAAGAGCTTTTATTGTAACCTTTAAACCACAAGGTGCATGTGCATATGACCCGGGAAGGGAAAAAATGTCCTTTGTCCCTCTAAGGACAATGCATAAGTGACAAAGTAAATGCCAAAGGAAAACACCTTTTCCTCCCGGATTGTATCCAGCCTCGACCTTGTGGTTTAAGGATTAAAAGTTCTTACAATAAAGCTCTCGGAAGAACTTTTACTATAAGTTCTGATGTAAAAGTTCTGATATAAATTTTTGATTACAAGGTCTAACTAAAAATGTTTTGCATAAATTGTTTCAAAAAGTTCTAAATAAAAAGTACAAGTTAGAAGAACTTTCTCAAAATAAAAGTGCACAGCTATTTTAGAATCTTGAATTAAGCAATTCCTTATGACCCGTAGTGGTAAAGCAGCATCTATTGCAAAGCAGCATAAGAAAATCAGAGCTAAAATAATTTAACGAGGCAGGAGCATAATGCATAGCAACCATATCTGCAGGCTCAAGTGAAAATAGTACAATCCAAAACAAGCACAAATACAATTTTCTTTCTAAAAACTGACCAATGTTTGATTACGATAGAACGTGATGGGACTAATAAAAGCGAAGTGACCATAAACTACATTTAATGTACCTACAACAAAAGTATTAAGACCGTAATTCGAGGGTGAATTTTCCGGTGATTTCGATTTTATTGGATGGCCAACAATTGAAGAATCAAGCAAAGCTTTCTTCGGCCAACTATGTTCAAATCTTTGTTCCCAAACTTCTTCAAAGCCATTCAACCAAGTGTTCTGCAATTTCAAAAAAATATTAAAAACTAAACTTTTTATGTTTCTTGATGCCAGAGAGTTAGGGAGAAGGAATTGGAATTGGCTGAGAATAAACAATTTTCAGTATAAAGTTTAGAGATAATATTCTTCAATGTTTTTGACAGACATCATGTGCCACAGATTTAAAATTAATGAAATAAAGATAAACACAATGACTATATAACATGTTTTATATTTACAATATTTAAACAATATTTGGTGCATCCATACTTCTGTAAAGAGAATGGATTTGTTGACTAAAAACCTTAGAAGTGGCATGTCATCCAAGAATTTTTCCAAAAATGTTCATATGATCGCAAGTTTCAGTCATACTTTACAACTCAATTACAGAAAAAGCAGTTAAAATCAATTGCACACACCTCTGTTCTGACCAACCAAAAATGCAACGAACAAATTAAATCTTTTTTAAGACTATCATCAACAGCTCCAAACCTGCTATAAGCTCGTACATCATCTTTCAGCCAATTCTGCCTTCTGCACCAGTATTTCATTACTTCATTTTATTGTTATTTTATCCTCCATCATTTTCATAATTAAAAACTTTACCTATAGGTAACTGTTCTTACATTTTTGCAATTCTTTCTAACATAATTTCATCTTATTTCAGACAGTCCTTTCATATCTCAACAAACCTATACGCACTACAACACATTGTACAGTCGATAAAAACATTAATGCGAAAAATGAGATATCTAAGTTTATTATTTATTCAGGCTCTTTAAACAAAATTACAAGGACCAAGTAAATAAATTTTCTCATATCACCTTCCTGCTCAAATAATAAGGCAACTCAAAAATGATTGTTTTCTGACCACCTCAATTGAAATACAGTCGAACCTCTGCATATCGAACTTCCATATATCGAAAATCTCTATAGAACCAACTTTTTTTAGGAACCTTGAATTTTTATTAGAAAAAATTTTGTATATATCAAATACAATTTCTATATATCAAACTAAAAATTCCTATTTAAATAAATATAAAATGTGATTGTCATCAAAAAGAGCACTTAGTTAACATTCATAAGAATGGATAATAATTAAATAAGAACAAAAAAAATGTTCCAGTGGTTAGCAAAGCAATGGAAATTCAGAGATCTTGTTTCAGAAGAAGCACAGGAATGCCTAAATTGTCTTCATCTCTTTCCTAACATAAAAGTGAAATTTTTATTTTAAATTCAGTTTAACTTTGCCTTTCTTCTTGTGAACATTGCTCCTAAGCATGACTTTGGCGATGAATTATACACAAAAAAACATTAGAAGCTTATTTTGCGCGAAAACAAAAATAAATTAATTTTTATGTATGTTTGCATATTTTTAATACATGTCCTTATTAAATTATAAATGTAAATTTATAAAAAATCTGCAATCAAAAATGTAATTTGTAAAATTATTCAAATAAGTGATATTGATCGCTCAGTTTTATTTTCTTAATCCTTAAAAAACTTTTGTTACATCATTAGCCCCAAAAAATTGTTTTTGATACTTCTTTAACCCTAAAGAATAGCTGTAATTGTTTTTAGCTGGAAAAGAGTGAAAAATTGCAATCTTTCTATATATCGAAATCTCAATATGTCGAATTTTTTTTTAAGGAATCATCATGTTTGATATATAGAGGTTCGACTGTAGTTGTAAATCTGAATTGTAGATCAATTTTTTGCCTACTGTGTGTTTAGAGTGCAAATGATATGAACTATTTACAGCCCAAGCAAATCAAATTCAGCAATTGTCCCATTATTGAAGCGACCTTGTGCAAAGTGGATCGTGGCATCGGGGGTTCAAACAAATAATCTTTATAGTATATAACTCAAAAATAAGTCCTTGCACCCGAGTCCTGAGCAGACCATACACCCTTAAGTATGAAACCCAGCCCCCTCTCCTTCTCCAAGCCCAATCTAGGGAGAGCACTACTAGAGCAGTGCATGTTGTATCTTTCAGAATGAAGGCGTTCCATTTCTGTTGATTTCTGTTGTTCAATCTTAAATAAATATCTTCTATTTCTTTTGACTATTATAAAGTAATTGTCTTTTTTTTTTATAAAGCAAGTGGGAACAACGTGTGTACAAATGGAACAACTGCCACTGTTACCTTATAAAATATCAAAAAATCTTGATTTTTTTATAAACATTTTGATTTGTTTTACATTCTTTCAATCATATACACTAATTCGTAAGTCGATATTTATTTCAATAACAAAAGATTATTTTTAGGTACACACAAACTAAAAGGTACTACCTTCCTCAAATTTTTGGCATTTTAGTCATACTTTTTTAATTTAGTTTCAAAGATTACTCACCCCATTTGTAATATAATATAAATAATTTTAAAAATACATAAACATTTATTATTTTATATAACAAAATTATTTCACTTACTTGAATATCTGCTAAAGTCTTTGTTCTTTCTTTTTCCTGTTGAAGTTTATCTATACACGATTGGAGTTCATTTATTATTTGATTTTGCTCATGGACTTTCTTTGCGAGTGCGGTCACTTCAGTGTCAGTGTCACTTCTATTAGGCGATATATCTAAGGCAAAAGATTATCCTAATTACAAACAATACTTTTTATTATTACAAACAAAAATACTAAATAGTTTATCAGTTTCGCAATTAATTTCAATGCATTGATAAATCATGGATGAGTAATACTTTATTATGACATTTAATCGGCTCAAGTTTTAAAACTGCAAAAAACATCATTAAAATCACTATATAACATCTATCTGAATCAAACAAAATACATAAAAAGTAGAGTTTATTTTAGATCTTTGTTGAAAATAAGAACATTTAGTTCTACTACCTATTATTGTTTTCCCGTTGTAATCAGATAATGTGTCGGAATTCGGAGACATAGGTGGTGGCCAAGATATCGTTGACAATCGCCCTGGAGTAGGAGGTGCAGCACTCACAACCTCTGTATGAGCCCAGTAATACATTAAATCAGGCTGAAAATAATCAATATGATCCAAAAGTAATAGCAATTTTTAAATTATCAAATTATAATATAATCATAGCGAAATAAAGGAAGGAGTTTTGTATAAATAAAACTAAATAATAAGCATTTCTCATATTCGCGATCGCTACTCATTTTCAGGTATTTGCAGGATCTTTTTGAATCTAGCTCTCAAACAGTGGAAATTTGCTGGAAACTAACTATTTGGCAACATTAACATAATATCTATCTCAATTACATCAAACTGCCATGCCAAGAGTGCCCATCTGTAATTACAAATATTTTGACCCCAATTTTATGATGGATGGATGGACCCATTAGGAATAACACAGGTTTTACTCCAATAACAGTTAATTTTACTCCAGACGAGTAAAATTGATTGTTATAAAACTGGAGAATTAATTAGATTAATGGATAGATTTTTCAATTATTGAAAATTTTTGACAAAGGTTGGTTTTGGCATACATGGAATGAATTAGCCATTGAAACTTGAGGAATACCTGTACTAAAAATTCAAATTTCTTAATATTTTTACAATTTTCAGAACTGATGATCGATAATCACAATCAGTCCTAGTGAAATATCCTATTCATAAAATTATCTCCTTGAGCTTTCTTGAGACAAAAAAAATTAGAAAACTAGTGATTTTATTATTTTTAAAGAGGAAAGATCCATTTATGAAGGAGAATCTTGGTTGGGGAGATGCTGTCAATAAATAAACACACAAATAAGAAAAAACTTATTATAATGTGTGCCGATGTTTCGGCCTAAGCTTTAGGCCATCATCAGTTGTTGAATCTGAAGTTGGCGTATGACTATACACCACTCAGCCCTGATACTGGCTTAAAACTTAGGCTGAAACATCGGCACAGATTATAATAAGTTTTTTTTCTTATTTTTGTGTTTATTTATTGACCACACCCACAACCAAGATTCTTCTGCATACATTTTCCACAGTCAACCTTACTCTCACTATTAAAAGATCCATTTAATTTTATTAATTTATAATTCATTATTCTAAAAATACTATCAGCATTGATGAAGAGAATATTTCTTAGTTAACAATACACAAAGTATGTTGAATTGAAATAACTCACTCTGAATAATGATTCAGGAGGAGCGTCTTTATCTGGAAGCTGTCGTAAAACCCCCGCTGCGAGTAGATGAGTACACAACTGAACTATAATAATCTTCCAATCAGTAGTTTGAAGGACATTTTTCAAATAATGCTCATTTCCAAAGGCAGACAAAAGCCAATTGACAAGCATCTGACCTGAAACAATAATCCCGTTAAAAAAAAAAATTAAAAAAGCAATAAAACACTTCTTAAATCGATTAGAATTATGTTTCTTAATAATCATGAGGTAATAATAATTTTTAAAAAACTCCACTTATTTATTAACACAAAATTGAGAAGTTTTATAAGTAATTTTATCTGTAAACATAATTGAAAATATGCATCATAATATAAATACATTGTAAGTATTTGGTAACTATAATTTTAACAAATATCTAACGAAACTAATGAACAAGACACAGATTACTAAATGTTTATGTGGATTTAAAAATATTACATAATAAATTAAGATGAAGGAGTTTGTTGATAAGGAAACTGCCTACAAAGCTAAGCTTCGGCATTGGTTATATAGACTTTTTCAAGCATACCAGTAAAAATTA
The DNA here is from genome assembly GCA_948150685.1 of Rhaphigaster nebulosa. Classification (NCBI taxonomy): domain Eukaryota; kingdom Metazoa; phylum Arthropoda; class Insecta; order Hemiptera; family Pentatomidae; genus Rhaphigaster; species Rhaphigaster nebulosa. The sequence goes on along the minus strand of OX411312.1, from coordinate 17,689,329 downwards.
ATTTCCGGAGACGACTAGAGGCCATCAAGAATCCATTGCAGAAATATTGAAATAAAGGGAAAACACCGCAAATTATTATACAAAGGTTTACTATTTCCAAATAGTTATATATCAAAAATATCTTATGTGACCATTCACAGACTTTCCTTATCGCTTTGAGTTAAAGTCAATACCATAATTGTTTGCTCCAGCTTCGCTAATAGTAGTCTGATTAATTTTTTTTAAAAATATATTTTTTGCTTTGTAAACAATTAAATTATCTTTCAAATAAACTTCAGGAATATTCCGGAGATGTATAGTTTTCAAATTGTTAAACAAAGGTGGACCGGCTTCCATGGGAATATGCACAGAATACTTCATAAAACATGTCTACAAAGTTCAATACGCTATAACTCTACAAATACTGGTCCAATTTTGATGTGTTTTTTTGTAGAAAATTTAATTACCTTTTCTTTTTTTTAATCCAGCATATATGCGCCGCGGCCTATTAAGACCTATTGTGCGTTGGCCTAGAACGTTTAAAACAGGCCAGTAGCCTTTGCAAATCTGAGTAGACTCATTGGGTCCATCATCTCGCAGAGCTTAGGGTTAGTGATCCGGTCACAACCAAAGTGGAGATACCTTGTCAAAGCATCGCATCCACAGATTACGTGGAAAGCCGTTTCGTCCTTCATCCCACATAGTCTACATGTCGGTAACTCAGTTAGCCCCATGTTGTGGATGGAGGTGCTTATTCAGTTGACAGTGTCCTGTATATAGTCCCGTCACCCTCCTAAGGCTACTCCTATCCATAAACAGAAGTATCTCACTTCTTTTGGGACAGGGTCCATCTACAGTTTGGAGTGTATCTGTTTCCGAGTGTTTTGCCAGTAGTGCTTAACTGTCTATAGCCACCCTGATACGCCTTTTGGCATAGCTAAGGCTTATGCCACATATGAGCTCTGGTGCACAAGGCTTTACCTCAGAGACTCTCCTTGCAAGGTAATCAGCCTTTTCATTCCCCAAAATTCCCGTGTCCAGGAACCCATTCAACCCTTACCCTATTGGTTTCAGACACTTTGTTAAGATTAACTTTCCATTATTCCACCAACTTTGACCGGGTCGCATAACCACTTAAAGCCTCGATAGCAGCTTGGCTATCTGTGTGGAAAAAAAAATTATCTTTTGAATAACCATAATAATTATCTTGATCAATTAAAAAAATTCATTATTGAAAAATGCACCAAAAGCATTTATATATATATTTTAATGACGTGGTCTTCTCACTCCAAAACATTATATTTTTACTCGCAATTGACCTTTTATCTTTCTAGACAACTTTGGTTCTGTGCCTATCGTATTTTAGATTATTTTTCTTTTTTGCAAAAAAATCTAAAATAAAATTTTTCTAAAAATAACTAGTTGGTTTGGAATTCAGCATTAGCTTGTCATTTTGAATCGCATGTCAATTCCAAAAATTTACCAAAGATCATGTGTTTGATATATCAAACTACTATTGGTCTCATTGGATGCAAAAAAAAATAATTCTCAATTTTTTCGTTTTTCAATTTCTTCATCAAATCCCAAAAAGTCTTGGAAAAGGTTTTTTTTTTTTTTGTTTTTAGCCTGAAAACTGGTCAAGACTTCATTTTCTTGGTCATGTTTATAGGAATATTTTTGTTTAGTGTTATATTTCTTATAAAACCTCCGTTATCCATTTTTTTTCTGTAGACACCCTATATACATATGTTACCAAAAATAAATAATAACAAAATGCATAATAGTGAAACAATATATTCATTACTAAAAAAAGAGAGAAAAAAAAATTAAATTCATCCTTTAAGCAAAAACCTAACAATAACAAAAAAATATATTTAACTCTGCTATATACCTATTGATTATTATTATTATTATTGATTAACTTAAATCACCAATACATTTTTAATTATTTATAAAATTGCATTTGTAAATAATAACTATTGTAAAAATTATCACTCACTCAATTGTTGACACGACAGTCTCCAAACGATCTGTGCCTCAAGCCTCAAGAAACTGCGCTATATCTGTCACTGTTCTCCATTGTCTCATTCTTAAGCTATGGAGGCTATCAACCTTTTCTTATACCTCCAGAATTTACAAACAGCAGTTATGTTTGTTGATTTAAGGTGAATGCTTATTTTTATATTTTTTTTTTTTAACGACTTTTACAACTTCGATCATATGTCGTCACCAAATATAAGTTTTTTCCATCTTCCTCTGTTTTGCCAATCTCCTTCACGCATTGCTCTGTTCACCAATCCTTCCTTAACGCCCTCCAACCCTCTTCCATTTTCTCTCTGGTCTCCATTCCATTTCTTTTAGGCCATCGCACCTCTTCCATCCTCATCACATGCCCATAACATTTCAGCCTCATTGTTTCAACGGTATGGAGGATGTTCTCCACTTGTTGCACTTGCCGTCTTATTTCACTATTTGAAACTTTTTGAAGCCGTGAGATACCACAGCATTTAATTAGAAAATGTTTCAGATGATATCCTTCTATTTTATTTTATTTTTTTAATGAATTGAATTAAGTCCCTTTCTAAATAATCATCACCTACTATGTACTATCGATCCTCTTCAAAGGTCCTTTCAAAGTCCTTAATCTTTTTTTTAAATTAGTGACTAATTTTCGCATTTTTGAACTTGACTGGTTTCCGAATGAAGAGTCCGTGCAAATGACTTGAATGTCTGCAGTTTCTGTACAACGTAAAAACATCTATTTACTGCACCAATCCTTGCTTTATCACAATCATTATCTCTTATTTTTTTTGTATTGTATTTTCCTTATTTACCCTCTGACCCACCACATCATTTCTATTTTTAACAATATATAAACTTAATAAATATTGTAAATGCCTTCCAATGTAAATTATTCTAATAATTCTTTATTCAATACAAATTGTACTCAATATTCCTTCCAATATAAGATTAATATTCATTATTCTACATGTAATTTTTTATTTTATTTGGTTTTCTTCAATATTTCGCATCAAGGTCACGATTAAAACTCAATAGCTTTAATGTAAATTGTGTAACTATACTTATAGTAGTGTTAGTATAGTGATACTAATTGACCCACCCAACATTACTGGGATATTAGACGCTGAAGAAGGGGACAAAGCAGCCCCAAAACGTCTAGAGAAATATATAGATTAAAGCTATTGAGTTTTAATTGTGACATTGAGGCAAAATAATGAAGAAAACCGTATAATATGGAAGTTCAAATATTGAAAATAATTTTTTTATTTATTCCTCATTTTTACTCACATTTCTAGATTAAAGCTATACTTATCCAACAATATTCAAGGATTAATGAAATTACAAAATCAAAAACTATCAGTTGTACATATTGGCCATGAAAACTATAATTAATTAACAATAAAACATTATTTTCATACTATTTAAAACAATATTAAAATAATTTAATTAATCAATTATATTAAAACTGCTACTTCAATCACAAAGACTAAACAAAAAGAGTCAAATCATTATTCATCATTTATTTTATTATTACAACTACTGAACAAAATTTCTAATCAATAACTGCTTTATCTTATTACAATAATTAATTTTCTCCAAATTTTACTGAATATGTTCGACACCACTATGGGATAAATTGAATTAAAAATGTATACATATATTTTAAACCTTATTTTTAATAAATATAATTATTCTGAGTATTAAACAAATATTTTAAAACAAATAATAAACAAGCATTTAAAATTAATTTCATTAATAATGAAACTTCAACATTATTTTCGAATAAAAAATATAAGCATAATGACTCGATTAATATTCTGGTGCCAATTGATTTTGATTTTAACCAAATCATTGAAAAAAACATGAAAAATTTTAATTAGAAAAAACAGTCGGATTATAAAGTTTAAGAAGAAAAATGTTATACATAGACATTTATTAGTATGCTAAAATTGTAAGAATTGTAAAAGTATGTAATAAAAAAATTATTATGGATAGATAAAATCTAGCATTGTAAATATATTCATTAAATCATTATAATTTAAATCAAACAAAAATATTTCATTAAAATAATAAAACTGTATAAAGTTTGACAAAAAAAGTTTCTAAAATCAATAGTAGCCAACATTTTAACAATTTTTTTTTTTACTTTGTTAACTATTGATTTAATTTATTACAGCTAATTGTAAATAAATTTGAATTAACCAACACTACCTATCTGAAACATCAAAATTAAACTACTATAGAAAAAAAAGATACCAGGGTACTTAAAAACAACAGTAGCTGATAGTTCAACAATAGTAGCAATCAGAAATACAATCCAATCTCTCCTATATATAGCAAGACAAAGTATGAATATTGTAAACATGGATTCATAGGGCTCACGCATAAATAAAGCCATTACTAAATAAACTAAAGGAAACAGATATAACTGAATAAAAATCACAACTCTATACAAACTGACTGACTAACAATGGCAATGCTTAAGTTAAACAGAATATCAGAGCAACAAGAATAACAAAATGAAAACAAGCAAATAAGCATTAATATTTCCAAAACAAATCATTATTATTCATGATTTAAATCTCAAGGTCTAATCTTGCTAAGCAAGCCATAAAAATGTCTACAAGGAGGGGGGGTAGACCACCTGGAATCAGTTGATCACATGCTAGCACAGTTTCTTCAGTAATTTCAATTATTTTGTCTTAAAATTATATTAATTAATCTTTTATTTTAAATATTCTCGAATATATTAGTTAGCTTTTTTGTTGTTTCTTTTAGTTGCTTTCCTTATTTTCAAATTTATATTAACAATTTCAAATAGAATTCTAAATCAATGTCTCATATAAATATACCTGTAAATATCAATTTTAGTTAGTAAATTATTTTATTTGAGATTATGATAAGCTCGGTTATATGTAGCCACTACTATATGTGTAAATAAATAATATTATGTATTATGTTATAAGAGGTTAATTAAAAAGAAAAAAAGAATTCAGTTGCTGTTTTTTTTCTATGGTAAATACCTTTAAAAACAACAGATATTCTAACATAGTTTCGTCGGGTGTGTTCCATTTGCAAGACAGTTTAAGACTCCTTCTCAAACTCCTCCCTTCCTACACACAGGAAAATATATGCAAAATTATGTAATGTGACACCACCATTGGTGACCTACTCTTGTCTTTTATGGTGTCCAGTCTGTGTTCAATTGTCTTCAAGGGATGGTTCATTTTCTTAAGATAATTGTTTTTATTTTTGTACGTTTTTAGTTTTATATTTATATTCTTAAAAGAAAACCTTGACTATCAGACACTTTTACGTTTGTTCAAGTAAGTTATGCAGTTATAAAAACTTTATAAAATGCAATTATAAAAACCTGCATTACTAACAAAGTAAGGTTAAGATTACAAGCAATAGCATCAGATAAAATATATAACAGCTGTAATTGATTAAAAGCATACTGATATAAAAATGGGTAGAATGCATTTCAATAAACAATAATATATCCAAATAAATTATTGTTTAAAAACATTTTCATTTGTTACCTGAAAATAATAACAAAACATTATATTATATAGTGATAACCTAATTAGTAAATTTAAAAAAGTTATTTTTTAATGTCTTTCATTTATGGTAACTTATAATAGTTTATTTAACAAAAAAATTACAATTCTGTTTGACCAAATAGTGACATCTATCGGTCGTGCCAAGAATATCATATAAAAAATTATAAAAATAAAATATTTTTTTTAACAATGTTAATTAGTTGGGTCTTGTGGAGGCTATAACATTAAAAAATTATAAAATTTGAAACTTAAAAAGATTATGACGAAATTGAACTTAAAAGACGAAAGATTATGAATATGCGGGATGATACACATAAATTGAAGTTGTGTAATACTGAATATGAGCGTATGGCATTTAATGATAATATGCATGTTCCAGAGTTAAAATAAATTTCTTTTCAGCGAGTTGCTTTGAATTTAAGCAAAATGAAAAAAAATACCTTAGCAACATTAATATTTTATTTTTAGGAACATCCATAGAGGAATATTTTAAGCGGTCACTACTGATTCTGACATTTTTAGATTGTAAATTAAAAATGATTGAATTTTAAAAGTTGTCACAAGTTTTACGTCCCCTAGTACTACTAAATACTTTCAAAACAATAATATTTTCGATTAATTGCTTAAAATGAATAATTAAAAGCACCATATCTTTAAAAAAATTCCTGATTATTTGTTAATATGAAAAATATTGAAACACTGCAAAAATGTGACTACTTGTTTATTAGCATTGTAACTACAAAAAAAATATCAATTTGCTTTAATGATTTCAATTAATTAATTTCAAAAGCTATTCTAAGTTCAAAAGCTATTTTTTGATAACGGCTGAGAAAAATAAAAATATAAATTTTTTCCATAAGTACAGGTAGTCTCCCCTGTATCAAAAGTTTTTTGTTTATTTTTTTCAGTATTTTTTTTCTTTCCTATTTTGTTACATTAGGAAAATTTTATTTTTCGATATTTCGCAATTTCTGTTCTATGTTACTTTGTTTAATTTTCTTTTATTATTTCTTATACATTTACTTATTTACACTTATACATTTATTTCATTGTCATTCAATGTGACTCGCAATTCATAAATAAATTTACAATATCATTTTGATAAATGTAATTAAGATTTATGCATGGAACATGTACACAGCCCTCTTACTGGGTTTCTTTATAAGTGAAAGAGAGAGAAAAAAAATCTATTCATAGGTACATCAAAATATGTCTTATGATTCTTTTCCTTTCTTTTAATGTATTAACATTAAAACATATTTGTTCAACTAAGAGTGATAAGTTTTTGAAATAACACAAACAGATATCACATCAAATATAGGTCATAACAGTTTTTCATAATTAGGGATTGATAAATTATTTGCCACTTCTATAATTTTGTTTTCATTGAAAACTAGTTTCGAATGTTATACATTCATCCTCAGTTCTAAAAACACACAAAAAATTCAAAAATAAGCAATTCAAAATATAGTGAGTATTATTATACGTATTAAATTATATAAATCAGTATTATAAAAGATTTATGAATTATGAATTTAATTAAGACAAGAAATCAAATACATGTTGGTACTCACCAAGGTTTAAATGGATTATATCAAACAGAAAAGCTTGTACTGGTTTCTTCTCGCATTGTACTTGCAATGAACCAGAGATAGACAGAATGTTTTTAGGTAAACGGTTTAAGGGCCAGGGTTTTCCCAGTAACGGCCTTACTTAGAAAATCCTGACAAGCTTTTCTGTTTGATATAATCCATTTAAACCTTGGTGAGTACCAACATGTATTTGATTTCTTGTCTTAATTAAATTCATAATTCATAAATCTTTTATAATACTGATTTATATAATTTAATACATATAATAATACTCACTATATTTTGAATTGCTTATTTTTGAATTTTTTGTGTGTTTTTAGAACTGAGGATGAATGTATAACATTCGAAACTACTTTTCAATAAAACAAATTTATAGAAGTGGCAAATAATTTATCAATCCCTAATTAGATTGATCCTTCTATACCACCATGCGGATCTCAACTGAGTTTTTCATAATTTCTTTTTCTGAAAATTTAATTGTGTAATGCAGTAGTCCCATTAATCCAAGTAAATAGCTAAAATCAGGTATATCAAATATACAACTCACTGAAAAATAATAAGTCTGCATAATAAATTTCAACATTAGAAAACAACAAAGCACAAAAATAATTTTTACTTTCCTACCACTACTATTTAAGGAAAGTATTGTAATCAGATTAAAATTTCTATGTGCGTAACGGATCTATGTGTTTCAAAGCCATCTGAATCTAAAAACACATTTTTGGCAATTAGTCAGTCTATGTTTCTGTCTTATCTTATCAACCAGAGGACCGATTTTTTTTTCATTTTGTAGGATTTTTTCTTCGATGCCTGTGTACCCAAGTACCCAAGAAATTGGGTACTCTGTGCACAAATGTCGAAAAATGTTTTTTTATATAGACTGTAGCGCCAAAAAGGCTCAAACTCTTCTTCTTAATAACCTTTAACTTTCCATGCATAATGATAAATACCTTTTCGAAATCTAAACCTTAATGAGGATTTTGTTCCATTCTGGGAAAGAAGTATATCAGAGGGCGTTTATTGATATAATAATATAATAGGAGAATAAAAAGATATTGTCCTAAAGAAAGAAGTTTAATAGTCCAAAGAATTCTTCTTGTTGCAGAAAGACAATATCACGCCTATCGTAGAATAAGGGCATAACTAAAATTTAAAATTGTTGGGAAATCATATTTAAAGTTTTTTTTTCTGCACTTTTAAATACCTCCTCATTAAAACACATAAACAATACCTGTTCATAGGGTATTATGAATATTCAGTGTGTTTTAATAACGAGGTATTCAAAAGGGTAGAAAAAAGAATTTTAAAAATGATTTTTCAACAATTATAAATTTTAAGTTGTATCTTTATTCTACGATAAATGCAATATATATTGTTATTCACCTAATCAAGGTTCCCACATCAAACTGTAATTTAAGAATTAATAAACTATTTCATTCATTCTTTGTGTACGGATGTTAACCTAAGAACTGATATAACTTTTTGCATGTGATACAACCAGATTCACATTGTGGAATAGAATAGAAAAAAAACTTTATACTGGGACAAAGCTCCTTAAGAATAATGAACATTTACAAAAATAAAAAATATTTCTGGCCAAAAGACCTATTACAATAAATAAATAAAAAAACATTAAGTATATTGTAATGTTCCGTTTTTTGGGAAAATAAATAAATTAACTTATTTTCACTTTTTATATATTTATATTTGTTTTATTTTACTTTGACTCTTATCTCAGGGGGGTTGCTAGACAATTAGACACAGACACACAGAACTATTACTATTACAAACATACGAATAACGTGAAGCGTCAATATATCTTAAATTTAACACTTTCTTCTTGTAGAATGATGACGGTGGTTTACGGGATATAATGAATGTGTGTTATCAAATGATGTGGATCTTGTGGATGAAGTATCACGGGAGCTCTTAAGATGTCTGCTCCGGTCCCTGGTCCCACAACAAAAGCTACTTTTCCTTTGTTGTCCGTTACACCTCTCTACAGGTTTCAAAATGGCGAACTGCCATTTTGATTATCTAATACAAATGGACCATTTATGATTTTCTGAAGTTCTCATTTGATGAAAATCTCTTCTACTTCTTTTTGATTTTCTTAGATCAGGTTTATTGTCGAAGTATTGACAAATTGATCATCTTCACCCACTCGATCATTATGGCAGTGGTTCTGTTGAAATCCAAAATAGAGCCGCCATATTTTTAAATGCCAAGCGTCTATTTTGGTGCCATTTATGATAACAAACACACTTTGCATTATAATTTATGATGATTTCAGTCAGGATAAATAAATGTATTATTATTTTCCTGAGAATCCCTATTTCCAAATATTAAATCTAATTTAAGATACCTAAAAACAATTTATTACTACTTACTTAAATAAATAAAAAAGGTGTATATTACAATATCTATAGTTATCAAAAACATATAAGAAAAAATTGAAGAATAGTGAAACAACATATTCGCTACCAGGGTCAGTGCATGGTGTGTGCGAAGTGCACCTTATACAAAGGCACTGTATATAAAAAATATATAGTAAATTATTATATTTAAAATGAATGACATATGACTTATTTAGATACAGAAACTGCTTCTCTGTGGTACATATCTTAACAAATTTGTAATTCGACAATCATTCTGAGCCCATTGGAAATATGAAATTTAAAACAAATGTTTTTGATATTTTGTTTATAACGACAATTCCTTCAATGAAAAGCTTTTTGAATTATTCAGTAGTGTCCTGAAGCCGTTTGAATTTTTATATAATATCAAAGTATGTGACGCAATAATAGACAAAGTATTCAAAGAAAAATGTAAATCCTTAGAAAATGCAATAGCTGATTATTAAAATAAAGACACTGAAGCAGAAGAACTAAAAATAGAGCTGAAATTGTTCCAAAAAATAAACGACATTAGTAGGCCAGAGATGGTTTTGATTGGATTTATAACCACAACCTAGAAGAACTTTTTCGATTTAAACCAGTTTGTCTACCTATTTCAGTGGCTAAGAGAGAGAGAACTTTTTCCAAACTGAAAATAATTTAGAATTACCTGCAATCAAGAACGAATCAAGAAAAATTGAATCGTTTGGCAATATTTCAACAGAGAAAGGTGTTGCATAATCAATAAATATCGACAAACTGCAGGAGGAATTTGCAAAAATAAAAGTGTTTCTTTCATATAGTATTAGTTTTATTATTTTATAAAAAAGCAATTTCAAAATAATAAACTGTACTGTATAAAAAGTAGTTTTCATGCCTGATTCATTTTCTGTTTAGTTAAAAAATATGTGTACCTCATATAATTTTTTTTTTTTTTCTGAAAAGCAACTTATATTCTTCACACACGGAATAATACCTATTTGCTACTAAAAAAATGAAATTCATCCTTTAAGCAAAAACAACCATAAAAAAAAAAATATACATATATATATATATATATATATATATATATATATATATATATATATATATATATATATATATATATATATATACTTCTGTTATTTAAATTTTTTAAAAATAAATATACACAATCATACAGTAAAAAAAAAAAAGAATGTGCATCAAAAACTTAAATAAAAACTAATTTTGAAAATTTAATTGCTCATTGAGCACAAATATGTACATCAGAAATAAACTGTCATAACATTTTCAAAGTTTTGCAGAACAAAAAGAAGTTTCAGATCGTACTGTATTTCTAGTTGTGGATAGTGGCCAATCCTTATACTTGAAGTGTTGCATATTTTATTATCCTTTTAGCATATTTATACTACTTATACTCAAAAAAATATGGCCAGAATAATGAAAATACGATAATGAAATCCATATCAGTGATTGAATTTGCAATTATTTATGAATAATTGAACTTACGACAGTTTAACTCTGACATACAGATATATGCATGTCAACGTATGTTTAAATGGTCCTATCAATTCTTTCTTCCTCTAGAAAAATAAAACCAACTAAATAAACAATTCTGAAATATTTCAGGGACACACCAAAGTCAAATGATTATTTTAAGCAATGAAAATACATCAAATAACATTAAAAAAAAAAAAAAAAAATTGGAAATAAAAGAGTACCTTCAAATTTTTCATAAAGTTGAAAATCCAACTTTTCAGGAACAAACTTTGGTCTAGTGATCTTTTGGTCAAGTGTAGCTCTATCGAGTGTCAAGCTGGCTACTTTTCTCAAGACGTTACTTTCAGGAGGGGCATCGCTCATAGACGAATGTCTTCTTGATTCAGAAGTACTTCTGTCATCTTTCCCACCTCCTCCTTTCGAAATTTAAAGAATGTTAATAGCAAATATATTTAATAACTACAAATTCATAAGTAATATAATAATAAAATAAGTACAATTGCTTAATAAACAAAAATAAAACAATTATTTTTGCAATGAATTAATTCTCATTATGCAAAAACAACAATTTATAATGCATTCCAAATGAATGAGAACAATGGATTAGCTTTATCATTTTATGATTCCAAAGATAATCTGATTGTGTAATAAATCATTTATTACTTGCATGTCTAACATAACACTTCCTTAATAATATAGTGAACATAACACTTACTTAAAAACATAGTGAAACTAATATCAGTATTAATAAAAGTACAAGGAAATTAAATTTACGAATTTCTTGAGATTTCATAAATGATACTGAGAAGTCATGACTGAATAAACTTATAAGTTTATTTTTATAGGGACATAACATTGAGGAAAAAAATTAATTACTTATAGTATATAAATTTATTAAAATGGCTCACAAAGTATAAATATAAAATAAATAAGATTAATATATAGAGTGAAGCTGTCAGAATATAGTCAAGTTTAGTTTTTATTTGTTTAGAGTTAAGAATAAAATAAAGTTCTTATTTTTCATTTGATATATTCAAATGCAAAAATCACTTCAGTATAATTTGGATCCATATGAAAGGTTGAGGTAAAAACAATTAATGTAAATTTTTATATGAAAAGCTGATTATCTTTATTTCAGATACCAAAAATCTAAAACTACTTTGTTTCATGATTAAAGTAACATTATTAAAAGTAATAAATAAATAAAAAATTGAGTTTTAACTTGGTAATTATTAATAGAAAACTTTATTTTTCAACTCAATTTTAAGACATAGCTTCTTCATGTTTCCCACCCACTCTTCATATGTACAATCCGGATAATTAAGGAAGATAATGGTTTTAAAGTCAGTTATTGATAAATTTTCAGTGTAGATGGAATTGAAATTCCATTTCCAATGTATTTCAAAAATATTTTTACATTTAATAAAACTTTGAATGAATTTATTCAATTAACATATAAGTAATAGAACTACTGTTTTAGATTTGTTCATGCTTGAAAAAATTTAAATTTATTTATTGCTGAAGATATTTTCAATAAGGAAATAACATTAGCTTTTAATTAATTTATGTTGACATAATTTTTTTTTTTTTTAAAAGGTCCAAGAACAAAAATCTGATTTGACCTCAAGAAGCCTGTTGATACCAGACAGGTTGTCACTAAGATACTGATCACCGTATTGCCAAATACACTTTCAAAGAATAAATTTGATTTCTTTGACATTTAAGGAATATAAGAAATAATGAAGTATAAGTTATCAAACTACCACATAATATATCATAGATTAAAGAGTCAAATTAGTAAAACGTTGATGAGTGTTAAAAGATTTGCATTAATTTTAGTCAATATCAGTAGGTATAAAATGAGGGCTCTTACTGCAAAATTCACATTCTCCAATTTTTGTCGCAATTGAATTATGGATAGATTTATCATTTTTCCTTAACTTAATTAGCTTTCATGAACAAACCCAATTGTAAATCTGTTTTATTAGAACACAATCTGCAAGAAAATTTCATTATAAGCTAGGTTTGTTTATTATTAATGCAGGTAGTTTTTTTTGGCACTCCTAACATTTGAAAAAAAAGGAGAATATGACTTTTGCTGTAAGAGCCCTCATAGGGAGAAGACAAAAACATAACCTAGAACACTATTCAAAACAAACAGGATAGGTCAATAACATTGTCTTTAAATCAAGGAATGTTTGCATAGGGTGTTCATTTGGATTTTTTATGGTACTAGAACCAATATTTAATTTAATCCATATTCAATAGACAGGATGTCATTAAGAAACTGATCACTGTATTGCTAAGAATACTTTCAATGGATACATTTAATGTATACACACTGAAAATATATGACATTATAAAGTATAATTTGTCAAGCCATATTAAAGATCATGGGTTAAAACGTCGTAATTAATACAAATTACAAATTAATGAGTATTACAGATATGCATAACTTATTGTCAAAATCAAAACAGTAGGCATAATATGAAGAACAAATTAACATAACCTTCAAAACAAATTTAGGATAGGTCAATAACATTGGTTTTAAAGGAAGTATTGTTTACTAAGAGTGTTCATACTTTTTTTTTTTGTTCTAATACCCATGAAACCTGTTGATACTCACCAGACAGAATGTCATTAAGAGACTGATCACTGATTCTGGTCGAACCCAGATCAATCTTGCGATGTTTGACAAGGGTGAACATGGTCCCTTGAAGTTCTTTTATGGTGACAGGAGATTCCATCGGTTCGGAAGCTATGAGCGTGGTAGAACCGTCACTGTTGTCCATAGTCAGAGTGATTTCCTCTTCTTCATTCCCCTGGGAGCTGTCATTCCCCTGAGGGTCCTGAAAGACGGATTCCCCACTGCTACTCTCCTTGCTTGGGATACTCAACTCCTCTTCTCCCAAATCCCCTTGCTCTATCCGGCAGACACGCCGCCATGAGTCTGTAACCAGGTAGTTTCGTTCGCTGACCCCTCCACTCTTCGTAAGCTCCCCACTACTTCCTTTCACATCCCCGACCAAGAATTGTTTACTGAGTTCTTTGAATGGTGACTTTCTTCCCTTCTGACTTTTAGGCCGTTTACCTTCAGACTGTAGATTGCCCATTGTACAATATAATAGTATCTTCTATTCCAATAATTAGACGTTTAATTTTTTTTGAAAAGTATTATTGATGCCGAATTTTCGATTTGTTCGTAATCGAGAGACGGAAGTTCATCATGAATTCTGAGTATCCAGTAATCGAAGTTATTCCAAAGTTCATTCAACAGTTTCTTGAATCGCTCGCAGCTGTTTTGGATTCCTCAGCATCAGTGGCTATGATTTTATTGCACAAAGAACATTTCTAAACTGACAACCGTCCCTCCTGGCTTTCGCCATCGCTTTGACACCGGACTGGGAAAGCGCTTGCGCTGTTGGGGTGTGCCTCGGATACTAACTCAACGACAATCAATAATAAACAAATGATATCAGCTGGTTTAATTTGCTATGAGACCAGATTGAGGTTATTACGTAGTTTTGTACAGAAGGATAACAAAACTATTTATGTATATATATAACTTCATCAACTATCCATCCATTGACGTTGCATGTAATGATTTATCCTTTAGAAAAAAAATTAAAACTATAAATGTACACTTCTATTCTATTTAATTTTTCAATCAATAATATACAATTAAAATTCGATTCCTATGTGGCTCATAAGTACTTTTAAACTTACCTTTCGGAACAGTCTGGAGATCCAAAAAAACTAAAACTGGAACTATTTAAAAATATATTTATTTCTAAGCTTGTATCAACACTCTGCACAAAACCTTCGAATATACAACACACTGCAGCGATAATAAATAAACAAAGGTAATTATCGAACTATAAGCTTTTAGAAGTCATAAAAACAAAACATGGATTATAGATTATTATTCTTCTTAAAAATGGCTATTCGATTCTATATTTTCAAATTAATTTATTTTTTTCACCCGATGAGTGTACAAAAGAAACGAAATATGGCATGGAGGGTACATATCGTCGCTAACACGTTTAGAAGTAACGAATGTGAAAAATCGCATTTTTCTAATTCCTTAGTTTTATTAATTTATCAAAAGCATATTTGCAAATTAAAATCGAATTGCAATATAAAAACAGATCTATGGCCCAGAGAAGTCAAAAAGGCCTAGAAATAAAAAAAAAAATTATTTGCGATGAGGAAGTTAAAACTGAAAGGTGGCTTCCAGAATAGTAGCTATTTTCACATTCGTTACTTAAACGTAGTAGCGACGATATAATGAAGCTTGAAATACACTATAGTAATTTTGTATTGTTATTAAATTATTTTAAATGTGAGTTCACTTTACCTCTGAGATACTGGATTATTTCTTGCAGAACATTAAACATTAAGTGCACTAAATAAAATATAACATATTTGAAGTCGTTTATTGAGTATATTTCATAGGAGGTCAGCAATTAAAAATTAAGTAAATTTTCAGATACATATGGTTATTGTTGTAATTTCTTTTTCTCTTTTTCAAATTGATATTCGTACATATATTTTACGATATTCGTTTGAATTTATGAAAAGAATGATTACTTGTACCTATCACCATATATTTCCATTTTTTTAACTTTTAAGACAATAAAATAAATAATATAGACTTGAAAGAACTTAGTTCTGTAGTTGTATTAGACCTACAACTAACCATGGTGAATAAGTACAGAAATTAGTCGATTTTATATTTTTTAATGAAATCAAATCTTTTTGAATTATAATTGTTTCATCTTTATTAATTGCTTGTTTCAATTATAATTGAACAGTGATAAATAAGACAAAAAAATTTAAACATATTTATTCCGATCGAAGCGGATATTAAGTATTCACTTCCGCACTTCGTTGGAAAGCAGGGCGTCACGCTGAACAAAAAAGTTAAAAAGCGGAACGCCTGATTCTTCTAGCCGTAATATTGTAAGTGATCTTGAACTCTTGGAACTTGCAACATCACTTATGCAAAACTAATGGTAACGAAAAAAACCTGTACCACTGCAATCCATAAAGGATCTTGGGTTCAGTACTTGCTAAGGACGGTACTGTATCTATGCCAACGGTTGTGCAAGGAGGTGATTCGGCCGAGATCACGCTCAACAGCCATGATTTTTTCTCCAATATGGAGGCTGGTTGAGCACCAGGAGGATCTCTCCCCATCCCACAGGGCCGATCCAATGGTAAGAAGAACTTCAGAAATTGTCATCAAATTCAGTCGAGTTGGCGATTGTGTTATTTTTAGAAATAGCGTATTTGTTATGTATTTATTTATTTTAATTTATTTATTTATTTGAGCAAATGCTCACAAAAAAAAGAGATACAAATAATTATTAGATATTATTTGAAGATTTAAAAAAAAAAAAAAGCATCAACTCCCTCAAATTCCAGTGTAAATAAATAACCAGTCAGCGTTTCTCCAATCAGGCATAATCAGCACAGAAAAAGAAAAGATCAAATATGCTGATCCAAACAGCACATCAACAGATGAAAAAGACTGGCCAATAGAGATAGTCATCACTCCAAGACAATTCAATATATACTGGTTGCATTTGTCTGTATACAGTTATAAAAATAGAAAAACAACTTTATTCAGAAACAAAGTCCCTTTAGAAGAACAAATATGTATAAAATAATATATATTATATCTGGCCAAGAGACCTATTAGATAAGAAATAAAAAAACACATCAATAGGTAATGTGTAGTTCAATATCAATAGATTATATATATGTTATAAGAAATAAATATTTTTTAATAATCAGAAAAAATATTTAATATTTTTTTCTACCAAAATTCTGAACTTAATTCGATCAGAATTATTAGTCTCAGTAAATGATACAGGAATATCAAAATAACCAAAAAAATAATGTATGATACCAAAAATAAATCTTTTACTAAAACTGTTCAATGTTGTAATATTTTTTAGCATATTTCATTGTTCTTGTTTCTTATTTTGTTTTTGTTTTTTGAAATTTAAATACATGTGTTTAAATTGAAAACAGATTTTTTTTTTAAATCATATTAAAATGAATCATTAGCCGGCGCAGAAATTATTGGCTTATTAATAACAAAATAATTTTTTTTGGAGAATTTCACAATACTAAGTTTTATTAAAATAAACGCTAAAATATATAACCGAGAAATTATGATCATTTTTTTTTTAATTTGAGATTTTTAAAAATGGATCATTAACATCAATTTTGTATTATTCTTAAATTTAATTATTAAAAAAATTATTATACAATCACATAGCTGCAGTTGCCAGACAGAAATTTTTCCAAGGAAGCTAGTCTGGTGGATCAGATTCCTAAAATTTCATTATATTATATTAATGATTGTACTATATAAACCAGACTAATTTTTGGTTTAATCACAAATGTATATGTATGTATATATATATATATATATATATATATATATATATATATATATATATATATGTATATATCTTTTAAATATCCATTTCTTCAAAAAATTAAGCTGAATGTCTGTTCTGCACTCTGATTGATTTCATCATGCATGATTGTATATCACTGGGGTAATTATTTCAACTATGTAAGACAGCTATGTAAGGCTTCGCATGAAGGACCCACACCTTCTCAAATAAAATGGCAATAAAGTGTTCTGTCAAACATCAAAATCTTTAAATACAAGTCATTCGTGTTCGTCGGTATTGTAGGACGATACAGTGCTGCTTAGGAAAATGCCCTAAGTCGGTTAATCAAATTACTGCTTTCCTTATTTCTAATTGAACTGTATGCAAAAATGATAATTACAAATTTTACGTAAGGCAATGTGGAGTAAGTGCGTTTTCGGGGTAAGTGCGTAATCGTCTCATTAAATCTAAACCCTCAACTTGTAAGAACTGCGTTTTTGAGAGCATGAAGTTTAAACACATATGCATCACAAATCAGCCACAAGAGTTCGCTAAGGTGAAGTATAACGAGTTGTAAAGGTATCGATTCCAATCTTTTTTGATTATGTTGGTTGTTTCAACTTCTGCTATTCAGTTTTGTCGGTATTTATCCAACACAAGGCCTTATTATAATTGTTATTTTTTTTATTTATTTTTTTTGGTAAGTGTAACCTTCACAACCTGTCCTTCAAAATGCTTTGTGATTTACATTTCTTCTTCACAGTTTTATAATTGTTAAGCGCTAGTCCGCAGTTGCCTCGGCAAAATATGATATTAGAAGTAAGTGCTGACCTGAAGTAAAAGCCTTTACTTTCTATACAATATAGTTTATATTTTGAATTGCGCATTTTTGAATTTTTTGTGTGTTTTTAGAACTGAGGATGAATGTATAACATTCGAAATTAGTTTTCAATAAAACAAATTTATAGAAGTGGCAAATAATTCCCTAATTAGATTGATCCTTCTATACCATCATGCGGATGTCAACTGATTCTTATATATCTTTTAAGTGCTGATTTCGAAAATAACCTTCTTTTTTTCCATAACGCCAGGATTATTCGCAAATCCAAATTTCGAATTGTATAAAAAGTAAAAAAATTGCGGAAATATGAGACTTCAAAATAGACTTATAATTTATTCATTTTTTTTGCGTATTATATCTTATAGCTTTTTCTACAGTCTGAGCTAAATGATTTGGTTTGAGGCTTACATCTGACCAAAGAAAATTCAGAATTGCTTGGCTCGAGGCTTAGAAAAAAGTACCTGCTAGCATCTGGCACCTCATACTCCTAATTTAGGTACAGAGAAAAGGATTTTCTTCTATATTTATGATACATTTATTTCCAGATTGCGAACTATCCTGTCATGATGGGAAAAAATAAGGATCATTTTTCGGATTCAGCGCTAAAAATACATGGGAATCATATATCAAAAGTTAAAAAATATTTCACAATCCAAATTTTTCAGACTTGTGTAATGAGTCTTCCAAATATATTGTACGCACTTACCCCTTAAGGGAGGAGACAAGTGTGTACGAAGTAGCTACTACTAAATGAAATTATCAATCTCATCGAACTGGACATAGTTGAACGTAATATTTAAACATAATCGTCTAGATAACATTTAAAAAAAAAAAAAAAAGAAGAGGAAAAATTTAGATTAAAAAATAAAGATTTTACATCCTGTAATGTCGCCCTTTGTAAAGTCTTGGCCCTACAATAAGGGGTAAATGTGTACGAAGTGGCAACTACTAAATTGAATTATCAATCTCATCCAAATGGATGTAGTTGAAATGTGGGATTGAATGTAATATTTAAACATAATCGTCTAGGTAACATTTAAAAAAAGAAAGAAAAAAAGAGGAATAATCTAGATTCAAAAATTAAGATTTTACAGTCCTGTAAAGTCGAACTTTGTAAAATCTTAGTCTATATTACCTTATTACAATATTTAATAAACAACAGAAATTGATATTCTAGGCCCAACATCAACTATATAAGAAATAATAAAGTTAAAATAGTTTTTTTTTTGTTTTGTTTTTTTATCGCATTTCAATGCGCTCGAAGAGCAAACTGCCATATTGTTTATGAGAATGACCCAGGCAGCCTGTATTATGAAGCTCTTAAAAACGTTTTTGCATAAAATTATCAAGCCGACTTGATAAGCGATTCGGTGTTTAACTTAATATTTTCCTCATTCTGTCTTGACAGTAGAGTTCAGTTAAGAGCAGCTGAACAAGGCTGCTTTGATTTTTGAGTGTTTAGAACTACATTACGAAGTTTGTTGAGTTGGCTCGTGTTTTTTAAACAACCGTATTAAAAAAAAGAAAAAAAAAAGGAAGTTTCAAATATCGAAGGGTTGAATATTCTTACTGTCAAGTTATTGTCTCTTTGGCTTGTAAAAGTATTAAAAAAAAATGTATTGCAGAACTTGGCTTCATCAGTTATTTATGGGCGTTCGGCCGTCACAATCTCAAATAGATTCCACAAGATAAACATTTCCAGGGTTGAGTTAAGAATAGCAAGAAATGTAGGATTGAGAATTTGATTGAGAATCCATCCAGAATAGAATCGAATTAGAATTGTTTAAAGAATTTATTCTTTTCAAAACAATTGTGAAGTGCTTGGCCATGTTTCTTGGGTAGGGCGCACAGTGGTCAAAACTGATCTTTTTGCGAAAAAAAATAGCCTCTCATCTTGTCCTTGTACGAATAACACTACAAGAGTTTTTTTTTATTATTTTTTTTTCAATGCTGAATCGAATGCAGAAAACCCCGATTCAATATGAGTTAAACATTTCAAGCTATAATTCAAAAGATATGGAAAGTTTGCAGAAGTTTTCCAATGAGATTATAAGAAATAAGGTGGGGGCTAAACTCAACATTTTCAATATCAGTGAAAGAAGACTGCTGTGGTTTGAACATGTCATGAGAATGGACGAGACGCGATGGGCTCTTCACTTAAATGGGCACTTAAATACTGTCCTGAGAAGAGAAGAAGACGTGGAAGACCTCGGAAGCAGTGGATGGATGAGATCACAGAAGAAATGGCAGTCTGGCGGGGAAGATTGTTCTGACAGGAGATATTGAAGGGAAGGCATATTGGGAACCGGGATGTGAGAAAATCGCAAAACCCGTTTAAAAAAAAAGTGAAAAAAAAAAAGAACTTCAAATCTCTACACCGCCTTTCTGGTTCCCATTTGGCTGAACGGCATTGTGTCTTGTAATTTCGAGTCACTTTCGCTTCAAAACAGAGGGACCAAACAAAAAATCTTTAAAAGCAAAATTGTTCGTAATTTACTTTTGTTTAATTTAATGTGAAATGAACGTTAGAAGTTATTCAAATTAATGATTTCAAGTAATGAGAAAAAAAAGAAACAAAATACACGTTTTTTTGCGTTTGTTTGTACACTTTCAGAAAAAATTTGTGGAAAAGTTGAAATTCGTAATCATCACCCTAATATAAATACAATTACATAAATAATTACCCTGATAAATATAAATAAGAAAATTTTCAGACTTCTCCAAAACTTTCGACCCAGATCCCTTTCTGGACATGTTCAGTCAGAACAATACTTTTACGAATTAAAATCAAAATATCAGCCAAGTTCCCAGATTTACGCAGCTGGATACTATATCCTCACGTAATTAGAAGCCTAATAGGTTAAGAAAAACAAGTCACAGCATTGCGCTCGGGCGCGCTCAAAAGACACACACTTTAAAAAAAAATTTAAACAATTCACAAAATGTATTAAAAATACTAATAAAAAAGCTCTTTAACCACCCACAAGTGTCATTATATATCATATTGAACCACCATGTTAAATAGATGTTTCAACAGTATCATTCATTGCTTATTCATAGATAAATTAGTAGAAATGATGGCTCAGAATTTTGGCATCAAATTCCATACTTCAGAGTATGATTTTTTATTGCTACGAGTTTGAGCTTAGCAAAAACAACCGTAAAAATTCCATTGTCCGTTGTAATCCTGGAAATGGCCACGTGAACTATTCTAAAATGATGGGATATACTTGAATCGGCATTTTTAGGGGGTTGCAATTTAGGTTTTTTTTCCACGTTTTGACTACTGTGCGCCATACAATGGGACAAAACCACCAAAAAAGTGCTTAAAAATCGATTATTTTATAAGATTTTCATCAGGAAGCTTGAAACTTGGCATATTTCCTTGTCACCCAAAAGGGACTTAATAAATAAATGAGTGCACTTAATAAATAGGGTTGAGTAATCAATACCACCCCTGTTTTGTTAGTTTAGCCTTATTTTTTTCAAATCGAAAAATGAGTATCATTTTTGGATTCAGCACTCTCCGAAAAACCTTAGAATATTATTTTATAACGAAGATAATTCTCTCCAGTAAACTAATCGTTAATATGTTTTTCCCACTTATATATATATATATATATATATATATATATATATATATATATATATATATATATATATATATATATATATATATTTAAGTGACTTATTTTTACTTTTTTTATACCAATATAAAATTAATTATTTTATAAATCATCACTCGTGAAAAAGAAAGTTCTAAAAATAGGTACATACTGTAAGTCTAACATATAGTTTTTATAATAGTAAAATTACGAATAAATGATTGTTCCTCTAATCTACGTCCATCTTGTCATTTGAAGAAATATGATCAACAATTTCTTGCTCTCGTTCATTTCTGACGAAATCATGTGCGTAATGTACTAGTTTCATAACTTCGTCTTGATTTGTTCTTGCGTACTGAAGACTAAGGAGAAGTTTTCCGTCATCCTCCAGGTAAACTGAGTTTGATCGCCATCGAGGTCGCAAGAAAGAAATATGAGGATCAGGATATAAAAAAGTGTGCTGTGGATTATATCTCTATTTATTGAAGTTCGATGAGCATTTTGTTATCTTCGAATGATGTCTCTGGTCATAGGTTCATGGGTAGCAGCTAATTTTTGTTATGATTCTCTCTCCAGGCCTTTGATGAATTTTCAAAGATATGAGATTTAAAAAAAAAATGGTACAACCTAAAAGAAGTTTTGGACTGTAATTACTTATTAAAAAGCTGAATTCTTGGTAGGCAAAAAATTTTAATTTAGTTTTACCTACTTGGAACAATTTTTTTTTAACTTCTAATACTAGTTCTGAAGACTCAAAAATGACTTTTACATTACAGAAATCAGATACACAAAACAAGTACACTTGTTTTGTGGATTAATTTTAGTTTATTATTTTCAACTATTCCTGGCAGTTTCGGACTAAGTTACCACTCCTGTATAATTTATTTGCAATCCTAGCGTCTGAAACTTGAGTTATGATCACCTGAGATTTTGATTAGAACAAATCAACTCCTAGTTTAATGAGAGAAAAAAAAAATTAAACGCAATTTCGAGGTTTTGTACCGCAGTGCGTTGTAGAATTGAAAAAAAAAAACGTAAACAATAATTCTTTTTATTTATATATACTTTTTTTTTTTTTAAATCAATGAACTCTGCTGAACCATTTCAAGAATTATCATTCTAAAGGACATGTACAGTAACAACTTTTAATATTTATTTAAATAAATTACTATGCCGGCTCAACACCAGTGGGAAATCGTTTGTCAAAAAAACTTGTCAAATTTTTGTTAAATTTGAAATGTGAAAGTACAAATAAACAAATGGGGCATCCACATACATGACAAACCGCTTTGATAAATCGTTTGCCGTGTTTGTGAAAATATGAGGTTTAAAAAAAAAGTTGGACAGTTCTGCAATGGATTCCGTCGACGAACTACCATAGCTGCCGCTTTTAGTTAGTTATAAACAAAGGCCACCTGCTTCTCTTCCAGAAATATTATTTTAGGTGCTGAGAATAAACATTTTTATTTTTTAATTCCGTAACTATTTGCTCTTTGATAGTCTATTGTATTGAATAAAAGAGATTATCCTTCTATTTTTTTTTATTTTTTTTACCACTACTATAGAAGCCTTTAAATTTTTTATTTAACAACAATAACAATAAGATCCTTTACCTTTCGTGCTACTTCATTTTGGAATTCCTTACCCAACTCCATTCGCAAATCCTCATCCTTAACCTCCTTCAAGCATCAATTATTCCTCCAACCTCCTTAACTATCAATCTTCCGCATTTATGTAAGTACTATAATTATATATATCTTCATTTTATGTTTATATTTTATAGTTTTTGTTTACAGTTTTATGTTTATTATGTCTATTGTGTGTTAGTTATTGTCTATTGTTAGTAGATAGGTATACATATATATTTAATTATAATTTAAATGCCTGTAATTATTAAAATCTCCTTTATTTCATTTTACTATTTAACGTTTCTTAATTATTTACTGTATGTAAGCTAGACAAATGGTACTAGTATTGAACATTTCTGTTATTCTAAGGGAACTAAAAGTCCCAGAATAAAATTTATTTTCATTCATTCATTCATTCATTCAATATTTTAGAAACTTCAAAGATAAGGGGCTGAATTACAAAAATTATTTGATTTTGAAGAATTGACTGACAATTATTAAAACAATAAGGCAGAAAAAAGTACGAATTAACAACAATAAATCCAATGAACGACCAAAAGTTATCAAGTTGTGAATCATGGATAATTCAAATATCAAATTTGAAAATTAAATTAAGAGATTGAATATAATTTATGCATATTCATCTCAAAAACATTTTAAAAAACAGAGGAAAGATCTAGCTTCAAAAATAAAGATTTTACAATAACTTAAAGTCGAATTTAAAAAATCTAGAGCGCACTTACCCAACATAACCTTTTTAAAAAAATATTATTTAATTTTCTCTAAAATCAATGGATTCTGCTTAAAATTATTAATAAAAATCATTCCATAGTTTTTAATCAAAACTTCTTAAAATTTCCAAATTTGATATTTTTTTACGTGCATTAATTCTTAAGCAAACTTTTTATGATCTGATATATCTGTTATTAAGACCCCATGTATGTCCATGGAATTAAATTATTTAAATTTAAAAAAGGTCTTATAAAGATTCGAATGAAGAAGAAATTTACAATTCAAAATATTTAAAAGGAATAATTAAACCACAAGAATTTGTATTATTACTACACGGTCCCTTGGATACAAAATAGTCACTTCCCTAAGTGTCTGTTATAAACTAACTTTCATAATAGAGTTTGCAAGTTAAACTATTAACAGATCTTAAAAGAAACATAACGGAACAGCTTTAAAATAATATTTTGACATGTGCAGAATGTTTTAGGACAATCTATTGGAAGCAGGATTTGGAAATAGAATATCTAATTTAGTAAGAAAATGTTTATTAAACATCAATGATCTATTTAAAAGAAATTCTGTTGGTTATTTTCGACTTTGTTTTAATTTATACTTTCAAGATGTTTTTAAACACAAGGATTGGGTTTAACTTAAAGACGTCCAGGATTACTTGGGATAATTCAACTTTTTAGATTTTCCCAGTTTAAAAAATTGGGTGCGGTGCGCGCATCACACAACTTTTCATTATCACCCTATAATAATAATATATTAATTAAAATAATTTTAAAGAATTATTTTATAAATACTGCATGCTTAAAATATTTCTTCTTCACATGCACTTCTTCACACCTCTCACGAAAGTACAATAAAGAAGAACAATGTAAGTATGCGCATACGCAGAAGGAATCATTATTGTACTATATTTATATTATTATTATCATCCAAAAGTGTACATTAATATGTCAACTCTTTTCACACCGGTCATTCAGCGCCTATTACTTCAACTACATCAACCGGTTTGAGTTGTTAACGATTTTTTTATCTGGCGGCACACCGAAATTATTAAATAAATTTTACAGTACCCCTATTATTATCTATTATTATTTTTTTTTTTGGTTTTACAGTTAGTAAAGATATGAAGGATGAAAATTAAGTAAAATTATTTCTATATTACACAAAAATTCGAAACAAAAGTTACCTTTAAAGGTATCCGGTGTTAAAAAGTTTAAGTATGAGCCTTATGGTGTTTGCATATTTTTTTTATATTAAGTCGTGTTTTTGAAAGATATATTCTCATCACATCTCCAAGAGCCTTTCGTCTTTCTTTCTTTTTGGTTTTAAGTTTTACGAATAGCGACAATCCCAGTTCACAGAGATTCGACGTGGAAAAGATATAGGATTGATAATAAACAATAAACCATAGAAGCAAATAAAATAGAAACAAAAAAGACAAAGTAAAAAAAAAATCTGTTGAAGTGCCCGCTACATACAACTTACTCTTTATATTCCATAATAATAATATTTTTAGCATAATTTAAAAAGTTCACATAAACACTACTTGAAATAAACTCAGCAGCACGCATTAATCCACGTCTCCTCTCACAAAAGTACAATAAAATTGCTTTTTAAGCAATTTTAGTACGACAATTCTGTACAATGTATATATTTGGTATGTGAAGGTGAAAATATATTTTATTAATTCCGGTTTAGTTTCCATAGAAATTCCATTTTGTTTCTAAATAATATAAAAGTAGAATTTAACTTATTTATTTTTATTTTTAAACAATATCAAGTAAAAATTATTAAGTTAATTTCCATTTTTATATTATTATATCACGTTGTTACTGAGAGTATTGTTGACAACAGTTTGGCGGCTTGGTGGGAGGAGATACGGTCGCAACCTCTCCTTTCGGACGCGCTCAACTTTCCATTTAAGGTCTTGTAGTCCTTATGAGATACGCTGTATTTATTTATTTTTTTTTTAAGAGAGAAATAGTTACCTTTAAGTATTTTATGCATAATTAAGTGTAAAATGGATAATTTTCTTTTGACCATAACTTATTTCTCTGCGATTTCTTGGTAATGTGCTAAATATATGAAAAGTTAAAGGGCTTGAAGCTCAAGAATTTAGGCAAATTTTATCAAAATCGTTTGAACCGCTTTCGAGAAAATTGTAAAAAAGTGTAAAATCGATGATAAATAGCAACACTTCCTGTTAGTCAATTTTGACGAAAAAGTCGCTTGTAACATCACAAGCATATGCTATGTATATATATACCTTATATAGGCAATTTCAGTTTATTTTGTTGCGGGCAAACATGACGTCATTGCGTACTTGTCTAAGCAATTCCGCGTTGTCCAGTCGTTTAAATTCTTCGATTTACTTATTCTTCTTCTTACCTAATATTATACGCAATGCTTAATTTTCAAACACTTTAAAGCGTTGTTCTTCCCTTGACGTAAATATTTCACAATACAGTATCATGAATAAAAATCAAATAAATTCGTACTTTGAGGTTTCCAAATATTAGAGGTGAAATGAGAAATTTTGCGACCAAGAAATATCAAATATTTATCAGTTTTAAGTTTTTTTTTTGTTTTTTTCTGGTTTTTCTCTTGCTGATTTGAGATTTTAAAAAATGTTCTAAAACGTAATATATATTAGTACGTATGCGATTTGAGGTCACTGAAATTGTAATAAACTAAATTCATTATTTAGCAATTGTACACTAGGCAATAATTTGTAATTTTATAAAACCATTAAAATGTCTCATTCACTTTTATTATTTGAATGATTCATACTAAAGAAAATTATGAGCCATCACTGTTTTGAAAAAGTTACTTTTTTCTACGCTGCAATATTATATCAAATATAATAAAATATAATTAAAAATATGATAGTTTGTAGAAGTATTACCTTATGATTTATTTTATCCTAGAGCATTTTCTTAAATAGGATATTCCATATCTTTAACACAGCGCACTACACAACGCGAACACTACCAAACTGGCAGGGGACCACATGCTTTCCAAACAAATCTTTCTTATCTTTCCTCTAGATAAGGGAATTCAGTTTTGACAATGTAATTTTTTTTTATTTATCAATTGTTTGATAGATAAAAATGCAATTATTATTATCTCGTTTCTGTTTTCAATTTGGTATACAACAATATTACGAATATATTACGAAAATAAATAAGCAAAGGGAATAACGATGGTATGAAATAAGATTGTTTTTATAATAATAAACAATTATTGCTAATTTAATTTAATGCTACTTAATATCAATGTTGAGCAGCAAATGACATATATAAATATTCTTAAAAATGTATTCAATGAATGACATTTATTTTAATATAATTTTTACTTCACTTATATAAAATATCTAGTGGGTGGAAGTATTAAGTAAGCGATCGTAAAAAATTTCGAGTTTTTAACGGCAATATACCTTTTAAGGTCCCTTGAATCCAAACAACCAAGTCTCGTAAAATGGTCTATGTGTGTGCTTATGTCTATGTGCCTGTATGTATGCAAACAGCCTGGCTCACAAACGAGAAGTTCTACGAATCTGAAATAATGAATTTAATATGCAAACATAATGTAAAATGATACAATTTTTTCGCTAAAATTGACTTACCAGAAGTGCTACTTTATCCTATCGATTTATATATATATATATTTATACTTATATATTATACTTTTTTTTTTACAATTTTCTCGAAAACGGCTCTAACCATTTTGATATGTGAGCTCGATAAAATCAATGTACAATTAAATGTTCTTTAATTTCTTTCAGCTTGGTCTTATCCTCAATGAAGTAGTCTGAGAGGGCTTAAATGTCGAATTTTCAAATTGGCTTCCTCTAAAGTATCTTTAGTTTTGTTTATTTGAAATAATTAACCCTCTCTCATTGTAATAATGCAAAATGGATAAATATAAACTATGAAAAAAATTGTAATTAACAAATGGAGAAATATTTTACCAGGTTAAAAACAAATTTCCGGAACTAAGAGATGTATAATGTGCAGTCATATTAGGTAATGGAGAGTGATGATAAATGCATTTACATAAGTGATTGTTGTAATTAATAATTTCTATTTTTACTTGATGGAAATGAAATGGGATTTTCATGGAAACTTTTAAAATTTACTTCAACTAGAACAATGAGTGAAAGATGTGTGATGCCCCCACTGCACCAGATTTTTTTTTTAAAGCCTCTTTATTTTGCTATCTCATTATGTCTTATTCCTTTTTACAATGTTGTAGTATCAATTTTAAGGACATTTGTTTGATATATTTTTTTATTAGAAGAACTGATTGGTTTTGGTATCAAGATATACAAAAAGAGATGAAAATACATGTTTACTGCTTTAAACAGTAATATAAAAGTCGTTAAAAGAGTTGGGTCAATAATAATTGATGAATTCCAGCAGAGATTATTGATGTTTTTGAAAGTTAATAAGATCCTTGACAATCCCCTACCATCACTGACCATACCATCCTATAGGTTAATCCAACCATATCCAACCATTCCTCATCACTCCAGACAATCTCTTACATCTAACCACTTTGTAATGATCATTAGCTTCAAAATAAATAAATAAAATGTATGAGGAAAGATGTTAAGATTGAGATTCTGAATATTATACTAAAAAGTTTGCAATGACCTTTCTTGAACTTTTACTGGTAAATTTATAGGTGTTTTTGAAAAAAACATTGAAATAAAACTTTTGAAAATTTTACTTATAAATACTGCTCTAAGCAGTGAGAAGCATAAGTTCAGAAGTGACTGGTTTCTTTTGATTTTGTTAAAAATAGCAACCTTAATTAAATACAGAATAAATTCAATGACCCATTTTGACATTCTGAATCTATCAAACAATTCTTTGTTTGCTAAATTAGCAAAATGATTTCCTCTAATGCGAATTACTCTTCATTCATTTGCTAAGTTACGAATATATAAATTTATATTGAATTATTGATGGTATATGATCGACTGTGCTGTGTATATATCAAAGAATAAATATTGAGGACTCAATCATTATTATTTTTGATTGAAGTTTATTAATTATTATTATTATTATTTATGGCTTTTGCAATAAAAAAATAATAATGGTTGAGTCTTGCCTGACTATTTCTTCCATGATTTTCTTTTTTCTCTATTTAAACTATGCAGTTCTAATAATATAAAAAATAAACTGATAAAGATACAAAAACATCTTTTATTTTCATTACTCTTCATCCAATTCCTTGGGAAATTTGAGGGCCTTAAGCAATACCCAGGTCAATTATTATAACTTATTTTAAAGTATAAAGTAATATAACAAATATAACAATTTGTTTGTAGGTTTATGTCCTAATATTTTAAATGCTGTATATTTAGAGAAACTGAGGAGTAAAAAAATCTAAAGTGAATCATAAAAAATGAATTACCTCTTTATTTGTGTTTTATTTATTTATTATTATTTATTATATTTTTTTTATTTATATAGTTGATATTTATAATTTTCATTAGGAGCTTTTTGGGCTTCTTCCTTGAGTTTACATATAGGTACTGGTACAAATAGTGTTATTAGTAGAAGAAACTAACCAGGCAAGTGAGCCTATTGGTTGGTCCTTATTGCCAACCCCTGACAGCTAACTAATGGAAGCAACTAGTTCTAAACAAAGTGGGAGTGTCAAGTTCCATTTCAGGCGACCACTTCAAAGTTAATATTTACTGACCTATGTGGGAATCGAACCCACACTGTTCTAAATCGGATACTCTAGGGTCCTGAAATGCTCAACTGCCTATGAGCCCTGTGTCTCCTAGAAACCCCAGAGCCTGTAAGAAAAGTAATAGTTTTAATTTGCTTTACTAATATTTTAGGTTTTTTTTTAAGGCATGAACAATTTCACAAAATAAAATAATAAGGTGTAGTCAAATAACTTAACCCTTCAGCGACTGAACTGTGTGATCGTCTGCAAGCCCAGGGAACTGAGAATCAGGGCCAGCTGGTGTGCCCTCTGAATTGCCCTCAAATCCTATTTGACCATTATTCACGTTTCATTTTCCTTCCATCTAATTTTCTTTTGAAGTTTCCAATCATTCTTTTTCTTCCTGCCTTTGGACCAGCGTGGGTGGATTCAGTTTTTGGATGAAATTTTTTATTTTATTTAAATTATTAAAAATAATTTTTTAAAAAATTAATTTTGCTAATGACAGCTGTAGATAGAAATACAAAGACAACTTTACTGTATAAAGTCAGAAAACAAACTGAAGGATATAATTGTTAGGGACCAGAACAGGTATAAGGTCACAAACTCTAGTGACTAAGAATGATACTAGAGTATATCTTGAGAAACACTAGATGGTTCTAGAGACAATACTATAAAATCAGCATGCAGACTTCTAGCACTTAAGGATTAAGTAAGGACTATGTAGGTAGAGCATAGGTCCAGGAGGTTATCCTCAAGGAGGGGAATAGCTTCTTCCTCTACATAATTTTAGACAGCTTCTTCTTCTTCTTCTTTTAATGACGCAACAGATGCCTGAAGCGATCCTTGGCCTGTTCAACCTCTTAAGTCCCATATGCTTTGGTCCTTTGCATGCATAATGCTAATTCGTACTTTCCTGAGATCTTATAGGACATTATCTCTCAATTTCCGACAGCTACCTTGTAAAATATACCATCTTAAATTTATTAAAAAACATTTTGATTTGTTTGCATTGCTTTAATTACATGCGCTAATTTGTAAGTTGATTATTATTTCAATAACAAAAGGTTATTGTTAGGCACATGCAAACTAAAAGGTTCTTCCTTAAGTTATTTACCTATACATACTTATTTTTGCTCTAAATCATTTTCAGTCATTGCGACTGTCAATTGTATTACATTTTTCGAAAGTTTTATAGTGTTCCGGATTTAGAAAAAAGTGCAAAATTATTTAAAAACCTGTATTAAACTGAACAGGGTCAGAATGATGTAATATATAAGAAATTACTTTACTTCATCGTGCCTCAATTTTTGCTTATACAATAAAGTGTATTGAATTGAAAAGAGGAGGGGAGGCCCCGAGATTTGCATTGCCCTAGGGGCCTCTGCATCACTTCATCCGGGCATCGTTATCATTTGAATTAATACTATTTGTTACTGCTTGAGCTTCTACAGATGTTTATCCATTAATTGAAGAGAATTAGTTAGTCCTTCTCCATAATATTTATACACAGTTAAATATCCTTCCTCAATTTTAAGACCTCTGGTATTTTTGAATAAAATAATAAAATATTTGTATTTTTTATAACAACTTAAGTTCTCAGTTTTAAATAAAAAATTTTGGGTATTGTTACATTCATTTTATATCACTTTTCAACCACATAGTCTTTTCCTAATGTGATTTATATTTTCCAAAATACCAATACAATGATTAATATAAAATACTGTGTGAATTTTGAACAAGTTCTTCAAAGTAGGTATTAAGCATTTTTTTTAAATTTATATCCACACCTATCACTTATATTGGAATACTAAGGGAATGTTACAAGTAATTACTTAAATTTTTCATTTTTTTTTTTTTTTGTTAAAATAAGTATTTATGACATTGATATTTTTCTTTTTTAAACAATAGTTCAACAAATTTAAAAATGCTACTAATTCATTACAGAAAGTTTTATATCCCCTACACAGCAAAAAAAGGCTCGCTACTAATTAAGAAGTAGAGAAAAATTAATTAGATTCCATCTACAAATATGATACAATCCCCTGAATTTAAACAATCTAAAATATTTGGTATTGACATAAAAATAATATAAAGACATAAAAAAAAGCCTTTCTTAAAAATGATTTTTTTTAAAAGTGTCATATATAAAAAAATAACTCAAAAGAAGGGATTAAATAAATTAAGCCATTCAATGAACAAAAAATATTACAAAAATGTATTATATTTAAATGTATAACTTCAATCTGTACATAAGCTTCACAGAAACAATTAAGTACAAAATATAAAGACCAAAAATCTGTAGAAGTTAGTACACCAAAAAAATAAAAACAAAATTATTAACATTAAAATATTTAAGTCTTTAAATATTTAAGATATTTTCATGAAAAAATAAAAAATAATATACAAAAAAAAGAAATGAGATCCAAAACATTGCATTCATAAAATGTCCTCATGTTCTATACATTTAATAAAATATCTAAAAGACACATAATTCATTCTTTTTTTTTTTAGTCGATAAACTATTGAAACAAATATACAAATCTATGTATGACAAAATATCCACTTAAGTCTTACGAGAAATAGACATTAAATAGCCACAATAAGAACCAGCATGCGTTAAAAGACAAAACATTTATCCACAAAGAGTGAATTCTTCATGTAGAGGTTATCTTAAGTTATACAAACATACAGACATAGTATAACATCAAAAACACATTTCCAGTTCTTTTCAGATCGACTTATTAAAACTATACATTTTGCTTTTTTTTTAAAATGTAGTTTGCACACATCGAATTAATGCAATAGTTTACTAAACTCCAAGGTCCTCTTTGTTCTTATGAAAGAAACAAATAGGACATTCTTTCAGATTAGATTTACCAATCGACATTGTGCGAAAGCTATTTCAAATCATCAATTCAAAACATTAAAAAGATTACACAGACTTTACCTTCAGAATCAATCGTTTACAAAAAACATTGAATTCAGCAATATCCAATGGCTGAAATCAACAAGATAAAATTTCATATGCATACAGTAACTTTATTTACATTGTGACATTAAATTACATTAAGAATTAATTGAACATACACATTTATTTACAGTTATAATTTAAATCCATTAATTTGCGAAGCTGAAAATTTCATACAAACCACATCTCTGTGATGTTTTAGACATATCACATAATTTTTATTCTTTTCACAAAAATATTTTTAACCTAATGTCTTCGCTTCTCAAACTATAAGATTTAAATATTGTTAATAAAATAAAACATAAACAAAAAGAAAAATTCTACTACTATTTAACACAATTGCACAAAATGAGTTCCTTTTAAATTTCTGCCCTTTTATATATAAATAATAACACAAGGCAAAAAATTAAAAATAACAAATTTTTACAATAAACATAATACAACTAAAAAAAGATATCAAATTAACAGAACTTTCCTGCTGACTAGCAACAAGTCTCTAAACCTACCTGTACACGATTGAGCATTAGAACGTAATTCCCTACGCTTAGTTTCTCAGTATTTTGTCTTTTTTGCATAAATAAAGAGAAAACAGGCGCTGTTTACGTTTCGTCCAAACTTTTTTAACCATAAGCCCTTTTCGAAATAAAATGGCACTAATAATACATAACCCTAGGGCGTTTTAATCCTCCATTGATAACACTTAATTATGTAAAACATATCTAAAATACATTAAAAGTATGTGTGTTGAAGAGCTTGCTTAACTGTGCAAATTTAAATACTTTGAACGTTATATCACATCAATATATATTAACACTTTAAAACACACGAGGGATAGACATTTTGAATTTAAAAAAATAATTTTGTCATCATAATTAGAACATCGCATGCAAACACTGATTATGTCAACTACGTGATATTTTAAAATTCACATACAACTACAAAACGGAGCACGAGATACAATCCATAAGACTTGGTTTAAATTTTTTTTTAAATATTCAGAGAAAATTTCAAAAACATATATATACCTGTATATAA
This sequence comes from Rhaphigaster nebulosa, assembly GCA_948150685.1. NCBI lineage: Eukaryota > Metazoa > Arthropoda > Insecta > Hemiptera > Pentatomidae > Rhaphigaster > Rhaphigaster nebulosa. The sequence continues at coordinate 17,655,373 of OX411312.1, read as the reverse complement.
ACAATGTAAAATCTCTCTTTGATAAACCTTTCATCTATCCCGCTCATTTTTCAACAGTACACCACCTTATATATATACAAAATATAAATATATACATGCACAAATATGGAAAAAATAATCTCTGTCCATGAAATATTTATATATACAAAACACTGGACAATATGGTCTTTGTCTCTTTTGAGAGTCCGATTTTTTTTTCTTGTTATTAAGTACAGATGTTTTTAATCAGAGTTAAGAAGACAGATTCAGACAATTATCTCTCTTATCATGCGACCGGCACGTGAATTGGGAGTGGAATACCCAGATTCAAGTGTTTCATCAAAAGACATTTGCATGTGTTGTGGGGGAGGCTGTTGTTTAAGGTTGTCCTCTGGGTCCATCATCATGTGATGATCGAGGTAGGGGTTGGGCAATCCGTTTACGTCATGATAAGGGCTTTCTAAAAAAATCATAAAAACAAATTAGTATGGTCATCATTAAAATCAGAAATCATTATATTGAATAATCTGGTTACAATACAATTAGAACTGGTATAAAATTAAATTAAAAACAAAAATATAAAAGCATATATAGCAGAGTGTAAACAATCTTATTAGGTTCTTTCCATTTCAGACCTTTTAACATGAGTAAGAATTATGATCAAAAACTTAAATAAATCCACATGATCAAAAAACTTACTCGTGTAAATGGGCTTTAATCAATAATTTGTGTGTTGGAAATTTTTAATCAGAGTATGCAGCGCTCCTTGTATGGACCAGATATACCAGTTTTAAAAAAAAGAAGTAGGAATCACAGTAATACAGTTCACTTTTGATCAATAAATTTATGAAAGCCCTTTTGCAAGAGTAAGAATTTATATCAAGTGAGTTTAACAAACTCACTTGATATAAATTCTTACTCTAAAACTAACTTGTTTAAAAGGCCTTTGATACTTGTATTTCCAACATGCTAGAATATTTTATAATAGATTTAGTAGGTCTCTTCGTGTCAAAAAAGTATATTAGTCATCAAAACAAAAGTTATTTTCCTAGCACACCTATCAATTTGAACAAGACTTTGATAAAAAAAATGTTACTGTGTAAAACATGAAGCCAGTTTCTGTATGATCACCCTCTGATGGCTGACGAAGTACTAACTACAATTTCTTGACCCAGAATTGAATCGAAATTCTTACACAAGCAAAAGGGTCTTTATAGAAAAAAAAAAAAAAAAAAGTGATAATTTACTCATCTTAAGGAGCTTATTCCTCAAAATATATAGAAAATATCATTTTCTATCTCTTGAACCAACACTGAGCCAATCAAGGGCACTCTGAAGATGACTCAAGGCCTGTTCCAACACGTTTTGACTAAAGGTCTGTTACAGCACCTTTTGACTATCATCAAACAGTCAAACGCATGTGGGGTACAGGTTTTGAAATGGAAAAACCGTACTGTACATGCGCCTGATAGTTTGATGAAAGTTGAAACTCATTTGGAAGAGATCTTCAGTTTTGAGGCTCATGTCACCCTCTTTAATCAAACCTGCCTGCCTAGTGTTGAAGTCGAGTCTTCCTTTTCAACGTAATTTACCAAACAGTGTTAGTTGCATTGTGGCCCTTTTTTAATTAAAAAGAATTTTTGTTAAATTGGTATATCCATAAACTGAATTTAAAAAAGATATGTAATCAATACGGATTGAGAAAGATTTAAGAAACACAGTTGTAATTGTTTACAATGTGATCAAAAAATGAATGCACTTTGTTTATACTCTGCTAAATATGAAATAATTAAAATGAAATTATCACAAATTACAAATATTCACATTCCATAACAATGGCCTGGCTGAAAATGAAAACGATAGGAGCCCCTAGATCAAATATAAATGATAGGGTCAAAAGTTATTGAAAAACCTTTTTTTAACCTTATAGTACATCTGACCGATATGAGAGATCCACTCTGCATTATTTCTATTCTGTTAAGTTTACAATTAGAATTTTTAAATGAAAACCAGAGTTCCTTTCCTTTCTGGGTAAAAAGAATAAATAAAAACTGATATGACTCACCGGTGTGCACAGATTATCTCTCAGATAGATTTTATATGTTTATCAAATGTAAAACCAAAACGATTCTTAATACAAAAATACAGAAGAGCAAAAAGGAATTACAAATCTGACCTATGTTGATTTTTCAAATAATGAGGAATGTAAACCATTATAATCTATCATAAATTAGTATTACAAAGACCTTTTGTACGATACCGATATCTCAAATGACAAAATAAAAACAAATTATGTGATTAATAAAACTATTTTATTAAAATAAATAAGAAGAATATAACTTTAAAAAATATTTAGATTTTTATTTAAAGATTCTTAACCAAAACGCTTAGTCTCTCAAATCAAAGTTAAAATTCAATTCAAAACCAATTCAAGCATCACCAAGTTTTTTAAAATGAATAGTCAGTATTTTTTCAAGGCTTGGATTCAGTAATGTGATTCAGCAAGGAGGATTTGTTAACAATAACACCAGAACATTTTAAAAAATCACTTATTTGGATTCACAAATTTACACAATCAGATGAAAGTTTTTGCTATTTTATATAGCATATTATTTTCTGTTATATTGAAACAATTAATTCTTGACAAATTAAAACTTCAAATTTCATAAAAAAAAGTATGAATTCTATAAAGCAATACTTTAAACTTGTCATTTGTTATTGTACTGAATTAATTTCATACTACAATATACTTCAAGGATAAGAGTATTTTCAAAATACTAATTTGGCAAAGATAAAAAAAAAATTATAACAAACTGAGAGAGTCTGTTATCAGTCTTAAAAATGTGGATTGATATGATTGTATTTTTCAAAAATGCAATTTTTTGGCAAGTCAATAAATTTGAGATGTTCAGGTTCATATAGGTTACAAATAGTAGAAAATGTTAAGTTTCTGTAAAAGTATATTATGAAGTACATATACCAGCCTCAGTCGTAGCTGTAATTTTTAGCTTTTATTTCTAGCATAATGGGTCCTTTGCTAGTCTTTCATCTAACGTAAATCACTTTGCCAGTTTGATTAAACGGTCAATTGTCCATTTATTTAAAACTAATATGATTATAAGAAAAATTTCAACTGTAGTGTAATTGAAAGAATATCGCAGAAACAAGGTTATAGAAGGCCTTTGAATATAATGAAATAATAATGATAAAACTATAAATTGAACAACTTACAAAGAATTGTGTCCTTAGCTAGCAATGCGTTAATGGAAAAGAATTTTAAATTTGAATTAGACATCTTTTAACAATATCAAAATATATATATATATAAGTTCATAAGTGCAGTATAGGCAGGAAAAAATATATCAAAACACTATATATTACTGTGCCATTCAATAACTATAGGATGTGAAATTCAGACAAAGGTTATGAGCGGAAAGGAGTGGTATTAACAGTATGTACCGATGTGGTGCTGCCGGTCCTGAGGATACTCCTGGCGTGAGGGGTTGTTGCTACGTGAGTAATCCGGTGTGGCCGGGGGCAGGAGGTGTGGGTAAGGAGCGTAGTCATCTACTCCTCCATAACCGCCGTGGGTCAGTGGGTCGTACACACCTACGGGGGATATTAAACTACATTGTACAAACATGCGCTACACAAAACAAAACTAACTAATGCAGAAGAAAAGCTTCTGCAAAAAAAAAGAAAAAAAATTATATTGTTAACTGGAGAGCATCAAAAAGAAAAAAAAATGTATTTTTTTTAATTAGGTGTCAAAATAATAAGAAAATTAAAAATCATACTTGGGAAAATCTTTTCTAAATTTTCAGATGTCAGATTTTATCTAATGTTGAAGAAAAAAAAAAAGTCCAATAATGTACACTCCATGAAACAAACATTTTTTTTCCGACGTTTAAACCTAAGCTTAAGGTCATTCTAAAGCATAACCATTAAAATGTGATTAATTTTTAATTGTTGTACTCTAGAAGGACATTAGGTTGGGTTGAAACATCACAATAAAAATGTAACAAGGAATACATTATTTTTGGTTTTTGAAACCTTGAAAATAAAAACTTGTCTTCAACAAGAATTTATATTAATTGACTAATTTATTATTGCTCCCTTATAAAAAAATCACTGATTTGATTATAATTGATTCAGTTTAAAAGGAATTTTTTTTAGAGAGAACTAATACTCATACACCATTATTATTTCTTTTTTATTATCGACAAGTTAACATAAATTTATTATTCACTTTCAATTTCCCAAATATGTCAACAAATTTAATATGATAAGTATGATTTCATTATAACTTCACGAGAAAAAAATCATATTGCCATGGAATTAGTTGAATTTCAATTATATTAATTTTTTTTTTTTAAAAACAAGTATTCTATTTTGTAGTGAATAATCTTTGATGGTATCCAGTCAACAAATTGCTACATCTAGGAATAATCTAAGCATTTGTATCTAGATAATACCATACACACACATGCTAATTTAAAACTAGCAAAAAAAATAAAATAAAAATATAGCTGTGATAACAGAAATATAATAATAGTCATTTATTAAAACTATCTATTAAATTATTCGTAACTTTTGATTCTAGTACTTCCTCCTCAAAAGTACACCGAAACCTTTGCTGCATAATCTAGTAAATTAAATAAATTTATCAGCATAATTGAAAAACTGATTTTGATACTTTACATTATTAATTACAAAATATATAAAAATAACTTTATACAGCAGTTAAACATAGATTATAACTGTGGAGAGGTTTATACAAGGCATGCTTATCTAATGCACTATACTGCTATACCATAATGATTCCTGTCGCTTATGTGATGGTGATGGTGTTCCTGAGAAGCTGCGAGGTTGGCCGCATTGTTTGCTTGTGCTGCCATCTTCATCTGCCAAAGAGAGTCCTGGGAGTTGACCGAGCCACCGTTGTTCGAATTGGAGTAACTATTCTCCATGTAGCCCATATTGACCCCTGGATAATGATTAACTTTTTAACCAAAATATAAACTGTTGCTAGGCAAGAATTAATAAATGATTCAATTATTGTCTTTCAAGCTATCTCACCTTCAGCCTTTTCAATGCTGGCTGTAAAATAACCCCCTTTTTAAATCGGTAGATAGAAACATATCTTAAAACAAATGACTCAGAGATGCTATTTATTGCTACTTACATTCTCCTCCATTGGTGTGTGTCGGCTGGCTGACGTGATAACCATAGCTGTTTTGAGATGCGTAGATAGCTGTTTGTTTGTTATCGTCTAGGGCCAGATCCATTGAATGTTCAAGAGCTTTATTTTCCATTCCTGATGCAGGATAGTAAGGTGGTGGTGCTTGCTGAACAATGCTCGGGTGTACACTGCAATATTGAACAATTGTAAAACATTTAAATACAAAAATAAAAAACAATTTTTAAAAAAACCTTAAGTTTAGATCCAGTAGTGGTTTTAAGAAAAATAAAAAAAATGATATATATTCTAGGAATAAGCCCTACAACAACAATATGTAAGAAATTCTGAAAAATTGAATAATGCTAATTTGATCTTGGAAAATGGAAATTCTGAATGGAAAGACTTGCAGAATTTATTAAGGGATTTCACATATATCCATTACACTGCACGAATACTTAAAATTTGTTCTAACAGAATAAAGATACACAGTTCACTTCAAACATACTATTAACTTCATACAATGAATTGCCTATTAAAGATAATTCAAAAAAAAAAAAATTCTAATTATAGAGATTTTTACACTTTTATATAAAGTTACTTACGTTGAAGATTCCATTTCATAGTCTTTTCCAGTTGCCTTCTTGACTTGAGTCTTTCTACAGCAACAAAATACGACAGCCAGAGCACTGAAGAGTATGAAAATAACACAAGAAACAACAATAGCCACTAAAGTCGGCATTGCTATTGTTGAAGCTTCCTTGATGAATGCTGGACCAACTATAAATAATAAATAATTATTTAATCATTTAAGCCAAGTCACAATAATAATCAGATATTGTAAAGTATTTAAAAAAAAAGATTATTTACTTTCTGCTTCTGTATAGTCTCCACAAGTATCTTTGTTAGACTGAAGGCAATATCTGACCCTAACTCTCACAGAGTCCGAATTATGGTCATCAAGAATGTTTTCTTCACTAGGCATTTCAAGGGACCTTCCCGATGTCTTGGCAGCTCTTCTAGGCATCAGAGAGAGTATTGTCGCTTCTTTTCTCGATGAAGCTCCAGAAGGCGATATTGACATTGTTTCCACAAGCCTCCATTCATGCTCGTAGACACTTGTAGATACTTCGACCATAGCAACCTATGAAAATTTAAAAAAAATTAACTTTGTATTTATAACACATACATTTTTAATAATTATTTAAATTGTAATATTTCTCTTTGAAAAAGGAGAAATTGTATTAATAATCATAAATAAAAACTATCAAAATATTTTTAAAAAATTACATAAAGAAGTGTCAAAGTTGTACAGGAAAACAGTTCCACAGTAGTTTAATTATTTTTATATTTATAAAAAATTGAAAAAAAAATATTTTATGCAAAAAATTGCAAACATATAACATAATCATTTTACTTACCAACTGAAGACAAGTAGCAGCAATATTAATTGTAAGCTCATGTGATTCCGGATCAAAAGTAACCCTTTGCGGTGCTGGTATTCTATCAACCTTAGTCATTGCAGCTGTTTCATCAGAAAAATTACTTTGCCCTTTGGTATTATATGCTTTCACCTTTAAAAATACATTTATTTATTAAACTAATTCTTGGATTGATATCATGTGATCCAAAATATTCACTAACATATTTAAACGACTTTACCTTAAATAGATAACTTTGATGTTGCTCAAGACTAGTGACGTTGCACGGATTTTTTGTCTGGCAGTCAAATTCATGCCAGCTTTCTGCTCCACTTCCTGGTTTCCTCGGAGTATAGCAATCGTCATTGTGCATTGTGAGGACCCTCTTATAGGAAATAAAATATTTCGTGCTGGTAAGTCCTCCATTAAAACCAGGTGTCCATTGAAGTGTAATGTACGAATGACCGATATCTATTGCAGTAAGGTCCTCAGGTTTTTCTGGGGGTCCTTTCGGTTGGAGTCTGATCTGCGTCTTGACGCTTCCGAGTGTATTCGCAACTCGACAATTATATTCACCATAATCGGCTGTTCGCAGATGAGAAATCTGAAGTACACTAGTATAAATGTCTCCACCGCTTTCATTAACAGTAGTGTTTATCTCGTAGTGGCCATCAGCTCCAGCAAGAAGGGGTGCAGTGTTTGTCGAATAACTCCATTGGAATTCTGGCCTTGGATAAGCTTGCACTTTACAGATTACTTCAGCAGTTTCTCTGAGATCGTAAGCTACTTTATTGTACCTGTGTAATGTGATTGGCTCATCTGTAACAAACAATTTTCACAGTTAAATAATGAAGAAAAGTATATTGTTTTTTCTATAAAATTTAACATCTCAATACTCACGCTCTATTCTGAGATGCATAGTTGTTTCTGCTCTTTTAACTTCATTTTCAAAAATACAAGCATACACTCCTCTGTCGGCTGGAATCAGCTGATCACCTTCAGGACGACCACGCCCTTCAAACCTTAATGTACTCTGAACTGTATAAACTTGATTTCGTCCTGTAAAAGCATAATTATAATTTAAAATATTTAATTACGATATTTAAATGTTACTCATGCATTTAATGAATATGTATTTACCTGCTGATTCGTCAGTTGAAATATCGAAAAGCTTGCCAGTAAGATCATTTCCAACTTTAGGAATAATTTCTTTGCCATCTTTTAACCACCTGATTGTAGGTTTTGGTTTTCCTTGTGCACCACATGTAATACTGAAGTCCTTATCACCGATCCTAAAATAATGATCAAGCAAAATGGTGGGGGTAAAATAATTGCAAAACTTAATAACTTTTTAAGGGACTATGAAATGGCAAAATTAGTATTATTTAAATAAAATAATAACTTGAAACAGAACATAAATAATACCTTTTAGTAACATGAGGTTGCAACTTCACAAGGAATCGAGGAGGCTGGTGAACAGTAAGAACAACAGTCGCTTTTTCACCATGGCCCATTTCGTTATTTGCTTCACAGTGATATTTTCCTTCACTGCCAAGATGTGCTGATGGTATATTATATTTAGGACCAGTGGCAAGTACAGTAATTTGTGTTGATGGAGTCGCATCCTCGAGCTCTCGCCACCATCTATATTGTGGTGTTGGCCAGCCTGGGGGAGATGCAGAACATGTAAGAGTTACACCATTTCCTTCAGATGCGATCGGCTTGTCAGGAGTAATCTGAGCTTTGCCAGGTCTGTGTCGTACGAGGAGGGTCACTGAGTCATTGCCAACCTTGTTGATTCTCTGTCTAGAGGGAGAAGTAGGATTGAGAACATTGGTAGCTCTACAGATGTAGGTGCCCGCATTATCTGCTGAAACTCTGTTCAGTTTAAGTACTTCGCCGTTTTGTCTGAAATCTGGTCTTCCATCCCGTAACCATTCGACTGTAATTGGGGGAGGGTTTGCAGATACGTTACATTTAATTGTGATACTTTCACCTTCTTCGGCTTCCTTCTGTTTGGCGACACCGGGACCACTTTCTACTGTAACTTGTGGTGGATATTGGACATCGAGGTAGACTTCTGCCTCCTTCGATTGACCAAGGCCATTATCGGCTGAGCATCTGTATTTTCCTGAATCTTGTATGGTTACTTTCTGGATTGTATGTTTGAAAGAAGTAGAAATAAATCTCCCATCCCTGATCCATCTGACATTATTTACTCTCGGTTTTGAATCTACGTTGCACTGAAGTACTGCTGTACCATCTCTTTCTATACGGATAGGGTTATCAGATCCAACATCAACTCTTGGGTAATCTGAAACAAAAAATAATGAAATTAAAAAATAATGTAAATAATAACAATTAAATTGAAACTGTATCTATAAACAGTTGCACATGAGGATTAAATTAAACTAAAATCTGATATTATTTTTCTGTTTTTAAGCAAACTAATCCATTATATTTTCAGAAATAATGGATCTTCATAAAGTTACAATAATAAATTGACTCTACTGAATCAGTGGCCAAATGGTTAACAGTTAATATTGCCAACACGAAAAAATATGTTATGGCACTTTTCAAATTAACTACTTTGCCTCGTCTCATCATCTTTTATTAAAACACCGTATGCCTCAAGTCGGTTTTGTTTTTTTAACTTAGAACGTTAAGAAAAGTACTGCATGCATTTTTTGCACAATAGAAGAACATGTAGAGATCAGTTGACATCCGCATTATGGTATAGAAGTATCAATCTAATTAGGGATTGATAAATTATTTGCCACTTCTATAAATTTGTTTTATTGAATTTGATATAATTGAGTTTGATATAATCCATTTAAACCTTGGTGAGTACCAACATGTATTTGATTTCTTGTCTTAATTAAATTCATAATTCATAAATGTTTTATAATACAGATTTATATTAATCTAATTTAATATGTATAATAATACCAAATTATATTTTGAATTGCTTATTTTTTGTGTGTTTTTAGAACTGAGGATGATTGTATAACATTCGAAACTAGTTTTCAATAAAACAAATTTATAGAAGTGGCAAATAATTTATCAATCCCTAACAAGTAGAGATAGCAAATTTCAATAAAAAAAAAAGTTTTCTGTGCGGAAGTTAGCCAACAATTTTAATTCGGGAAGACTCAATTCGCAGATATTTTAAAAAATGTTATGTAAATGCCTATGTTGTTTCCTACCTACGTTTTGTTCACTATGTTTATTGTCAGTTTTTAAAATATGTTTAAACATATTCAATTCTAAAAATATTAGTTGGATAATAGAATACAAAATTGTATTAATAAATTTCATTTATTTACATAAATAAATTAGTTTTGATACTTCACTTGTATGTCCCCCCTCAGTGGGCAACCCTCTGCAAGAGACAAATCAGTCGGACTCCTGGATGTCTGTTGTAGAAAGGTTTCATCAAATCATAATGAGAGATGATGGACAAAAGTTACTATTTTATCTGCATAGGTTATATACTTAAATGGGCTTTGCTCCTTAATTTAATGCAATTTTGTTTTTTGACTTAAATACCTTAAGCTAGCGTGTTTGATAGGAGAATAGTATCGGCATATGCATTAAGAAAAAAAATCACTAAACCTAAAACTTAATCTTTGCTGAAATATATTATTATGAATTCACCTAAACAGGTGCTTATTATGTTGTTTTACCCTTTTAACATAGAATTACGTTCATCCCTCTGGAGTGTCAGTACAGAAAAAATCGAAGACGCTTTTGGTGTAATTTTTAAAACCCACATAGCTCCGCTTTTATAAATTTCAGAGAGTAAGAATTGGTATCATTTAACAGAGAAAAAGTGCTATTAGAGATTGCAAAAAGAATTTTTGGATTAGAATTTAAAGCGGAAGTGCAATATTTGAGTAAAGTTGAACAATTTTGAGTGTGAGTTGAAGATGTCACCGCTCAGCGCACTGAATATTCATCGGCTGGGTCCTGAGTAAATGGAATAGTATTATTTCTCGCTTAAACAAAAATTTTTAAAGTTTTTTGAAAAAGGCTAAAGCGCCAAAAATTCGAAATTGTTGGGACGAGTTGATTTTGGGACGTAAACACCACCTCTATCGATTCTCGTTCACGATATATCGTAAAAAAAAATTGGAAATGGTCTGAAAATCGAATATTGATGACGTCAGCACCAAATATTAACGGCTCTCAGTCGTTACTCTGGCCTTAACCAGTGCTAGAACCCTTTAAAATATATTGTAATTATAAAGGTTTTGCCATGTTAATAAACTCCTACTCTATACAATGCAATAAAGAATAAAATTCAAAAAATATATATTTTTATTTGGAGAAAAATCGTTTCATGTGTTCCCTGTAAAGTTTGCTAAATGGGGCTTAGATCTTTTTCAAAAAACAACGTCGATATATGTTATTTTAGCTCAAAAATAAGCATTCTAATTCTAATTAAATACGCCTTTAAAACCCCTTGATTGTTTGATAGACAGCCTGATTGAATAACAATAATTCTCATGCCAGAGAACACAAGAAGACTAAAAAAAAATATTGACGCGAGATCTGTAAACTAAGGTAAAATTAAGCCACGAAAGAGGTATCCCTAATAGCTTTTCTTCTTGAGATTATGTAGTCAATGATTAAAATTTTTATATTGATTCAATAGGTCTAATCTCAAAGAAAGGTGGTAATTCTTTAAAAATTATCATTTCAGACCAATTAAACCAAAATATCAATCTACAGCGTGCCCAAATGCAGAAATGTCAAAAAAGCTAAACAATTGTTTATCAGTGATTTATGAGGAAGTTGTGACAAAGGATGGGATTCTAGGCGGAGATGAACCGACGGGTATACGTTTATACTTGCAAAGCGATGCGGCGGTTCGTCCATTGCTATGGAGATAGCGGTCAAATATTCATTGCCATCAGCTCGTCTCTCTAATTCCAAACCGAAGACAAAACAATCGGTCCCTGACGAAAAGATCGGACCCAAATGTGAAGGTTGCGTTATCTACTTTCTGGATAAACGCGTCTTTTTCAATCCTGTGGCGTAATCCGGCAATTTTGAGTGTGTCCGCCCAAGCTCCCTGATATTATTTAGTTCAGTACAGAAATAAGCTTTACCGATTCAATTGGTAAAATAATAAATCATAGCACCTTCGGAGCTATTTTTACTTTCCCTTAACTATATATTAAACAGTAAGGGGAAATATTGCGATCGTGAAAATTTTCAAATTCAAGTTTTCAACGGAAATACACGTTTTAAGGTCCCCTGACAAGGACATTTTTTTTTGCATTTTTTTTTTTTTTTTACAATTTACTTGTTATAAATAATTAAATTACACTTAAAATATTTCTTGTTATAGTTTATTCCATGGTGAACAATTTGACGTTAATTTGAGTTCTCTCTGATACCAAGAAGCGGAGATATACACGAAAACAATTATTATAAAAAGTTATTTTTATATTTATATTTCAATTATTTTTTATATGAATAGTTAAATTTAAAATAAAAATCTGTCTTCTGATCTGGACGAGACTGCTTCCTCGGATTCCTGAGGAAATCCAGCACTTAATATATTTCTTTTCCAGATTCTTCCAAATTTATCTTTAAAAATTGTTCCCTGGATAACGGACTATTATTATCGCGTAGAGATTTTAACTTATAAAATACAATTCCACGGCAAAGAGCAGTGGTTAGATCCATTTGGTCTAATTGGACTTGGTGAAGACGAACGGTTCGGTTTGCTACCCCACGCCTGCTAAACCGACACACTTGGCATAAATGTAGATAACCATATGTAAATTCATACCAGCCAGCGAAGCTTGCCTACCGCTTCAAACGCATATCATTTACATTGCTATACCAGGGTATTTTCTTATTCAATTAATGCATAGCAACATATTCCTAGGCAATATTTGTTAAATCTGAAGCAAGAAAACACATATGTATAAAAGTAATATTAAAAAATACCGTAATTTTTAACATACGAGAGAAAAGCTATAATGGACGAATATAATTTTCCTAGCTGACCCGGCTATGCTTCGCTATTGCTAACTTTGAATATGTGCATAGATTATATGAACACAATTGAATGAGTAATTGTATGTAGTTAAAACTAGGAATTTACATAAACATTATTATTATAATGTCTTGGATCACGCAGATTGTAATAACTGTTTTATTCAATTTTATGTTCATTGCAATGATCTTGGATATACAATGTTTTTGGAGATTTTTTTAGCATATATTCAAACAAATACCTCGGTTTACCTACATGCCAATATGCATCGTATAATTGTCCATGGGAAAAATATGGATTATCCAAAGTTAATCTACATAATTGCAATGAATGACTTTTATTAACGATGCAATTATTATCCCAAGAGAAAAAATAAATTTATAGGACTTCTGAATAAGCCATATTTCGAGTTTTGTCTCCCATTGGTATGAAATTAATTTTTTGTTAGGATTTCAAATTCTGGAAAAGCCTAAATACTATTGGCTGTAGGAGAAACATTCCAAAGAACTACAGATAAGTATTACTGATTGCAACAAATTTTTATTTTACGATAGTAAATTTATTTACACAATATAACGTTTCACGTTTTCACACTTTTTTTTCCTTACTCTCCAATTTTATTAAGAAAATGACATTTTCACCCAATAATTTCATACTTATTAAAAAGTTTTGGCACTCAACTTGCTTCCTAGGGTATGAAGTTGTCATGGCTACGACACATACGCGAGTTGGATATTTATTCTATTAATAATTTTGTAATAACTTTTTTAATAGGAATTAAATGAAAAAAAAAAAAATTATTGTTAAACCTCTCGAGGACCATGCAAGTAGTTAAAATTTGGATACGATTGGTTCAGGAGTTTTTGCGGTTAGTTCCAACAATGTTCCTTCTATTTTTTGAAGAGACAAAAAAAAAATAAGGACAAATATGAATTGAATGGATAAAGGAACAACTCGAAAATTTGATGTCTAAAATTAACAATCGAAATCAAAATATCGTTGTATTGACACACCTGAAAGCCTGAATAAATGGAGTTACCAAAATGAGAAAACAAATAAATAAATAAAATAAAACGGATTATTTTTATCCCGGAAGTGGGCCAAAGGATTTAGGGAAAAAGGTTTAGGGAGTAGAGAAACATCCGGTTTTGGTTTGACATGTTTTGAATACGCTGACTGTTTTATCAGCGATGTTTATACTCTGATGTCAGGGGGGAAATGTGATGTTTGTTCACTAAAGGAGCAAGAGGAAATCGCTGAAAGGGTAGTCTGTCCGACACGTCCTCTGAATCTATCTGTCGGATACTTGCAGCATCTATCCTAACATTTCAAGAGTACTTTTTTTTTTAGCTTTGGAAATAATTCTAAGTCGTTTTCGTAATAATAAATCACACCAATTTTATATTTTAAAAGGATTTACATGCCTAATAAGAAATCATTGATAGTGATTACCAAAAAAAAAAAAAATAGCCCTCAGAATTGGAGGTTTTACTTTTCAAGATACGTAGAATCCAAAAATCGAATAAAAAAAAAATCCTTTCCTCCCCGGATTTTCTCCGTCAACGGGGCCGGTTTTTTTGAGATTTGGCATCAACGTCACAGGCCACCCCAGGAAGATGCTCAGAACTCGACATTATCATCCGCCGTAGGTTTACAAAATGGCGGTCGATTAAGGTTTCATAGCACATATCTCGGGCATTAATGAAGATGGAGGAAATATATAAAGTGTTTTGGAATCATTATAACAAATCTTTAAGAAAAAAAATTCAATCCAAATAAATAATTAAAATGACTATTAGATGTTTTTGGACGATCTTAGGGACGAAACTTAGAAAATGTTCAAAATATTGATATGAAATTCTTACTTCATTTATACCCATAGCTTTTTCAACGCTGAATCTGACTCTTATAAATGATTTGAGCTCGCAGTTTAAAAACATGATTAAAAAAAATCCGAAATATTAAAGCGAAAATTCCATCAATTAAAATTTCAGAAGTAGCAGCAAGACCTTAAAAAGTGACCTAAATTTTAGGAAAAAATATTCTTTTGTACTTAATAGCGTCGATATTACTAAAAGATAAACCGAAATCAATTTCTTCAATGAAGGGAAAGTGAATTTTTCTCTACTAATGAAGGCTTAGCACTTGACAAAATTCGCTCTATCTTATCAGAGAAGTTGCATGCAACACGCCACATCTTTCCAAGTCCCCTTAAACAAAACCTGATAATTTCTTTCTTTTTGTGTTTTTTTTTTTAAATCGGTTCCACTTAGTTACGGTATATATTATTAGCCTGTAGGATATATAATAGTATACGAATAATTATTTGAATTATTTATAAATCATATTGAAGGAAAGGTATGTAGGAAGGCGTCCATGTGAGTCAAGAGAAACGTATGTAAATTATGTTCATTTTCATCTAGGCGCTTCAGGTATACCATTCCGCATAACAAACTGAGACAATCAATTACACCGGCAGAATTATAATGACTAATAATTAGTTAAGCAACCAGGGTGCTCAATGTTGACAAATTAATATCAAGATTAAAACTTGGTGTAATTTGGAATAAGTGCGGACTAGATTTTACAAAGTTTGATTTAAAGAAAATAATTAAGTATTTTTAATGCTGTTATAATATTATACTTATGCTAGTTACGTGATCAATTTCGGTTCTGTATGAACGTGTTAGGCATCTGAAATTCGAAATTTAGTTTTAAATTTATTATGGGACCTAAACACCACAACTGCTCAAGATTTATCGAAAACAAAAATTGGGAATGGTCTTTAAATGGACTATTGATGACGTAAGCACCAAATACTGACGACTCTCAGTCTTCACCCTGGCCTGGGCTAGTGCAAAAAGTCTTTAAAATATTCTGTAATTATAAAAGTTTTGGCATCTTAATAAAGTCATTCTGTACAAAATAAAGAATAAAATCTAAAAAAATAAAAACATTTTGTTTTTTGGAGAAAAAAACGTTTCGCATGTTTACTGTAAAGCTTGCTATATGGCGCTGACGCCAATTTCAAAAAACGAAATCGATATAATTATTTATGTTCTGTACTCTAAAACATTTTGAGTCGATTTTTATTTTCAAATTTAATTTATTGTTTAATGAACAATTTTTTTTTTCCATAAATGTGTGTTTATTATAGATAAACACTGAAGGAGTTTGCCCTATTTTTTTATATGAAAAACTGCCACAATTTGATTCATGATTAAATGATCAAAAAATGGTGATTAACTTTTTTAATTCCACTTTTTCGTATTGCGGTACTCTTTTTCCAAACGAACAGCACCAAATGTATCAAGATTTAAGACGGACATACACGACTAACTGAACCAGTTAATAATAAACATTATTGTTTATTATATTCCACTTCCTTCTCAATGAAAGATAATAAACTCTTCAAAGTTCAGGTGCGACTCACTGTTTAAGCATCCCTTCTATTCCGGCGATGTGAGGAATTTTATCATTTTACTGCTACAGAATGACAAAGGGGTCTGTAGAATTTTCATCAAGCTCGCACGAAAGGCTGATTTTTTAATAATTAAAACTGAAATTTAATCATTTATTTCCTATATTTAATTTCTGATGAATATAAACCTTTTTATATATTAAAAATTATCGGAGGTATTAGAGACGCTATAACGAAGTAGTATCGACAAAAATAAGATGTTTTCCACGTTGTCAACTGCCATGACATGGATATGAGAAAGGATTCCTGAGGCGGATCTAGAGTACTGGGCTGGAGTTGACATGATTGGAATACTGGAGCGAGGCGAGTTGCTAAGTGTGAAGATCAAAGGCACTTCTCCAGTCCGGGCTGTGGCATCGGCTGACGCGGCCATTTTATCACAACAGAGTATGTCGTCGTATAATGAAAGATAATTACAAGCAACTGTAATTATTTTAATGAAATCTAACAAAAAATAAAGTGGACTGTAGAGGTAACTATACATTTCTTAATAATATAGGTATGCCAGCAACCATCATAAAGAAGTTTAGTTATCATGTAAACGATGTTTAACAAATACAAAATTGAAGAGGTGGTAGATATAAAATTAAATTAAGCAATTTAATCAAATCTTTACTTCCTACCATTAAAAACTTTTTTATCACTTTTTTTTCTGTAAGAAATGCGAAAAGAAGCTCTAAAAATCTGAGACTAGATTCTCAGAACATCTTAAAAAGCAAATATACTAAATTTTTCTCACATATATGATAAACCCCATTTTATACAAAACTTGCTTATCAATCAGGATTCTATTTAATAATGAAGTACAATAGTACAAGCGGTAAAAATACAAGTGGGAAGATTTGTTTTTAGAGGTTACAGGTTACTTATCGTCTTTAGATAATAATAATTGTATTCAATGTTTTTTTTTTTTAATTTAATATTTTTCATTTAACTATTTTAAATGTTAACGTATTTTAACATTTTACAGTGTTAGTCACAGTCGTAGTAAGTCATAGGCTGGCTTGTAAATGTACTTTTGAACTTTATTATGAAACAGGGGGTGTCTATAAAGTGAAGTACAAGATGTTATATAGTTGTTACGTAGTGTTAGAACATTTTTATAATGTTGAAACACGATATTATCTAAAATAGTTACATTAAAAAACAGGATATTAAAAAAAAAATTAGTAAAATTATTATTATCTAATGACGATAAGTAACTTGTAAACTCTGAACATGAACCTTCCCACTAGTAATTTTGTACTATATTATGATATAGAGGCCAGCTCGAAAATGTTGAAAATTAAATTGTACTCAATCAAAATATATTAATGAGCAAGAAGTTATTATTTTAACTATAAATAAATCCAATAAATGTCTCAAACATTCGATTTTACTATTAAAAAAATATTAAAGCTAGGTTTCGATTTTAACATTCATTTTTGAGCTTCTGTATGATCTATCATAATAATGCGTTTCTACTTTATCTCTTTTTTTTATTCGATACTTATTTACAAAGTGGTTATGCTTTACAACTTCAATCCCCAATTCCGTTCCCATTATATAACTATTTAAAATTTTATATTTTGGGTAATTTTTGTGGGGTAAAATTTCTTACGGTATCCTATCTTTTATTAATGATTTTTTCACATTATTGTTTTGAACGTTTCGAGATATCCTCCTTCTTCATAATAATACTCTGACAAATAGAACAGCATTATTAGTATGGAAATAACTTATTTAAAAGCATGCTTACCAATTAACAAATAACAATTAGACTTCTAATTCCTTCTAATCAAGAAGATAATGAATGTGACACTCTTTTTATAAGTTTTAAATAAATAAATAGTTACTATGTAAAATGAAGACGAAATATTAGTAGATTAATGTAATTATTTCTAAAAGTAATGGAATAATAAGATATAATAAAATATAAATGCATTGTTATTTGTTCGTTGTTCGGAAACCGATTTTCCCATATGTGTAGGCGGCTTTAGAGGGAGCGGGTGGGGCGATCGCTCCCCCAATAATTTGATGTACAAAAATTTTTAAAAGTAAAATAAAAAATAATCTACATGAACCAATAAAATATATAAACTAAATCTAATTATGAAAATAAGAAAAGCTAGGCTAAGGCCTAGAAGTGAGATTAATTTGAAGTAGAATCGAATTATGTAAGTCTATGTTAGGCCGTCGTTCGTTACTTCGTTTAAGCTGTAAAAAATTCCAAGAAGAAATAGGGCCTGGATGGGATAGCAGAGTGCGGAGTGAGCTCAACTCAACGGCTCCAGTTCACTACTGATGCTTACTAAGATTTAAGGGAGGCGAAGGGGAGTGGGCCGTCATTTCTCACCCCTTCCCCTATCAAAATGGAAAGTTTGTACATATGCTTGGATCAAATATGAGATAGAGGGTACTTACAGTTTACGTTAAGGGTGACTGTAGACTCGAGCTTGGCACCTGAAGGCATTGCTCGGTTCCAGACCATGCACTTGAAGACCGCTCCGTCGTCCATCTTGTCTGGCTTCAGTGAGAGTGTGGTCATCACTCCGTTCTCGACCACTGTCGTCTTGGCACCTTCGATGGGCTCAGGCTGTCCTTGTCTGTACCAGCTGCAACACAAAATCATACATCAAATTATAAAATTTAAAAAAGACAAAAGTCCATTATTAATTTTTAAAATATTTTATCCTTGAATATTGAACTACATCGAATAGAAGTATAGAAAAAAGAATAATAAATATATAGATAAATAATCAGTATATAAATAAATAATAATAAATAAATAAATAAGTAGGAAATATATAAGAGAATATGAAATAACTGAACAATCTACGTAGAAATATATGACAAATTGTAGCAGTCTGTTATAAGTATACCTCATTATGAAAAATGAATATTGAAACAATGAGAAATAAAAAATGATATCAAATATAAAACCATATAATTACTGTATATTATCTCTCAACCAAAATTTCCTTGATCACAAATAAAGGTTTTAAATTCGAGAGTAAACAGTATATTGTGGAGATAGTATATTAAGCATTTCAAAGAACCTAATTCCTCATTACTCACACCAAATTTCATACATAAGATTTAGTTGTATATCAGGTTTCGAATCTGGGTTCTTCGGCACAGGAAGTCAACCAACAAATATAAAACCCCTCTTAAAATTCAAATAATTAATGGAAATCGTAAGTGCCCTCTTTGACGATACAAATAAAATAAACCACAAAGATTTTAACATCCTATATTTTGCAGGCGAGGCCCGGAATAGATTCACATCTTGTCATTATAAACTTTATAAAGGTACTAAACCACCAGGTCGTAATCTTGTTGCACAATAGATTCCTTATTATTCACAAAAGGGTCTGAAAATAATATGATCTCGAGATCTTTTCTTCAATTTTACTTTTAAGATAAGATGGATTTATTGGAGTAGCAGCAATGGGTTATTTCCAGGTTATTTAGGAGGAGGGGGGTATATACTTATGAAACAACCTTCAATTAATATAACCCTTTCAGATTCATATTATTTATTCAAATACTTCCATACATAAACATTTTGAGGCCTGTGCCCATTTTCGAGTTCTTTATTCTAAAAACAAATTCAAATATCCCATTAGATTCTATGATTTTGTTTTTTCAAATTTATTACGTGGCATTGATTTTTTTATTATTATTGCAACAATTATATTCTTTTCATTATTTTACATGCTGATTCATGCTATTTACATTTTTACATGATTATTTTTTATGTTTTATATTACTGCGAATATAGAATAAAAATTATTCTCACATTAAATAAAGGTCCTAAGACTAAGGTAAAATCCTACGAACGGGTATGATGAATGTTCAGTGATTTCATGTATTCAGGTATTCAAAAATGTATAGCAAAACCTTTGAATATGATTTCCCAACGATTTATATTTTTGAGTTGAAATTTTACTCCACGATGGGTATGATATATTGAATTAGCTACGTCAAAATTCTTATTCTTCACCTCAGCATTTCCTATTCGTCATAAGTTTTCTTATTTATCATTATATTTCTAAGATCATTATATTTTTTTAATAGTTTAAAATATCTATAAATTAAACTTTATTTTATTTATATTAAAAAGTCAACTTGGCTATTGTTAAAATGATTTAATTTAACCTTGTTTTAAATTATTCTTGTCTTCTAATGTAAATCAATGTCATGTAATAAATTTTTAAAAAAATCTCAAAATATAAGGAGATATTTGAATTTGTTTTTAGGATAATAAACTTGAAAATGGGCAAGGAACCCGAGACGTTGCTGATGTGTGGAAGTATTTGAATAAAAAATATTAATCTAAAAAAAATCTATTGGTCTTAAATTAGTATAAATAATTAATATATATATTAAAAAGGATGATTCTAGAAGTTGATGCTTATTTGTTGAGTTCTTTCTGAAGAGTTCATTGACCGCAGAAGAGTTTCTTCGTTTAACAAATATATGCTTAGATGCCATAATTCGCATGACGTAGGAATGTACTTCATGAAGGGGCATTCAGTCCGGATTAGGCTTATTTTATTTGATTAGGAAAAGAAATTTTTTATGGCAAAACATACAATGTGAAAACTAACCTTAGATCGTTTCGCAACATACCGTAGAGTTGATTGGGCATAGCAATATATTGTTTATGTTTATTTTATTTATTTTCCCTACTCAGCCCAAGGGGTCATTGGGGTATACGTGTAAATTGCAGTGCCCAATCCGAATTCGGTATAACATAATTTCTTCCATTCTAAACTTTAAGGTATTTGCGATCCATTTCTTGAAATTCGGTCTTATATCTGCTAGTTTGGATTATTTTCTCTTCCAAAATTGTTACTAATTTACTGGTAGTTCTGTTTTTGATTAGTTTACCCAGTTTAACTAAGCAAGCATATATCATTTTAATATAGAAGGACAATAACTCAAAAAAGAGACATAAAATGATGGTTAGGATACAAGCGGAAGATTCTACATATGAAACCTCGAGTCTCTAGATTAACGGAAAACAACTAACCTGGAAAAGATCATTATCAGCAAAAGATAACACCTTACTCCATTTACTCCATTTTAATGTCTGTTATTTTAATGCCTGAATTGGCGAAATATCGACTTGTTTTCCGTTATTTTAGTGACTCAAGGCTTCATGTGTAGAATCTTCCGCTTATATCCTAACCATTATTTTATGTCTCTTTTTTGAGTTCATGTTCTTCTATATTTAAAGTCTTCGTGTGTGTTGAATCTTCCTTCCATTTATATACCAACAATTATTTTGTGTCTCTTTTTGAGCTTTTGCTCTTCTATATTAATATATTTTGTGGAATAGCCGTGTATCCAATGTTTTCTTTTAATTTCTTATTTCCTTTGTTGTTGTTTTTTTTTTAAATTAGATATATTTATTTTTTTGGTTGTTTAGTATGAATATTTACTGTAACAGATGATCAGCTATTGTCATGTAACTTAACTTTTCCTTCAGTATTTGTGAGGATGTATTAGAATAGGTACGGTCTCTTGTTGATGTGTCATTTAGACTGTGGATGTGAGATGTGCTGCATTTTGTTTATATAAATATGCATATATTTAAATTTTTAATGCATTTTGCCGCTTCCAACCTTATGATCAGATTGAAAAGTTCCTACGTTTTTTTTTAATCAAAACTCTCAAAGCTCTCTCTTTTGAATGAGCCGATTCTGCAGCTAATTAAGTTCACACGTCATGCCTGAAATTACCGTTGGCAACTGATTCAACAGTTCAACTTTTGAGTTAGTCTCTTTTTCATGTTATTTATTTTTGTATTAGTACGTAAGTAGTACACATTATTTTTTTATCACCTCTTTTATTTTTGTTGTAGTAATGTTTTATTTCCTTTGATTTTATATATTTAATCACTAAAAATTGTATTTTTTTCTATCCTTGCAAGACTGTTATTTTTAATTTTTGTAACTAGTAACCTAGATCTCCATCAGACGGAATATTTCTATTACGATTTTTTGTTAGATTGACATAACAGTTTTATTTAGAATCCGCAATCCAATAGAGAGTATATATGATGGTGAAAGAGGCAATATTTGCCTGGCTCCTTTTAATAAAAAACAATAGAATTGCAGCAAAAGTTAGTTGGGGAGAGCGCTCAGTGAAGAACACACAAATATCAAACTTATTTAATTTTGTGCCGACGTTTCGGCCTAAGTTTTAGGCCATCATCAGAGTTGAGAAAAACAAGATAAACAGTAATATACTAATTTCATAATACTAGTAATATCATAAGAGTAGTTATCTTCTAATATTACTTTTTGTTAACATATTTTATTACTGTTACTGGTAGTGTTATTGTTATCATGTTTTTCTCAGCCCTGACGATGGCATAAAACTTAGACCGAAACGTCGGCCAAAATAAAATTAGTCTCTTATTTGAGCGTTTTCAACTAACAGCACCCCCCTCCCAACCAACTTATCCTACAGTTAGTTCCACGGGCAGCCGTACTTCCACCAATAGCAACAATAATTCAAATTCTTCACGTAAAGAAAGTTTGAATAGACTCTTTAATTTTTACCGCAGGTGACCGCTAGAAGAGCCTCGAGTAACACCAGACTTATAAAAATCTTGAAGTATTCATTAGCTAAGAAATCTTTCCAACCATTAATTACCCATTCCAATTAGGAAAGTTAATTCCTTCCGGTTGGCGGAGGAAATCCTTCAACTGAGTGTTGCCTAATTTACAAATAACCTAAATGAAATTTCGTTCGTGTCTTGTTTATTTTTTTTTCTGAAAACCACCGAGAAATGTAATTAATTTTGGAGGAATTAGGCTGGCTATCTTGAGGGAGGTTTTATCTGTTCCTGTGATGATTTACAACTCCTGAAACGCAACAAACTTCTCCTTTCTGCTAATTTTGGTCTGAGCTCTAAGGGAGGGTAGAGGGGAGGCGCGGGGGTTAGTAATGGCCGAGTGTGATGTTTAATGTTGCTTCAGCAGGCTCTCCTAAATTACAGCGCCATATTGGCCACTCTGGGATTATCCTCTTAATTAGATGAAATTAATTTTTATTTATTTAATCCCATTCAATTACTTTTTATGATCTGCATTAAGTTTCTTAGGCCTTGTAATTCATAAAATAATTTTCCAACTTTTTCCTAAGTCAATTTAATTATTTTTTGTTCTAAATTTCTAATCATTGACAACCTTCTGACTGAGGCTAAAGCAGACACAGAATATTTAGTGGTGGTGTGCGACACATAAAACGAAGAAGATACCTCTCATAAATGGAGACTGAAGTTATCTCTATCGAACAAACAATTATTCTGAACATTAATTTAATAAATATAATAAATGTCAAGAATATTTTTGTCCACATTATTTCGGATATACTAGGTTCTACTGCAGATAGAAAGGAAATGACACAAATAAAATAGAGGATACGGAATTTTTAGAAAGATCTTTGCTATTGACTAGGAAGGACTCGTAGAAATATACTAGAATTCTATGTTGTAAAACTTTCCCAAGGCCACAAGAAAAAAGGCAGGTGTTCTCCAATACTTGGGTCAAGGTAACCGTTACAAAAAAATATCCTAAATTCGACTTTTTTCTAAGCCACAACTCCAAAAACATATAATTTTCAATTTAAAATATAATTTTAATAATAACTCCCTACATGATACCGATTCTGGTTCTGGGAACTTCATTGAAGGATTAATTATTTTTTCAAAAATATCCAAACAAAAGCAAAATGTAAAATTTTAAACAAGTCAAAGTGAATATAGCGATAAAAGAAAGCGATAAATCCAAGCTTAACTATAATAATAACTAAACATCAAACCAGGAATACAACATTACAATTAAATAATATTATTAATAATAATTATATTATTATTTTAACTTTAGAAACGCTGTCAACGCTGCATTCCATGTGATTAATACCTAATGCTGACGCAGGCTCGACCACCATCAGATATGGAAAATCTCAAAAGTCAAACCATATTCAGTATGAAACATGAATATTAATAGGAATTTTATACAAGAGGAAAATTGCCACAAATTCCTCTTATCAAGCCATCAGAAGGGTTTGAAATATCCTAATGAAAATTATATAAAAATCCGTAAAAATAAAATTTTCTCATGAATAAATATTCATTTTTGTTACGAGAATATTTTAGGTTTTAGAAAAGTTTTCGTTCATTCAATGACCGTACTTCATGGATTAAAACTATACCCGGAAAATGGAGTTTTTCTCGGTTCAAGGCGGAAGAAAGCTCAGAGGTTTTTCAGGAATATTCAACAATTTTTATCTTCGTCATAATCGCGTTCTATTGCATATATGATTTTAAAAATTTTATATATATATATATATATATATATATATATATATATATATATATATATGAATTAATTGTCCTATAATATGGTTTTACTCAGTTATTAAGCAAATTGTTCCATATACAGAGCTGTTTATTTCAAGATATAAAAAGAAGAAAATGGAAAAAAAAAAAAAAATCCAAGTTCCGATATAACTTTTAAATAAGAGACAGGGTCGAAGTAGCCAAGCTGAACGAAAGAAAAACTTCCAACTTCACGAAGTCTTGACTTTGCGTTTATTTGCTTTGAACAGTTTTGGAAGCTAAGGAAAAAAAAAAGATTAATACATCCAGAAAGATAATCGTACAACGAAATTGTCTGGAGATATGTCAGAATAATACAATATATATTCTTGTGTTTTTTTTTAAACATGTGTTTTTTAATCGAATATATATATATATATATATATATATATATATATATATATATATATATATATATATATATATATATATATATATATATTTAAATTAAGGTCGTGCAAAAATAATAATTCTTAATTCTAAAATAATTAAAAATAACTAGAAAATAATCTCTTCATGATAGAAAATAGCATTGTAGGGATGGGGAAAAATGTAAATTTCAACTAACAGCTAAAAAATTTGTTAAGAGTCAATTTTTAAAAACGATATTTCTTATGGTATGGATTTATATATATATTTTTTTAGATTGAAGTGGGGTTTCCTACTTAAAATGAATCTGTGATAAAAAAAAAAACAAATATAAAAATTGATTTTGAAAATTTAATTAAGAGCGACCAGAATCTACTAGAGCTACAAGTATAAATGTTGAAAAGAAGGAGCCTGCAAAAAAAACAGTTAAAGTTCGCGATTAAAAGAAATTTGAAACTCAGCAAATGATCGCAAAATAGTTCATTATTTCCAAAACAATTATTTTTAATTTTTTTTTATTAGTAGTCACGGGAAAAAGTCGCCGGCGGCAAACGGACATTTTTTTTTTTTTCAAATTTTGGATTCTAGTTATCTTGTAACGTGAAATCTCAAATTTTGAGGGTGGTTAAATTTTTTTTTTCATTCAAATGTTCATCACTGAAAATAATAAACAAAAATTCACCAGAAAAGCCAGACCCCCTGGACTAGAGGAGAGCCCGAGATATCTAGGGTTGCTAAGTTTGCACTCACATTATAAATTTTATAATTTCAATTCTTCGGTATTAAATCAGAATCTGACAAATCAATAAATAAACTTACTGTGTTTAAATCAGATAATTAATAATTATTATTAATTATTAAAATTATACTTTAATATTATTAAAAATATCATAATAATAATTTATTATCTAAATACCATAAGCAGCCTATAACTTCTAAACACAAATCTTTCCACTAGTATATTTACCAATTATACTTGTACTTTATTATGATATAGGGCCCTGACCATTTGATGTGGCCACTTCTAATTTTAAAGTCATTGTCTGCTCATGGAAGACCAGACATCAAGTTTATACTGGGAGAGATCAATTGGCCTCTTGAACTCGAGTATTTTGCTTAGATAGCACCACTGCATGTCTTATTGCAAATAATATATAGCGGAATGATCACTAGAATCAGATAATTAAAAAAAAAAAAATTAAGTTTCTTCCACAAAAATTACCAACAGGAATTTCTCTCACCCCTCTTTAATTTCCATACCCGGAAGTGCTCATCCATTCATTTCCAACCAATCGGAGAAGGCGTAACGGGAATTAATGAAAAGTGATTGATCAATCAGAATCCTCGTAAGGAAAAACAGTCGAGGGTCGTTATCATTTTAGAAGGAAATTACGGTTACATCCAGGAACAATTCTCTAATAAAAACCAATCGGAACTACAGTCTCGAAGTCTCTAGAATTCGAATCGGATTAGACTCGGAGCTGATATTGATTTTTAATATATCGATAACAAGGCTTAATATATAAAAATTAAAGCAATTTAAAATGTAATAAACTTTCAAATTTGTTGCTTCGGTACGAAGACTAAACAGGCATTGTTCAATTAATTAGTTGACGCCCGCATGGTATAGAAGGATCAATCCCTAATTTCAATTTTTTTTTTTTATCAATGTATATTTTCTTTTAATTATTTCAAAAATGCCAATGAACGCTAATTTAATATTTCTACAAGACAAATATCATATGAAGGCAATTAGTTTACGTTTTCAAATATGTAATTTTTTTTCTTAGACATTTTATTTGATTTTTTTACCAACTTTTTATATTTTTAATGCTATTATTTCTACTAAAAATAACAATGTTTAGAGACAATTATTTAGATACATGTAGTTGAGTTGTAGAAAAGGAAACTGTTTTTAGTAACATAAAAAAAAAATTGACGTAATTCAAACAGATTATTAAAACCTAGAAGTTTGTATCATACTTATATTGTGGTTCTACAGTATATCCCTTGGAAATTGATTCATATTACTTTTAAAAAACATTTTATATGTATTAACTCATAAAAAAAACAAAAAACATTTGTACCAATTGGATGCTCACTCCCTCGTATTTGATTGTGAACGGTGACGTCATCGAACGCTCAAAATTGGCCAACTTCACACACTTACCATACTTCCATCCTAAGACGAAATCTAAAAATTCTTTTTGCAATATCTAATGGCACATTTTTTGTATTAAATGATACGAATTTCTGCTTCATCGCATTCATAGAAGTGGAGATATGAGCGTTTAAATATTACACCAAAAGCCTCTCAAAATTTTTCTGTCCTAACACTCAAGATGGAGGAACCTAATTCTACGTAAAAAACAAATATATCTTATATATAATCAAACATTTATAAATTGTTTACAATACATGCAATTAAAAAAATATACTGCGTAACAATTGTTCAAAAATTACCATTATCTTTATCAAAACAGGGGTTATCGCTCTCACTAACAAATGTTTCGACCAGTAGTGAACATGCAAGTTGCGCGAAATTACATTGTCAGCTAGAAATAAACGGTTAGTCTGGGTTTATTTAAAATTCAAACACAAAAGAATTTAAAAAAAAAAAAAAAGAATATCCCCGTTGTGATAAAAGAAAACACATAAAGTGGAAACCCTCTACAGTTTTGAGATGGAATAATAATTACTAATCTCTCTCTTTTTTATTTTCTTCTTTTCTTTTTCCCTCTCAACAACGAGAGAGAAAGAACACAGTGATTGGATGAATTGATTCCTAGCCCTATTCATCGGGAGGGGAGGAGGGGGGGAGTTACAAGAGAACAAAGCTCCTGGTGTCGACCCTGGGCTCATTGACAGCCCACTCAAAAAGGTCGCTCGGAACGAAGAGTATTCGTTTTAACATGGCCGACGGACAGCGGCCTCATAATGGAAAACAGATACACTAAAACTGAGAATGGGGCTTTTAAATCCAGAAGCGTTAAAGCACCGATTATATTTAGCGAAGAGTTTATCATGATCAATGAATCACGGATTTAGTAGTCTCGATAATTTGAAACTCAAGGGACCAGAGAAAAGTTCCAAGTACCACGAGTCCAAAATAATAGTAGCTAAATAAGCAAGAGAGAGGAAGGAAAAAATTCAAATGAACGAGTTTGATTAAAAAAAGTATATATGTATATATATAAAGGTCAAAGAGACGTTTTGAAATTCAACTACTAATATCCAATGTTAAACTTAAGAATGTGAAAAACTCGATTTTTTTATTTTATTATTTTTTAATAGCATTTCTGTTGATATAGTAAAGTTATAAATAGTTAAAGTTATACATAATTATATTCTTTCTCAAATAGAATTATAGCATTTTTTTCAGCTTTCAAATGTGAGATTATATCGCTAGCAAGTGCAGAAAAAAAAATCAATAAATAGTGTAAAAACAAACTGGAATGATTAGCACAAGATAAATCTATAATAAATGACACGCGAAAATGAAATTAAGAATGATGCGGTATTAGATTTTCATGAGTGTGGGCTCCTCTGTCATTAGAGTTTTTTTCAACTTTTCTTCAACCTCAATTTGCCCGAATGCTGTGAAGAGGGCTTGAGATAAATGGGAAACAATTTAATAGAATAAGAAGAAATTTGAGAACGCGATCAATAACTGATTTTCACGTAGAAAAAACTACGTTGGAGAGTATGGCAATCGGACGATAAAATATTATTCTAGATATCATTTATTTACGCATTTAAAGGTCTCTTTTAGACCTTTGCAGTTTTATTTTTGTCAGTATGTAAATAATTATTGTAAAGTTTTGATTTATCACTGATTCATAAAATAAAATTAAAAAATCTAAAATAAGATCTTCATTATATGGGAAAGAACATGATTATATGGCAGCAGATAAAACCTTTGAAGGGTTCCACCAATTGCTTCGTAAATTATAAAACAATTTTATCACAGTTGATACAACTCCAGATGCTTCTAACTATTTTTAACAAGTTTTCTCTTAAATAGCCTAAAATAGCAAAATTTATTCGAACCGATAATATTTGTTACTTCATTAGGTAAATACTAATGATTATACATTATTAACTACCAACATTTTTAACTATCAAAAGCACTTATCAAATGTTGATAGAGGTAATATTAATATAGGGAATATAATTTTTACGCAGTTATTTATTGGACACTAAAATTAAAAATAATAAACTAAAAAACGTTGAAAAATTATTACACAATGGTTTATTATCATTTATTTGTTAAATATATTATTAACTATTAATAATAATATTAAAAGTTTTTCATTATACAATGAGATTTTTTTTTTTTTTAATCTATACGCAATGATTCTAAAACACATAATATTTATCCTCTTTCTTAATAATTGACTGTACAAAATTATTTTTTTAAGATTTTGGATTCTACCTATCTTGAAACGTAAAACCTCAACTTTGAGAAAGCGTAAAAAAAAATTTGTTGGTCGATAACAAAGGTTCAATTATAAAAAGAAACTGTTGTTATACCAATTTTTTAGTTTTAATCGTGAATTTTCATAACGCGGCTGTTGTTATTTCTCGGATTCTCTAACTTTTCCATAATTAACAATTTGTCCGACTTTTCCCTATTTTCCAGAATTTCCCGCTCGCAAAACCTTCTGTATTATCAGAATACCTATTACAGTTTATTTTTGATTATCTTTTCCGACATTCGGTGGCGTATTATTAATTGAATATCACAGGACGGTTTGTAGCAGAATACATTTTGTAATAAAGAGTCAATGACAGAATTGAATTAGCAAAAATGGTTTAGGATTCGTAGATTGAAAATTAATGGAAACCATCAAAAGCTCGTTTCTGGAAGTAAAAAAAAAGAAGAAAAACTATTGGAATAAACAATAATTAAAACGGAAAATTTCATTCTATTTAATAATTGGCTTTTCCCATTTCACCGGATTTCCAATATACACGTGATGAATACTCTACCACACACAAGTGGAACAATGACGAATCCAATAAAATTTAATGACATATAAACTACCTTCCTCTTCAGTGTAATTACATTTTTAAATTAACAGAAGTATTTTTTTTACTTCCTTGTACGTAGTAAAGGAAGTATTGTAATCGCGAAAATTTTCAATTTTCAACGGAAATACCCATTTTCACCATCCCTGAATCCATTTTGTCTAATTTTGTCGTGACGTCTGTACTTACGTTCGTACGTATCTCGCATAACTCAAAAACGATTAGCCGTAGAAAGTTAAAATTTCGTATTTACGATTACTATATAATATAGTTGTGAACCTCCCTTTTTGGTCACTGCATGATTATCGGACGTGGTACTTTACTTGAAGATCATTACTGATTTTCATCAAAAATTATATTAAAGTATTATGCAAAACTTCTCAAATTTGGTATTTAAGCATCACGTATTAATATAAACAACATAATAAATTTTGGTAAACATTGGCAAACCGGAAGTTGTACTTTACTTAAAGGTAATATTAAACTTTCATCAAAAAGTATATTAAAATATAATGTAAAACATCTCAAATTTGGTAAATTAAACCTCCTATATCAATATAAGTAATTTAATAGATTTTGTCTGAAATTGAAGTTCCGAAAGGGGTACTTCACTTGAAGGTCATAAGAAACTTACATCAAAAGGTATATTGAAATTTATTACAGAGATCATATGTTTCGGTGATAAAGGTTATAAACGCAATTTTTTTCCACTTTAATTAAATCATTTTATAACTTGTTTTAAGTGTTAAAATTGATTGTAAAACACTGGTTTTCCAACCCATTTGTGAGATGAACAAGTCTGCAGCAGGAGAGTAAGATATAAGTTAAGTGGGTTTTTTTCGCTTAAAATGTCGAAACTGTCGATTTCTAATGCTTTATCTTGACAGTTTTAATGTTGCCACGGAACAAGAAGAAATCTCTTGGAAATTTCAGTTATCATGAGGCCTCCAGAAATAAGAGTATGTGTGGGTGTTAATAGATGGTTGTCGCGACGCCGAGTATCGTTTTGGAGATACTGCAATCTTCGGAAATTAGTAACCAAATTCAGGATTACTTTTTGAGCCAGCGATTTATAGTTTAATAGGCGTTCAAGGAAGTCATGTGATGTGCACATCAGATATTTTTCTTTTAAACAATTTTTTTCTTTTTTTACAAATTTGCCTCATTGGAAATTTGTAACTACGGTTCTGTTGAATTGATGGAAGGATATGAAAGTAACCGGTCATATTTTAAGTAACCTTTAACGTAAGAAATTCAATGGATCAGCGGAGCCCTGAAGTTCAACTCTACAAGTTTAAATAGACTTGATTACAGTCATTCCAATGATTTAATTGCAATAAATTGAAAGTTTAGTCTGTCAAGTTGAAGTGGTAGTCAAGAAACAAGGAGCAGTTTCTTGTAATTTAGGTCTTGTTTGAAGATTTAAAGTTAATCCAGAGACTAACAACCCATTAGTACAACTACAATGATTATTTCACAATAGGATATCTTGGCCATTTTCTTTTCAGACGCTTCGGGAGCTATTAGGAATGTCGAAGGTCGAGTAAATGTTGAAGAAAAACAAAATCTTCGAGCAGCTTCTTGTCAATTTTACGAAGGTAAGAATTATTAAGTAAGTAGTATATTTACCGTAACTATGGACGTAATAAAATAGCTATACCTGGTAGAAAACTCCCGTCATTCCCCCAAAAGGAAGTTGAGTTAGTAGTCTGATTCATATATACATGTTCATCATGACCTGAATAGATCATAGAGAACGGAGCTCTCCATTACGCAGGTGGAAGATAGCGAAATGGTTTCATCGTCAAAGGATAATTGCACTACAGCCTATGTATGCAGTTCCTAATTCCATTGGACGCGTTGAGCAGTCGGGCCTGTGCAGGGAGGATCATACAAAGGTGTGATTGCCACTATCCGAGTGAACGTAAACGTAGTTTCTAAAGGGCTTTTTGCTCGATTAGACCTTTCAATTTGCAACACACTCTCCCATCGTACTGAATGATAAACAACCTCCAGCAATTTTCTAGTTGTAATACTGCTGTCTGCAGGCTGTTTCATCTATCTCACACCGGATCTATAACAGACTTCTCTATTTTTAATTTTTTGTTTTTTCATTTTTCCTTCAAAATTATTTTTATTCATAAATTTATTATTAATCTCATATAAAACAGAAAAGATAAGAAAGTGTTGGTAGATTGCGATTATTTCATCGATTACTTGACAAACTTCAAATTTATTACAAAAGGTTCATATTCATGGCTATAATTAGGCCTATTTGGAAACGTTGGACAAAATGGCTTCACTGAATCATTGCAATTTTAATTCCTTCAGAAAATAACAATTAATAATTATTCATAAGCATGTTAATATAATTTAATAAATATGTTAATACAAGTTATGTTCCGACATAGAAATGCTTATTTTAATCAATAACCCTCCGATTCATAGCCTGCCTATCCAATATATTCTAAATAATCCTCTGTAATGCCTGAAAATAAGATGGTCCCGGTACCATGTAACAGTTTAATTACTTATATTCAACTAAATGCCAAAGAACTTGTAAATTCGTATTACGTTAATTAAAAAATTGGTAAATTTTTTTTTTTAGTTCAGTTTGGTGGATTTTACATTTATATTGTTTTCTTTAATAAATTTGTTTTATTGAAAACTAGTTTCGAATGTTATACATTCATCCTCAGTTCTAAAAACACACAAAAAATTCAAAATTAAGCAATTCAAAATATAGTTTGGTATTATTATACATATTAAATTAGATTAATATAAATCAGTATTATAACACATTTATGAATTATGAATTTAATTAAGATCCTTCTATACCATCATGCGGATGTCAACTGATTGTTTTCTTTACGTTCTTAGTAATAGATAATACTTCAATAATCTTCTATTTTTTTTTAAATTTTACTCTATCCAGTATTTTCATAATCAAAATTCAGATACCGGATAAAATTACTTATAAAACAAACCTAAATATGAACTCAAAGAAAATAGAAATAATAAGTAAGTTAAAGATGAAAACAATGTTGACTGATATAAAAGTTGATATTGTAACGAGTTGAAAAACAGATAAACAATATATTAAAAAATGATAATTGGTAAAGTAAAATTTTAAAAACATTTAGTCCTGATGGAAGCCTATAATGTGGATCGAGACCTCGGCATATAAAAGACAGTGAGAACTATTATATCTTAATAGCATCTCCTTATTAAAATAAATATAATATATATTTTCGCTAACCAATGAACTGAAGAAGTTTTCTTGAAAGTTCTATCTTCATTCATGTTGGTTCATTCATGAAAATTCTGTTACTTTATTTTTTAAAGATTAACAATATCTTAATATTGCACTTACTTGACCATGGGGTCCGGACTTCCACCTCTGGAAGTACAGGTGAGATCCAGAGGTTTCCCCTCCGTCGCGGTAGGACTCGAAGACGGTCCCACCCTGGGTGCTCCAGGGGGTGTGAGTACTGTGACTCTGTAGGCCTGGGAGTGGATGTCCTTCCCGCTCCCGCTGACTTTGAGGCGGCATT
The DNA here is from genome assembly GCA_948150685.1 of Rhaphigaster nebulosa. Lineage (NCBI taxonomy): Eukaryota > Metazoa > Arthropoda > Insecta > Hemiptera > Pentatomidae > Rhaphigaster > Rhaphigaster nebulosa. The sequence continues at coordinate 17,621,969 of OX411312.1, read as the reverse complement.
CGAACTTTCCATCGTCTCGTTCGTAGCTGACGTTTGAGATGTGTAAGTCATAGCGGCCTTCCTCCGGCCTGAAGTCCAATCTGGAACAATAACAAATAGTCAGTTAAATTAGGAGTAAAAACTAATATTAGCATATAAAATCAATAAATAGATTAAATAAAATAAGTTCAACGGCAGCATTTGCAGCGCCTAAGATGCAGATATTGGAATAACTGTTGGGTTCTCGAGCGTAACGTATCATTTTAACCAGCAAGAAGCTCCCACCAAGAAAAAAATAATGGAAGATTAGGCCCAAGGAGTTTACGACACAGCAGTTTTCTAACCTAGACAAAACCAAACAATTATGTCGATAGAAAACTCTCATTGAATGTAATAACAATTTATCTCAAGAAAGCTCATTGGCAAAAAGTTTTGAAATAATAACTAACAATAGTCAGTCATGATGTATTAACTTCTTTGTTTCAACACTAGCTCGACAGACGCCAAAAAACTGTATATGCCATCTCTGCATGTAAACATGCTTTTTTACTATTGTTCAAAAGGCTTGTTCATATTCAGTCTCTTCCTTGTTCGGCGGGCTTCCAGTGAAAGATTCTCTTCTCCCTAGATTAAAATGGATAGGGCCACTGCAGTTTTTCACCGGTAAATAAATGAATGGATCTTATGGAGGGAAGTCACTTTCTGTCAGAACATATTTCGAAATACCGCAAACGAATGTTTTTAAGACTATGCCGCAAAGGATTTATTTATTAATTTGTTAATAACTATTATAAAAACAAAGAAAAGTAATAAATATTAGAAGTATAAAGAAAAATAAATTAGGAAAAAAATTAAGAATATACAAATCAATGACATAAAACACTACGAAAAACTAAACAAAAACTAGGTCAATACATAGAATAATAAATTTATTTTGTTATTAAACAATAAATATAATAATTTATTAAATAAAAATTTCACGATCGCACGATATGTAAGTGAAAATAAAAATAATTATAAAAATATAATAAATTATTAAATAAAAATATTAATTAATTATCAAATATATTTTTTGTAATTAGTTTAAATGACCTTAAACCTACGAAAATGTTCTCTTCCTTCAATAATTTTTTGAACACTCTAAATTTCCCATCCATCAAATCGAATCAAATCCTAATAATAAAAAAGCCTTAGGAAAATATAAAATAATAATAATACCTATTATTCAGAAAACAATACTTTTGATAACTTTCAGCATTAGCAAAAATTAAAAAAATATTGAATAAATTAAGCCAAACGAAATGAAGACCAAAATCTATAACAACAATAATATAAAAATACTTATTGTATTATAAAAGAAATACTCTATTACGACATTTGCGTCCCACATGTTGCTGATTATGTCCGAAATGGATACCTGTTCTTCTGTTATGAACTCCACACCCACAGAAATCCACAAGTTCCTGAACTTGATAGATAATCTGTTCCAGAAAATCTGAAAAGAATGTGGCCACGAAATCCACTACCACTGAACAGCCATTAGAGGACTAGTAATGGAAAGTATCTCCATTAGCATAATCTGTATTAGAATATTTACGAAACATATTATAAATGAAGTTTTAAATTTAAATAAACATTATTTTAAATATGTATTTATTAGTTATTTTCGATATAGTTACTTTTGTTCTGACACTATGTTAGATGCAATAGGGAAAAAACAAATCCGAAATAGAAAGAATGAAATAAATAAAAACTAATGAACTTTAAGAGAATGTTACAATAGACCATTTTTATTTCACCGAAACCTTCAGAATAATTCTTCAACTCCTTTTCTACTAATAAAAAACAATAAAACTATTTTTTTTAAATCCATTTCAGTGGGCTAAAACTGTTTTTTTTAATTTAAAAAAAAAGTAATTTAAACGACCGCTAAGAGGAAAATATATAATCTTAAGGAAAAAGAATGCAGATGGCGAACAACATAAACACGAATATAAAAGAGAGGATCCTTTATACCAAGGGCAGCTATTGTCTATGGAAACTGGAAACTCTCTCAGAGGAGTTCTTCCAGCTACCATACACATTACTGCCAACCTAACCCAAGCGATAAATCATCTCTCGGCGGTCTCAAGCTGTTAACTGCGGGTTGGTAACACTGTATCGTGCCTATTTATACATATATTTATATAGGCGTTCAAATTTTCACATCTACTACTTCTAAAACTATTTCCTATAAAAATAGGCAATAATTTTATATTTATAGGAAAAAAAAATTAATATTAAATTATATTACAATTAAAACAAATCCCAGCATGCTATAGGCAAACAACTTGAGGAAAACCCTTGTGGGCGAAGAATAGACCATGAAGTTACGCTCAAGAGGGGAAAGGCTTCTCTCTCCAATTAACTTCAGGCAGCTACCATGTAAAATATACCATCTTGAATTGTTTTTTAATATTTCGATTCGCTTTGCATTCTTTCAATCGCGTGAGCTAATTCGTAACTTTATTATTTCAATAACAAACGGTTATTGTTAGGCGTATGCGCACTAAAGGTTCTTCCTAAAATTGTTTACCTATATGCAGGCAGCGATTGTTGGTCGCATTGGCATCGAACCTCCGGGTTCGTTAAGCATTTAGCTGCAGGTTCCTTTAAGGTATGTTTGCTTATGGTTTCTCAACAGTTACTGTCCCATTCACGATCTAGCCCACGATTAATGCAGTCTTTTAATATAATTAGCAAGCTCTCAAATGGAAATGATAGGTCCATTATATTCAGTCGAACCCACTCCAGATATCCTCAAAGACGAATTAGGCATCAACGCTAACAGCTCAATTCGAACTAGCTGTCCATCAGCTGTGTTCTACTTACGTCGGTACGGATCTTCCAGGACAGAGCAGATTACCCGTTGAATGAACCGTTACAGCCGTCAGTTGTCCACAGTATCATTGTACGTCGGCGAAGAGCGTTTGAATCAGACATCCTCTTCGTGAGGAACAGCGGGGATCCCTGGCCCAGTGGCCTTCAGCAGTGTTTCCTAGGTCTTTGTCCCGGAAGACATACCGTTTCAGAACTGACAGGAGTATTGAAGATGACTTTATAGTGACACAGTAGTACGATAATGATTTATAATACGATACGATACGATAACGATAATGGTTTATCAATAGTTATTATAAATAAGTCAAATTTATTCATTATATATATATATATATATATATATATATATATATATATATATATATATATATATATATATATATATATATATATATATATAGTTCCGAATCACAGCTCAAAAACTACAGTTTAAAAAGAGAGAGAAAAAAAACGTTTTCTGAGATACGTTGAGAAACGTAGAACGTGAACGAAGTATACATAATATATTATATCGCTATTACAGCTATGAAACCTCCTGTGACCAAAAACCAGTTACCTATGTTATTTTGATTTTATTAGAAACAAGATTTTGTCTCGTACGTACTGGTGAAAAGCACCTGTATGTTAAAAAATCATAAAATGATTTAAACTGATCAAAAATAATCTTTTAATAATTTTAAAAAAATAACAATTGCATTTACATTTCAAAATAAACAAAACTACCTACTAAAGTCCATAAACATGTTTTTTGAATAACTCATTATTATTTGTTCATGAATTTTCATTTTTAGGTCACTTATTTATTAAATAAAAAATTAATACAGTACCTCTAAGTTTATAATTGTACCTAGCGATAAATAGGATTAAGTAAAATATATTACAAAGGATGCATAACATTTTTTTTTTTAATTTTGTTATGTTTCTTAATGACTCTGAAATAGTTTTGTTTAGCAATAAAGTTTCATTGGCAATCAGCCTTCACAAGCCTTCAAAGTGCTGGGATTTCCTCAAATCATGCTTTACCTCCCATAAGTGGGGGGAGAAGCTTGACTCGATTTATTTCTCCTGGACGTAAGGTTTACATACAGCTCTAATATCTATTGTCATCGAGTGCGGCAGGATGTATATTATTTCTCAATAAAAACAGTTAACAATTAAAAAAATAAAATAAATGAAAACGGTTCAGGAGTTTAGGAATTGGGGTCGAGGGGTTTTTAGAAGTGGGAAAAGCGACAACTTGTGATGTTAATGAACACTTTAAAAGATTTTTCAGCCAACTACCATGTAGGTAGTTGAAGAAGTAATATAAGTGAGCATGAGGTTTTTTTTTTCAAAACCGTTCCTAAATAAATACAAAAAAATAAATACAAAATAAATAAATACAACGGTCGCTCTCATTTTATAAAAATTTATTTATAAATTTTTAATAATAAGTCTATTATTTTCTACTCTATTGTCTATTATTATAAGGCTATAAATAAGTCAGGGCCGGATCTAGCGAGGGGCAAAGGGGAATTCAGAAAGCGGCAAATTTCTGTCTAAAGTTTATTTTTAGGTTAGGCGAAGAAATATCTGTTTCTGCTTTTTTGTTGTCTTGATCAAAAATTAGAATAAAATAATACCTAAAATAATTAATGTCGACTTTTTTGAGATGGAAGGGAGATAAAAGAAGGGGTGGGAAAACTAAGCTCGCCTAGTTCCGGCCCTGAAATAAGTAAATAAAATACTTCACAAAAGATACTTGACGAAGGGGAATACACGGGGAAAATGTAATTTACCCATATTTATGTGCTGGCAAATAGGATTTAAAGATCAATATGAAACTTAGCCAGCCACTTGATTAAGTTTTAGCATCCCTTTTAGTCAATTAAGTCATAACATGATACTGTTCAGAATTCGCCTCTCAATAATATAATATAGATACAAAGAAGTATATTTTAAAATATTTCTCCTTTTTCCTCCTTTAGTTAAATATCAAATTCTTTCATAGTCAGTATTTATGGATTTTTTATTACAACTAACAATGACAGAATGTTAATTTTTTCAAATAAACAAAATTAAAGGTACTTTGGAGGAAGCCATTTTGATAATTCGGCATTTAAGATTATTTCAATGAGGATAAGACCAAGCTGATATTAATTACCATTTAATTGTGCATTGATAAAACAATTTTCATAAATATAGTTTGAGTCATTTTCGATTAAACTTCAAAAAAAGTTTATAATCAATGATATGAATTAGCACTTCCGTTAAGTCTATTTTAGCGAAAAAGTTGCTGTAGCATCAGAGGCATATACCTACTTTTTATTTTTGAACTAGGCTGTTCATACACTATATATTTTTGTTCATGCACGTTTTTGTTTCATACACGTATTTATGTTCATACACATAATATATTTTGCGAGACTCATTTAACAAACTTATTAAAGTTATTTGGACTTAGTAAACCTTAAAACGTGTATTTCCGTTGAAATACTCGAATCCGCAAATTTTCACTATCGCAATACTTTCCCTAACATTATATTTCATAAATATGTAAGTGAAAGTAAAAATAATATCTAACATATAAAGCCATAAAAAGTAATGAAGAGTGACGAAAAAACCATAAATTTAAGTGATCTTGTAATAAATAATTTCTACTTTTATATTATTTAATGAAAAATAAATGTTCCCGTGGACACTACATAGAAAATTTTAAAATTTATTTCAAGAAGTGAGGTAAGTGTGGAAGTTGTGTGATCGCGCTCCGCACCAGATTTTTTTTAATTGAAAAAAGTGATCATTATTTTAAATGGAATCAATAAAACTCAAAGAATGATTTAAATGTATTGTAAAAAACAAAAAACCTGATTTAAAGTACGTTACTTTTATACCGGGACTATCATGGCATGGCACAAATTTAATCCTCCATGGATAAATCAGAAGATGCTTTATTTGTATTTAATACAAATGTCCTCCAATTTTTTTTTGTACTATTTACACATACTTAAACGTGACGAGTGATAAAACATGCGTACGAAATGGATATCCGTCAATTTAAAAAAAAGGAAAACAAAATAATAGCGCTGACACGCAGCGTATAATGTTCGTGTTGTCGAAGGCGGGCGTTTAGCGACACGAGAGGACGTCAACTCCTCATGCTCAAAACTGATTGATGACCACACTATCCACAATGTTTGCCCCCGGCACAATTTACCTCAACCGCAACCATAACATAATCATGCCTCCAAAAACTAACGCTCAATTATCGGGCGATTTATCTGCCATTCCCTTCCGAGCTCTTTATCGCTCAAGGGATCATTCCATTATCCCTCTATCTCAGGGGGAGGGAGAAGGGGTCCTGATAAAATATCCTCAGCGAGGGACCTGCTTATTGCTATCGTAAATAAGAGATTTTCGTAAAGGATAATGATTTTTTTTCTATCGTACCAAATACATATAACGTAGAAGATAAGTTTCTGGTCTTAGGATTGTAGAACTTATGGTACAAAAATGTTTCTCACCAAACAAAAGAAATGTAATAATTACGGATTGATAAATTATTTGCCACTTCTATAAATTTGTTAATAAATTTATAGAAGTGGCAAATAGTTTATCAATCCCTAATTAGATTGATCCTTTTATACCATCATGCGGATGTCAACTGTAATAATTACGATAAAGTGGGACTAATCTAGGTTAACATTTCCAAGTTTCTAGCCATAAAACATGAGGAAATAATAGTTAAAAACCTTATATATCACCATAAATGTCATATAATATATCATCCAGAAATATTTAAAAATAAATAGATAAATAAATAAATAGAATAGAAGAGAAGAGATTATGATTTATATTTCTAAACTAAACTAGATTAAAAAATAATCATTATATATATATATATATATATATATATATATATATATATATATATATATATATATATATATATAATTGTATAATATCGTTTAGAAAAAACTAAAAAAAAAAATCTGTTCGATTAAAGAATTGCTATAATCATATTCTAATAAATTAACAATACATCTTCGTTTTTCTCTCCATGAAAAAACTATATATTTAGCTTTAAAAGAATTATAAATATTTTTCAATAAGTTAGAGCAATTAGGGAAACCCTAATTTAATTTTTTTTAATAATTATTATATAATACATATAAATAATTTACAACTGAAAAGATCCTTTAAAGAAAAAAAAAAAGGAAGGAAAAAAGGCGGTATTTCTTTTTTCTTTTTCATTAAATCAGGGAGTATCAGAAGGAATTTCCATTCTTCCTTATTCCGAAAGTCATCCCTTTTCCTTTTCTAAACGAATATGGCGACTGTATAAATCATCCCTTACTCCAAATTTCCTTTTTTCCCTTGTCTCTTTAGTGTCAAATGAGGGTAAATTATTTGCCTAAGATTAAAAAAAGAGAAAACAAAGAGTAAAGGCTCAGAGAATAAATTACAACACAAAAGTTGCACTGACGATATTGTCATAGTAGAAAGGAAGGACATTTCATTTTTATTATTGAATTAGTTTTAAAAAATCTTTAACACTTTATGAGCGGTTAATACACCAAATTCTGCCACAGATGAAATCAAATTAATAATAATTAAATTAAGGAGTGTTCATAAAATATGCCGGCAATATAATTATGAATACATATTGTATATCAACCTTCACAGACATAGATAAACCTTAATTGATTTTTTTATTTTTTCCGGTACTTTATTGACATTATGTAGACTTTTATAAAATAATTAACTAATAAACGAATTAAAAAAATCAAATATAATTCTTCAAACTTTTTTTAAAATGTATTGCTTTATTTCGATTATATATAACTATGTTCAATATCCGTGCGAATCAGTAATGTTTAATTTGTTTAATATGTTTAAACATATAAAATTATTTAATTAATTATTAATTTTTATTATAACATTAATATTTTAAACCATTAATGTGAGGATAAAAAAAGAGAGCGGGGAGAAAACAATGGCGGAAGAGAATGGAAACGTCATTTTAAAAAAGACACAAGAAAAAAATAAATTAAATTGAATAAAAAAAGAAAGTATGTAATACTTGAGAGAAAAATATTTTGAATTTGATATTTTAGGTTGTCATAAAACTCAGCTTCTATTTCTATATCAGTCATAGAAATATTTTTACAAACTAAAAATAAATATAAAATTCAATTATATTGGAATATTCATATTTTAAAAAATATATTTATTAGCCTAAAATATCTAATTCAAAATGTTTTTCTCTCAAATATTATATAATCGTAAATCAATTTAATATAGGAGGATATACACTAATTTTATTTGATTTTGCACCTTTTTTTATTTTTCTTTATTATAGTTTTTAATATATAGTCAACTCTCGATAAATTGAATTCTTTGATAATAGAGATATTTTCTCTTCCTTTGAGGAAACATTGTTTAGTCGAAAAAAATAAGATAACTCGAAATAATTTCACGAGAAGTTTTACCTATAAAAGTCAAAGGAATGATCTATTTATCTTTACCACCAGAAGAAAAAAATAGTTAACTAAGAAGTTCTTAATTTTAATTGTCTCAGATTACACAAATTTATATTTTGCGAATAAAATAAAATTAATCAAATCTAAATTCAAATCAATTTTAAGAAGCAAAATTATAATTTTCAATAATAAACATCGTAATGAACCAAGAAAAAAATTTGAGGTCTTACCTTTCAAGATATGCAAGTCACAGGTCTCTCTAGAATAATCCTCGGATTTCGACATTACAATCAGCCATTTATAAAGATAAAGAAAATAAAGAGTTTTGGGGTTATAAAAACAAAGGGTGAAAAATACAACAACAAAAATCGTTTACCAGGAATGATCAAGTTTCAGTAACATCAATATTTAACAACTTTATGAAATAAAAGTAATTATTATAAAAAAAAAAAACGGCAATTTTAAGTATTTAATAAACGGTTAATTTTCAACTATTAATTATATCTGATTTTTAAATAATTATTACTCTTGTAAATTATGATTTATATATCTGTGTGTATGAAAATTTGTTGTTTCTTAAATGTACGAATTTCCACCATCACTTTGTAGCGACTTAAAACATTAACTACCATTTTAGAAATTTAGATAGAGGTAATGGTAACCATGTGGGATGCCAAGATGAATCAGTAATTGAGACAGAGAGTCTGTAAATGCCATGTGGCTGAGTACAGTGTCCTCTGGCGGAACTGTGCATTGGTGTACTGCAGAGCCTCAAACGTAAAACTAATCCCATTACACACCTGTACTGTAGCACTCTGTTTATGCTTCGCTTAATTTATATAAACTCCAGTCGTCTGATGATAGTATAGATCGATATCCACATTTATACATTAAATACACACACACACAGATATATATATATATATATATATATATATATATATATATATATATATATATATATATAATATATATCGGCAGTTTCGGAATAGCAATATCTTAAAGAAGTTGATAAGTTTTGTTCCTTTATAAAAAAAAATAATATGATTATATTAAATATTAATCGGATAATATCGAAGTAAGATTTGGATAAATTTATTTTTTAGATTAATAAAATTTTGTTTGTAGGATCCCTACACCTAAACAAACTATGTATTTTGATACTATTTAACATAGAATTACGTTCCTCCATTTGGGGTGATAGGACAGAAAAAGTTTAAGAATCTTCTGGTATCATATTTAAACTCATAGCTCCCCTTCCATAAATGCCAGAAAACAAGAATTGTACCATTTAACAAATAATATGCGCCATACAGTAATCGAGTATAACTGACTAATTTTGAGTGATGACGTCACCGTTCACAATAATTAACGAGATGGCCATTTTATAATCATATAAAATCTTCATTGCAATTTTTATTACTTGCACTTTAAATAACTCTATGCCTTCAGTGTGTGGCACAAGACCACTATCCGGTTTTTCGACATGAGTATGCGATCAACTATTTATAATTAAATGTATAAGAAATATATTTATTCATTGAGCAGAGAAATAAGTTGGTTATATAATTGTAAAATTATATAGAGTTGAGAAATTTAAGTATTTGGGGTCTGTGATTACTAGAAAAAACGAAATTCAAGAGGAAATAAAGGCGCGGTTAAAGGCGGGAAATGCTTGTTATTTTTCCGTGTCAACATTACTTAGGTCGCGCATTTTGTCCAGAAACTTAAAACTTAGAATATACAAAACTATTATCTTGCCTACAGTTCTGTATGGGTGTGAAACGTGGCCGCTAACCTTGAAGGACGAACAACGCCTTAAGGTGTTCGAGAATAAGGTACTGCGTAAAATATTTGGTCCGAAAAAGGATGAGTCAACTGGAGAGTTTAGGAGATTACACAACGCGGAATTACGGAGCATGCACCCTGTTAATATAATCGAAGTGATATCATCGCGACGGTTGAAATGGGCTTGCAAAGTTGTTGGGCTCAGTAACGAACGAATTCCTAAAAAGTTAATAAACGCTGAGCTGACTGGTAAACGTCCGAGGGGTAGACCGAAACGTAGGTGGGAGGATAGTATTAAGAGTGATCTAATGAATTTGGGTTTGGAAGGTAGTCGGTGGACCGAGATTTGTAGACAGCGATTAGTGGTATCGGCATCGAACCTCCGGGTTCGCTAAGCCTTTTATTATTATTATTATTATATAATTGTAAAATAATTGTTTACTTCCTTGTACGCAATAAAGGAAGTATTGTAATCGCGAAAATTTTCGGTTTTCAGTTTTCAACGAAAATATCCATTTTGACCATCCCTGAATCCATTTTGACTAGTTTCGTCATGGTGTCTGTATGTACGTTCGTTCGTACGTATCTCGCATAACTCAAAAACGGTTAGCCGTTTTCTCTTTTTGGTCACTGCATAATTACCGGAAGTGGTACTTTACTTGAAGGTCATTACTGATTTTCATCAAAAATTATATTAAAATATTATGCAAAACTTCTCAAATTTGGTATTTAAGAATCACTTATTAATATAAACAACATAATAAATTTCGGTAAACATTGGCAAACCGGAAGTTGTAATTTACTTGAAGGTCATATTAGACTTTCATCAAACAGTATATTAAAATATAATGTAAAACATCTCAAATTTGGTAAATTAGACTCTTATATCAATATAAGTAATTTAATAGATTTTGGCTGAAATTGAAGATCCGAAAGGGGTACTTTACTTGAGGTCATAAGAAACTTCATCGACATTTATTACAGAGATCATATGGTCGGTTCGGTGATAAAGGTTATAAACGCAATTTTTTTTTCCAATCTAATTAAACAATTTTATTACTTGTTTTAAATGTTAAAATTGACTGTAAAATACTAGTTTTCCACTCCATTTGTGAGATAAACAAGTCTGCAGCAGGAGAATAAGATATAAGTTAAGTGGATTTTTTCTGCGTCGATTTCCAATGTTTTATCTGGTGATATTGAAAGTTTAAATGTCACGGAACACGAAGAAATCTCTTGGAAATTTCAGTTATCACAGGATTACTTTTTGAGCCAGCGATTTATAGTTTAATAGGCATACAAGGCGTTGTGCACATCAGATATTTTTTAAAACAGATGGCTATACATTATTTTTAGCATCAAAAATACCGAAGTATAAGATTCAAAATTTCACAAATCAAATTACGTATGAGAAAAACCTTTATTTCCGCGCTCAAAAAATTACTCCATAAAATAAATTTATTAATATATATTGTGTATTCAGTCATACTTTCATTACTATTTGAGTAATAATCAGCCTTTTTTTTATACTAAGTAAAAGAATTAGTATTTGACTAAAATAATCGTAACTTTAACGGGAGGGGGGAGGCTAAAAAACAAAACAAAAAACAGGCATAATAAAGATTATTAACTGCCCTGCGAGGAGACGTTATATATTTATAAATAAAATATACGGAAGGCATTGGGCATTAGAATAGGGCATTAGCCTGAGGAGAGGAAGGTAATAAGGCTTCTAAAATATGTTTATAGTTGTGACAGTTTTCTTTCATGAGCACTTAAGGTATAACTAACGATATAACCCTCCTCTTTCTCCTTATTCTTATCTCTGTCTCTTTGTTTTACTTTATTTTTATTCAAATCTCTTTATTTATAATTTATAAGAGCCTTAAAAAAATAAAAGAAAAAAGATTTAAAAAATTGATACTATTAAAACATAATAAAAAATTGAAGAACGTTTAGAAGATTTATCAAATGTGATAACTTGGCTGTTTAACACATCCCACCACTTAATATTGTCAAATCTATCGTTTTTTGAAAAAGGTTAAGCGCCAAAAATTCGAAATTTGGACTTCAATCGGTTTTGGAACGTAAACACCACGTCTATCGATTCCCGCTCACGATATATCGAGAAAAAAAAATTGGAAATGGTCTAAAAATCGAATATTGATGACGTAAGCACCAAATACTTAGTCGTCACTCTGGCCTTAACCATTGCTAGAATCCTTCAAAATATATTATAATTATAAGGGTTTTGCCAGGTTAATAAATTCTTATATTATACAACAACGAATAAAATTTAAAAAAAAAAAATCGTTTATCAGGGAAAAATCGTGTGTTTACAGTAAAGTTAGCTAAATGGCGCTTACGCCTTTTTCAAAAAAACGACCTCAATATATGCGTACACTAACAACAAAAATACTATAAGAGAGTAATTCATGCTTATATGAACGATTTATACATGACATTTCTAACGACCTGAAGAATTTGATACACCATCGAATTCTTGTAAACGAGAATTTACTTTACTTAAAAAAAAAAAAAAAAAAAAAAAAAATAGAAAACCCTTTTATGTCACGAGAGTTACGGATCAAACATTTTTTTTCTTGATTTTTTATTTTTTTTATTTTGCGTTATTTCATAGTAGGTCTAATTTCAGTAAAATATAATTTATTAATTTTAAAAAAATCGTGAAAATTTTCGAAACTTCGGACAGAATGTATCTCGTGCGAACTTTTCACAAGAAATTTTTTAACAAACTTTTTATATTTAAACATTAAATATCTCAAAATGTGCTTGGGACGAACTGAATGCTGATTGAGGACATTTAAAAAAATATAAATACCGAAAAATTCTGCGCTTCTAGAAACCTCAGAAGAGTAAAAGCGACGTTTTCTTCGAAAATCACCGTTAGACTGTAGAAAAATCCGTTAGTCGAAGGATTTGTGTTATTCGATTAATTTAGGTTTTTTTTTTCTTTTTAAATATTGGTAATTACATTTATAGCTTATAAAACTTAACAGCTAAGCAATTTAAAATTGACAAGCTGGTAACTGCATCAGAATAAATAATAACTAGCTAAGTAAATTAAATGCAGTGACAAACAATAAACTATATAAAAATTAATAATAGTCAACAAAAACATTTCCCAACAGTAAAGTAATCTTTCACAAACTAACTAACTGAGCTCTTAGCAGTGTGGCTTAATATACATAACTACATTTGGCTTTCCAGTTAGGGCCTTAAAATTAACTAAATAATTCTTCTGGAGTCAAAAATAGAATGTGAATGTATGTAGTATTTATATATAAATATATATTGTGTTATATATGCCTTTTGTATATTTTCTGACGGATTCTTATGGTAAATCTAAAGCGATGTTATATCGGTGAAAATATCGATTTGACGCTTAGGTAAGACGCTAATCATGAAAACCGTAATAAATCAGATTTTCCAGATAAATTTTTATTTTCCTCCAATAGAAAACACATTATCAAAAATACCTCCATATTAAATGTTGTAGCTAATTGAATCAGCTATAAAATTAAATCATGTACAGGCCTCTGTTACGTTAAGTATTAACTGAGATAATTCTGACAAACAAATCGATTGTCTTTTGTTAATCCTCGATATAATCATCGTGCTTTTCTTAGATTGGTGCAACGAGCGGCAATGAGAGGCCATCTTGCGACAAGGAAGCGGTAATCAAACACATGGCACACTTGATAATTCTAACCCGAATTTTTCAGCAAAACAGGATTATCTCAGTTAATACTTAACGTATGGCTCTGTACATGAGATGATTTTATAGGCAATTTAATTAGCTCCAACGTTTATTATTGAGGTATTTTTAATAAATGGCTTTCTTTTGAAGGAAAATGAAAAATTTTCTGAAAAAATCTGATTTGTGGCGTTTTTTTTTTTTATTGCGTCGGATCCAATATTTTCACTTATATGACATCACTTTAGAATTTGATTCTCTATATGAATCCTTCATAAAATATACGGATACTGAAAATTTCCGAGTAATGTGCGCTGGAGAGGTACTAGAGAAAATCAGGTGATTGTGAGCTCAAACGAAGCTTCAAGCTAGAGAAATATGCCCCCAAAATGTTTCACGACTAAATAAAAAAAGAATGCGGAATTTATGGGGGGTCCTAATCAAGTCTCAAGAACACCCTATATATTAGAATTAATACCGGATATTTATTAAAAAAGTACCCCATCTCTCGAGAAAACAAATATATAACTAATCCAAATCGAAAATAGCTGACCCTAACCACTACAGCAAACAAACAATAAGAAACGAAAACATAATATCCGATACGTTTTAAGAGGATCTCTTCAGATAAAATTTCTATTTTCTTTTCCTCCCTCTTCCCGCTGCCATATTTTCTGATTATTAGATAAGTAAGGAACATCTCATTTTTTTTCATGAGATATACCCGGTATATTTCCTATTGGTTCTTTCGTCCAGAGCTCTACCACAACCAAACTCTAATATCTTAATGGAAAAACCTCCTCTCATACAGAAATGACACAACAAAAGGAGATGAAAGAAGCAGAAAAGTAATGAGCCAATGTATGTTCATTGTTATATAATAACAGAATAGTATAGTAATAAAATCTGTAATTTTTCCAATATCAAACATTGGTACTTATTATTGCTATTGAAAAATACCATATATATATATATATATATATATGGTATTTCAAAATTATAGCTTTAGCTTAAAATGATTTCTAACCTAGTAACGTATATTATTTTAATAAGGTGACTTTTGGTCCTGCTTTTATTATTTGTGCCTTGACTTTTGTATTTGTGTTTTTAAACTAGGGATTGATAAATTATTTGCCACTTCTATAAATTTATTTTATTGAAAACTAGTTATACATTCATCCTCAGTTCTAAAAACACAAAAAAAATTCAAAACTAAGTAAGCAATTCAAAATTACTCATCGGCATTACTGGAAAAACCCTGACCCTTAAACCGTTTACCTAAAAACATGCTACCTACCTTTCGTTCATTGTTAGTTCAATGCGAGAAGAAACCAGTACAAACCTTTCTGTTTGATATAATCCATTTAAACCTTCGTGAGTACCAACATGTATTTGATTTCTTGTCTTAATTAAATTCATAATTCATAAATGTTTTGTAATACCGATTTATATAATTTAATATTCATAATAATACCAACTATATTTTGAATTGCTTATTTTTGAATGTTTTGTGTTTTTAGAACTGAGGATGAATGTATAACATTCGAAACTAGTTTTCAATAAAACAAATTTATAGAAGTGGCAAATAATTTATCAATCCCTAATTAGATTGATCCTTCTAATGACCATCATGCGGATGTCAACTCAATGAAGAATATCCATTAGGATACCATGACCAAGATAAGGGTTTTAGCTCATAAAATACATCTTACAGTTTAAAAAATGTCTAATGTATTCTCGCTTTCCCCTACCAATTAAAAATACAATTATTTTAAGATGATTTTTACTTGATTGATATTCACTTACGCAGATATCTCAGATACATCGCAGGTGTTAGTGCTGTAAGTATTACTGATGTACCTGGTGCATTATGTAATATTTATTTCTTCTAATAAAAGGAATAAGAATTCGCTTCGATAAGTTAGAAGGAGCAACAGATTCGAGGAAATGTTTTGATAAGTCTCTTGGATCATATGTTCCCGTGACCCCTCCTGGTCGATACCGTATTTCTTCGGAGGACAATGACTGTCTTCGGAGGGGTTGGATGTCAGTAATCACGGGGGGATGCCGTGTTTGCTTCCGAAGAGAACACACGAGGCTCTCCCCCTCCGATAATAAAAGTAAACGGTCTCGAAAATTTCATAGATTCGACGATTAGATGGCCCAAGGGGAAGATATTGCGTTTGGGAACAGTCAGAAGCCTTTATTAGTCGGTTATAGATGGGGGCTTGGCGGCAGTAACTTCTGCGATGAAGTCTCAATGCGTCTTCGGGGAAAAGAGGGAAAAGTCTAGCAATATGTTCCAATGCTGAACATATTCCTTGGAAGATTTATTATGAATAAATGATCAAACTAGTAATAAAATATATATATAGAAGGAGCAACATATATATATATATATATATATATATATATATATATATATATATATTTTATTACTAGTCAAAGATAATGAAATTCAAAGTGTGATTAGAGAGTAACTATACAAACACTGTCCGGATAAAAATTATAATAAATAAGTTTTAATGTTTTAATAATATTATTCTTATGCCAATGAGGTGGCCAAAGCTAAATAAATTTAGCTTCTAAATGAATGACTAAAACATCATTATTTATGTAAAAAAATGTTTAATTAAATAGTTTTGTTTTAGCTATTTCTCAAATATACTTATGAATAATCTTTAATGGATCATATAGGAAATTTTATTCATGATATTATATTTTTATATTATGTTGTTTTAAATGTTGACATTTTTATATTAATTATGTTTTTTAGAAGTAAAAATGGAACAATGAGTCCGAAACATCTGTTTGAATAAAAAAGGTTTGTTGAAAGGTTATTGTTTCACTGCAATTCAGCTTTTTAATAAATCGAAAAACCTTTCGCACATGTTAGCTACGCTATGTTTCAACAATATGTTAAAAATATTATTTTGAACATTAACACATTCAATAAAAAAATTTGAGTTATTGTTTTTGAAATTTAATTTATTGTTTATCAAAATTTTTGTTTCAAAATATATCTTTATTACGCGCTGACTTTAAAAAAGCTTTTAGTGCATTTATTTATTTTTTAACTTCCACAATTTGATTCGTGATTCATGATTAAATAATCAAAAAAATGAAGATTAACTTTTTTTTAAAACAAAATCGGGAAGTTATTGGTGTTTTATCAGTGAGTTGAGGTACAGCAATAAACCTAAACAGGCAAACTTAAAATGCTAACGAAAAATTTAATTTTTTTCGTAGTGTGAGTCTCTTCTTCCAAATGAACGATATATGCACCTATATATATATATATATATTATTATTATTATTATAATTATTTCAAGTGCTTCATATATATTTAATTTGAGGCGGTTTTCAACGTAATGCATTAATTTAACTCCTGAGTCTTTGATGAATTTATGATTTTTTTCATTAAAATGAACTGCAAAGTTGGAATTATCTGTCTTATTATTATAGTACATTTCACTTTTCACAAAAATAAATATCTCTTCTCCCGCGTTTTCATTATCTAATTTCTAACATTTTCAACGTTATACAGGAGAATAAGAATATGTTTCAAAAGCACTATATAGCTTGTTTTAGACTGTGGTTAATCTTTACATGTGATGTGTTGCACTTTTAATCACCCTTTTTGCTTACTTAGGATACTTTACCTTCGGGAAATATTGCCAGAATAATGTCAATACGGTAAGAAAATCAAAAACAGCAAAATTGGGCTTAGGTCAATTTACCTCTGGAATTAAGATTTATGCCATTCTTTTCTCTCTCTCTCTCTCTCTCTCTCTCTCTCTCTCTCTCTCTCTATATATATATATATATATATATAGTCTAAATGAATAAAATACTGAGTGTCACTTCAATCCAAGGGCCAATTACTAAGTTGATGTGGTATTAGATTTATCTTAACCCAACCTAATTATACATAGAATAAAAAAAAAAGTATTAAACAAAGTTGACCATAACGATACCGAATTGTGCGATCTTCGTCCAGTAATATAATCGAAATGATAGCTTAACAACTTTCGAAATGAGCGTGCAAACTTATCGGAATGAAAAATAACAACCTGAAAGGTAAATCGGTGTTAGATATAATCTAGAAAATTGGGGTTCGCTACGAGACCTATAATACCTCTCTTTATTATTATCCAAGTTATCTAACAATAGTTTTTTTTTGTTTGTTTTTTTCGATAGAGGAGTTATTTTCTATATATTAAGTTGTAAACATATTAGCGAAACTAATAATCGACTCCCAGGATTAATAACAACGTTTATCCTACAATAAAGGGTACAAAGGTAAACAAACTATAATCGGACGAAGATTAAACACATAGGGGAATGGCTTACCAAAACAAAGCCCCCGTGGGGCGTGTAATAGGGGCCTTGTTTACCCTCGGGATGCCGTGCCACTGTTGTTCTTTCACCGCAGGACCTCTCCCGCCACTGTATCCACCCCCTGTAGTTAATTTGGGACTGCCCGGGGCTGGGAATTGGTAGGGTACACCCCCGTGTCATTACCGCTAACTTATCTTTAGGGGGTGACATTACCAGTGGTAGGATTTCCGTTCTGGGGGATCATTCGGAGTTGCGGAGTTGTGGGGTAAATAAAAGCGGGCGGGAAATATTCAAATATAAATGTACCGGGGAAGCACTAAAGTCTGCATTTTATTGAATGCCTTGGAATTTTCTGAAATTACAACAGAGATCTTTTACCAAGAGAGTATTCGCTTCAGTCTATCTATAATTAAAGAGGCTAAAGTCATAATGGCTGCGTCAGTTCAAGTAAAACTTTAATAATGAATAAATTATGGATTCAGAAGTAAGTACAAGTAATCCATAGAATACTTAACATCAAATTCAATTAAATAAAAAATTGCCATAATATTTAACCCTTAGGAATTGAAAATTTTAATATTTTTTTGTTTAAATTTTCATTAACTTTATGCTAACTTTGGCAGCATATTCATTCCTTTATTTTTAAATTAAACTAAGATGCAATACAAATATAAAACATTATCGGTAAATAAGGAGAGAATTCAAAGTAATTCGGTAATACACCAGTTTCATTTGCAATTAATTAAGTGATGTATTTTTCCAAGTCTGCCAAGAACCACAGTCAACCACACCTAAAAAATGGTTTAGGGGGTTATGAAGCATACTTAAAATGCATCCCCACTCCTCTCCTTCGACACATTGCTAACGTCGACACTAATGTCGTATTTATTTTTAAATAAATAAAAATAATTTTTTAGGTGTAATAAGAACCAAAAACACATACATTAACTGAGATAGTAATAAATGTTTCTTAATCCAGACAATAAAATAAAACAAATAAAGAATATTAACGTTTCATGATTAAGCTAATAATGGCTTAATAACAATGCGCAAATAATAATTATAAATAACTGTATAAAAAAATAAAATAAAAAAAAATAAGACCGGACAAGATATGAAAATCAGTTGACATCCGCATGATGGTATAGAAGGATCAATCTAATTAGGGATTGATAAATAATTTGCCACTTCAATAAATTTGTTTTATTGAAAGCTAGTTTCGTATGCTATATATTCATCCTCAGTTCTAAAAACACACAAAAAATTCAAAAATAAGCAATTCAAAATATATTTTGGTATTATTATGCATATTAAATTAGATTAATATAAATCAGTATTATAAAACATTTATGGATTTAATTAAGACAAGAAATCAAATACATGTTGGTACTCACCAAGGTTTAAATGGATTATATTAGACAGAAAAGTTTTTTCTGGTATTGAACTAACAATGAACGAAAGGTAGGTAATGTTTTTAGGTAAACGGTTTAAGGGTCAGGGTTTTTCCAGTAATGCCGGTGAGTAATTTTGAATTGCTTATTTTTGATTTTTTTCTTGTGTTTTTAGAACTGAGTATGAATGTATAACGTTCGAAACTAGTTTTCAATAAAAGAAATTTATAGAAGTGGCAAATAATTTATCAATCCCTAATTAGTTATGAAAATAATATAAGCTCTTTAACAAGGCACTAACTAAAGTATACCAACACTTTTCATTAAAAATAATGGTCTGCTTTATAATTGACTATTATGTCAACAATAGATAAGACTTAAAACAATAAATTTCAAACCATCAACACATTTAACAAATTGTATATCCATAGATACTTTTAAGGATACAACTGACATTATAAGTGTCTTATCAGGGTTGAATGTCCCCATGAACTCCTTTTAGCTATAAGGAGTATAGACCAGAATACTTGGATACTCTAGGAAGAAACAAGAGGGTAAGGGTGCCCTATCGCTGGAAATACAGTTTATCTGCACTATAAAACCCCACTAACTTCCCGACTCATATTGAAGCCAACATCCCCCACCACCCCTTATGTGGTCCGCAATATAGTACAACAATAACGCCTACTTTTCAAGCGAATTTCGCTGTTTTTGAAGGTAAAAATCGTTACAATGAAAAGTTACCGATTTATGAATATTTATACATATTTTAATTATATTAGAATGTATTAGAACTATCTTTCGTTCGTACTAAAGAAGAAAAACGTAGATATTGTTTCGCAAAACAAGAAAATAAAAACGCTACAATTAATTCAACAAGGTTTGATTAATTACAAATAACTATATATCAAAAATCTCTTGAGTGTTCGCTAATACCAGTTTTCTTATTGCTAAGTTGATGCAAAAACTGCTTGCTCTATCTTCGCTAATATTAGTTCGATAAAGATTTTTATATTTTTTATTTTTTTAGCTTTGTAGGCAATTAAATAATCTTTTAAAGAAGTATGTGTAATGTTTCGAAAGATGCATAGTTTTCGAGCTATCAAAAACCTAACAAAGATGAACCGGCTCCTATAGGCACATGTGCACAATGTTCAATACGCTTTATCTTTAAGAATAGTAGTCCTATTTCGATGGCCTTTTTTTATTTTGTAGGAACCTTTCGATCATAACGACATAAAAAAAACATAACGTAGGTAACTTAAAAACGTTTATAAATTCTACGTATTCATCAATCATATAGATCAAAGCTGAAACCTCAAATTTTTGAAAGAGTAGGATTAAAAAAATTTCTTCGTTGATTACAAAGGTTCATTATTGCAAATAAAAGACCGAAAGCATCTTGAAACGTAAAACCTTTTAATTTTTTTTTTCTTTCATGGTCGATTATAAAAAGCTCATTATTGAAAATAATAATTCAAAAAGAACACTCAACACATGACTATACAGAAGAGGATCTCAAATAACGGCATATTGTCGATAGACCTTTCACAATCGATTATCGCAAAACCGATAAATCAGCAGGCTGTACCAGAGAGGAGGGGGGATAATATGCATCATCGAGATTCTATTAAAAAGTAAACTATAACTTGTTTAATTTTGGTTATATCATGAAGATTTATTTTTCTCATTTTCTATTATTGTCTTACGTTTAAGTTAATGTTTTTTTGTTTTTTTTTATCTTTATGTAAAACACGGTATAGCTAAAAATACTCATTAAAAAAACTGAAAATTTTCCAATAAAAAATACTGCGACCGATGCGAATAAATTTTTCCTAAGGTTCTCACGTTGATTGAGAGAAATTATTTATAACATGAATACAAATGAAATTAAACAGAACATCATACTGAAATTAAAAAAAATAATAATAAAATAATCAATTGTAATTAATACTAAAGAATATGCTGATGTGTTTACACATCTGTCCAAAAAAAAAAAAAAAAAAACAATATATCAATTTAAGTTAGGGAAAATATGAGGTATTAAAAATGGCGATTGTACTTTTTAAGACCAGATTTAGTAACTGCGTACCACTACCTGATATGATATTAGTATCAAAAATTCGTTGTAATAAAAAAAAATTTCAAAAGTTAAATCGACAAAAAAAAATATATATATAATTAGGGATTGATAAATTATTTTTCTGTTTGATATAATCTACTTAAACCTTGGTGAGTACCAACATGTATTTTATTTATTGTCTTAATTAAATTCATGATTCATAGATGTTTTATAATATTAATTTATATTAAACTTAATTTAATATGTATAATAATACCAAATTGTATTTTGAATTGCTTATTTTTGAATTTTTGTGTGTTTTTATAACTAAAGATAAATGTACAACATTCGAAAATAGTTCAAAAAAAAAAAAATTATAGAAGTGGCAAATAATTTATCAATCCCTAACTAGATTGATCCTTCTATAAGTACAATCATGCGGATGTCAATTGAAAACAATATATATTACAGTAAATTTGATTAAGAAAATAGTAAATTGAACTGCCAATTTAATAAATTGATTTACATTACGAAAAATTCTGCAAATAAAAGCGTATCCTTTAAAAGTATGAAATTTGGACATAGTGAAAAATGTATTAATCATTTTCTAGGAAGCATGCTCTCTATTTACAATCAGAGCATCAATATTAGGCTTGATGGTGCTCAGCTTGATTCTTATGTCCTCTTCAATACTGAATGCTTTCAGCTTTACTTTACCGTCCTGAATTATTTTTAGTTAATTGCAGATCTCGTTTACTCATAATAATTTAATTTAATAATCATTATTAAAAAAAGAAAAGTGTTAACCCTCATCGAACGTGTTTAAAAGATAATTTTATCCATGATTTTTATTTTGCTTGTTCGCGTACAGCCTGGAAACGTCCTTGCAAACCACCGTTTGAGAACTTCTAATCGAAGAAATTAACCGGCTAGTAATATACCATATTTTGCGCAATATTAAAACTTGGATACACAGGTTAGTTGACACAGGCAAAACGTTGGTCGGTTAAGCTCTTATTTGAGGGGCTTAAGGGATTGGAATCTTGTAATAAAAAACTAAAATATACTTTTTCTTTTCTTTTTTTTTTTTTTAGTATTTATCGCTCGCTTTAATTCAATCGTGAGAATATCGAGACAGACTGGAACGCACTAGAGTATCATCTTGCCGCGGGAGCAAAGATCATTTTATTATTAAACCTTTATCATTGTTTGCGTTTAATTAGAAAGTTGCTTCATCATTTCTCGTCCGGGGGAGGGGGAGAGGGCTCTAGTGTTTGACACAATTCTCCCAGTTCAAATAATTTAGATTATACCCTGACGATTGGGACCTCGTCTATTTGAAGTCTCCATCCTCTGCGCTCCATTTCGTCGCCGTAGCGAGTTAATCAAATCCACGACTCACTAGGGAAGGACCGCCCGAAGGATAAACTTAAACATTGGCCACCGACTGATTACCTGGCGGTCAATTAGGGTGCAAACACTGACTCGGTAGATCGCCCTCCCCCTCCTCCCGCCCCCCACCCATCCCATCTCCTCCTGGCTATTAAACTACTTCCCCGATAGCCTCAATATTCATAGCAAGGCAGATAGCGAATTACAAACTCACTAATTGGTACAAGCCGATTAGACAACAAACAGAATCAACTGTGCATCAGTCCATAATGATTTGCAAGAGAGCTATTGTGCCATTCAATCAGATTACGTTGGAAAAACCTCAGATAAAAATATTTACTCGGTTACCACTCGTTATTCGTGATAACCTCTGATAAGATATGGGTTTCATTGAAACGGAATTTCCTCAGAATTGCCCGATGTACAGCTGCCCTATATCTCATCTGAGAATTATAGCTCAATTGAAACTTTCTAGCAAATCAAAAATTGCCTTTGATGTCAATTTACAAAATATACTTTGGCCCCAGAAGCCAGCATTTTATAGAATGGCATTAGGAGATTGCCATAATCTTTTATGCTTGTTTGCTTATTATTAATACATGTCCTTCTTAAATTATAAATGTACATTTGTAAAAAATCTTCAATCACGGATGTGATTTGTACAATTTTTCAAATAAATGCTATTGATCGTTCAGTTTTGTTTTTTTTAAACCCTAAAAAATTACCTTTGTTACATCATTAATCCCCAAAAATTGCCTTTGATACTTCTTTAACTCTAAAAATAGCTATAAGTTTTTTTATCCTGAAACAGGTTAAAAATTGCGATCTTTCTATATATCGAATTTATTTCAAGAAACCTTCATGTTCGATATATAGAGGTTCGACTGTATTTTGTTTAATTCGTATCTATTTCAAGATATAATATTTTAACATGTGTGAATGAACAATAATGTATTTAATTAGGGATTGATAAATTATTTTCCACTTCTATAAATATGTTTTATTTAAAACTAGTTTCGAATGTTATACATTCATCCTCAGTTCTAAAAACACACAAAAAATTCAAAAATAAGCAATTCAAAATATAGTTGGTATTATTATACATATTAAATTATACAAATCAGAATTATAAAAGCTTATTTTTGAATTTTTTATATAATTTAATACGTATAATAATATCAACTATATTTTGAATTGCTCATTTTTGAATTTTTTGTGTGTTTTTAGAACTGAGGATGAATGTATAACATTCGAAACTAGTTTTAAATAAAACATATTTATAGAAGTGGCAAGTAATTTATCAATCACTAATTAGATTGATCCTTCTATACCATCATGCGGATGTCAACTAATAATGTATTTAATTATATCGTTGGCACATCTTCGCTTAACACTACAAAATCAACAATATGAAACATTTTTACTTATCTTATAGCGCGTTGCAAATCAATAAAAATGTAGATAAAAAAAAAAGAAGGATTTAATTTAGTACTAAATACTAAATCATACTATTATCACTCATCTTGAACTGACTCTTCGAGTTTTGTTTGAACAGGGATACATTAACCTTTTCCAAAGTAAATTGTCCGGGTTCCATACTATTCTATTGTGT
This sequence comes from Rhaphigaster nebulosa, assembly GCA_948150685.1. Classification (NCBI taxonomy): domain Eukaryota; kingdom Metazoa; phylum Arthropoda; class Insecta; order Hemiptera; family Pentatomidae; genus Rhaphigaster; species Rhaphigaster nebulosa. Next base: position 17,597,344 of record OX411312.1, on the reverse strand, counting down.
GGAAGCAGTCATGTGAAAACAAGGACCCCTTGCGTACATAAAACACAAATCACACATTCTGAAGGTAAATAACCATACACAATACTTGCGCAGATGCGATTAATAAAAATAATGGACTCGAACTACGTAATCCCCGACGATTCCATAAAACGGATTGGTACTTAGCATAATGGCCAATAGCAGCAATCAGCAGATTGGTTGACAATCGTGACGTACCGTGACCCGAACGCTCTGATAAATAATGAAGAACGTTTCCTCCGATCCAATAACGTCCGTCACGGGATGCCGGTCTGCATATTACACTCAACACGGGAAATCCATTTTCGTCTGACACAATCGGCGAGGAGTTTGCTATCGACACCTTCGGCTAAATGCCTAATGGATACGAACCACTTATGACGCACTGCATCGTCACAGGCCGAAGATTAGGGCAGGAATTGGTATCATTTAGGGATTCAATTCTCCAGCACATCTATCTAGACAGGAGGCATGATAAATATTAGACAGTTGATATGATAAACTCTTTTGGAAATGATAAACTTTTCATTTTTTTTAGTGTAAAAATTGTAATGAAATGAAATTAAAATTGCCCCAATACTTAATCATACTACTTCCTACATTAATTTAACTTACAATTTTTACTTCCTTGTACGCAGTAAAGAAAGTATTGTAATCGCGAAATTTTTCAGGTTTTCAGATTTCAACGAAAATATCCCTTATTTTGACAAGTTTCGTCGAAACCTATGTACGTACATATCTCTCATAACTCTAGACCGGTTAGCCGTAGAAAGTTGAAATTTTGTATTTAGGATTGTTGTAAAATCTGGTTGTGAACCTCCCTTTTTGGTCACTGCATGATTAGCGGAAGTAGTAGTTTACTTGAAGGTCATTGTTGATTTACATCAAAAATTATATTAAAATATAATGCAAAACTTCTCAAATTTGGTTTATAAAAACTTAAATATGATAATATATTTTGGTTTAAATTGGCAAATCGGAATTGGTACTTTACTTAAAACTTTCATGAAAAATTATATTAAAATATAATGTGCAATTAAAAAACAGAAAAGCGTCCAGTAAAAAATTCTAATCATGCAAAATCGTGCACTAAAAACCCAAAATATGTAAAACTATATATACACACAATTCGTGTATTATATATTAAATATATTATGTTTAGTTCATAATATCATATATATTGATATTATAAATTAAACAAAAATGATGATTTTTGCATGTTTAAGGTATTTAAGGTATATATAATATCCAAAATCTGTAAAATTGTGTTTATATATTTTGGTTTCTTATTACACTATTTTTCACTCAGTTGACGTCCGCATAATAGTATAGAAGAATCAATCCCTAAATATTTTTCAATATTTGGATTTTCTACTGCACGAAAATCCTGTCTCTTGCTATAATTTTCTAATTGCACACTTATATTCACAATTTTAACAGATATATACGTTTCTATTAACTCGTATTTTTCAAAATTTAGTTAGTTTTGTTATTTTCATTTCAATTTTTTTAAACTATAAAATGAATACACCAAATACTTTGCAGTTTGTGTTTTTATTAAACTATAAATATAACAAAAACAATAAAATTCTGGTGGCCCTTTACACTAATTAACAGATTTTTCTTTTTTAAGTATTATTACGTTGCTACATCTGGGGTGCTAGGACTGAATAATTTTCAAATTCTTTTGGTGTAATTTTTTAAACGCATAGCTCCGCTTATATTAATGCTAGAAAGCAAGAATTGATATCGTTTAACAAAGAAAATGTGCTATTAGAGATTGCAAAAAAAATTTCTTGATTTGAAGGCAAATTAAGCAATTAAATTGACCAATTTTGAGCGTGAGTTAATGACAGAGATTTATCCGTTGCGTGTCGTTGGCATTGGTCCCGCACAAATGGGTTAATTATATTTTTAGCGAAAATAAAAACGAATATTGACTTGAATAAATAGGTTTTGCTCTGAGTAATTCTACACCTTTAAAACTCCACTGGTGGGTGGTAGATCGGCGTCTACACCAGGGAGTTCTTTGTTCGATATTTATTTCTATTTTTTTTGTGTAGGGAAGAAGCGTATCTCTAGACTACGAGGACTCTGAAAGATGTACATATAGTGAGATCTTTATCATATTTTTACTTATGCTCCTAATTAGTCCAATTATTTGTAGTTTATCTATATTGAATACCTTTGAAAATGTTAATACATATCATAAAGATGACTGAAACACAAAATAACCATGAATAACTACAATGCATACACTCAGAGACAACAGGACATATATACACCATATATATCTTGAATATAACCCAATAATTGTCAAATGCTATCCTTCATCCAAGAACTCCCAACTTCTGGCCAAATTGGTGCTCCGCAGTTGGTTCTTCAAAGTAAGTTAGCACACGAGATAAATGGCTCAAAGCCCTCCTAAAGTTTCCTTGATAAGCTCTCTGAGTATCAAGCTAATCCATGAAATAGTGAACTCAGGGTAAATATATGTAAATATAAAAATTATTAATTAATTATTAAATTATAAATGAAAAATTATGTGAAAGTATACGCAAATTCAATACGATTAATATTTCTTAATTTTAATAATGATAATGCAAAATCTCCAAGCGCTTAAAATTTAGATTTTTTTTGGCAGCCATTCACCATAGAATGTTTTTATTTGTTCCATTTCTATAGTTTTCATTTAATATACTGAACATTAATATATTATTTTTTTCAAAATATTTTCAACTAAAACACAATAATCTTCAGGTAATGGAAATTTATTTATAGTGTTATACCTAATAAATGTATATAAATTAAATAAATAAAAATATTTATCTTTACAAGCATTTTGGCCAGAAGTGATTTCTTTTTCTTTGCAACATGGTCTATTTATGAGGCACAGTCTTGAATAAAGTTGTTTTTTTTTCTATTCTATTCTATTATATATAAAATTTACAAAATAGAAAGAAAAAAGCGAGTATTCTGATTTATTCTTAGGTACAAAACGAGCCAAATTAAATTACAAAACAAAATTCCTAGGGTATGACGTAAATGAAACTTCAAACAATTATTTTCTTTTTTAATTTAAAATCACTTCGGTTAGCTTTAATATACTTTTCTCGATGCCCAAATGGTTTTTTATCCCTAATACGAAGAAACATTTTGGCTTTGAATCAATAAACTGGAGACGTGAAAATTTTAACTTCAGTTAAAACTATTTTATTTTTAAATAATTCGTCAAGCACTATAAAAAAAAATGATAGTCAGTTGTAGACAAGTCAGGTAAATAGGGTGTATGTAGTAGAACAATTTTCTATTCAATTCTTGTTATCGTTTTAGAAAATTAAAAAACGTAGGTTGAAAATTGAAGGTCAACCGCATCCACTATATTCGCCTGACTTCCAACAGACTACCTTCTTTGTTTTTTAGAGAGATCTGTATAAATGGACGCACTTTAATAAAAGAAAAAATATCCCAAAATTGAAAACGAGGTAATATTTTCGTTTCTGGAGTTAATTCAAGTTTATTCGAAAAAGGGATAAAAAAAAATCTTAGGGAAAAATGTATTGAAACTAATGGAAATTATTTTGAATAAAAATAATATCTTTCCATCTGACTAATCAGGTACAAAATACTTCTTTCAAACATACTCGTATTTCTTAAGCACATCTTTCTATATGTTTTTAAAAATGATAAAGGAATATAGTACATTTAATACACCGATATTACATGAAGAATGGACATAACGAAAATCATATTTTTGGCATTTAAAGAGATGCAGGCTGATACAAAGATAGACAATTAAAAAAAAATTAATTAATAATAATGTTTTCAAATTTTAATGATTTTAGCAGATTCGTTAATATGGAGAGCTTATAGGTAGCTCGTTAGCGGACTTATTAAATAGCAGCTACAGATCAAAACATTCTCAAGCCAAAGCTGTAACCTTCTCAGAAGGACTTTAAGTAGAGATTTAAGCATTTAACGAGACTCATACCTTTGTGAAACAAATCTTTCAAATGTCTCGAAACGCTATAAGCTATATATATATATATATATATATATATATATATATATATATATATATATAATTTTATATTTTAATAAGATAGGAAATGGATAAATAATGGAGTTAACACAGGAAAAATAGAAGTGAAAAATGAAGATCTTAATCTTAAATATATTTTGAATCAATAAAATCTATACAGGCAAGGTTCATAATTAATTGTGAAGAAGTAGAATTCAGTCATTTTTACAATCTAAAATTACAGATCAAACCCAAAATCCTGTAATTTAGTAGACTTTATTAAGAATGACTTCTTATCTTAATTATACCGAAATTATAAATTGCGAAAAAATTAACGTTTTTAGACTTAAATATTTACGTTGATACAGTCAGATAATTTTTACATAAGTCGCCTAACCTAATTGCTATAGAAATATACATTACATATCAGCTGTGTTAAATTTTTGTAAGTTGATTTGACATTTATAATTGGATAGCGCGTGCTTTTTGCTGATTCTGGTTTATGCGTTTAGTAAAAAAGGTTGAAAATTATTACACAATGGTTTATTATTTCCAAATAATTATACATAAAAAAAAAATATGGTGTGTCCAATCACACAATTTTCCTTATCGCTTTGGTTAAAGCACCATATTTTTTTTATTTTTTTTTTGTTTAGCTCTGAAGAGTATTATATTATCTTAAAAATGACCATATTAAATGTTCCGAGAGATGAATAATAGTTTGCGAGTTATCAAGTAACAAAAGACAAGAGAACCGATTTCCACAGGAACATTTGCAATGTCTGCTGATACCAGTATAGACATTGACCAGTAGCGATGATTTTTATTTTTATTTTTTTTTTTGTTTTGCAGGGAATTTATTTAGGTATCTTTCAATTGATCATAACAAAAACCAAATATCTTGAAACGTAAAGCCTCCAATTTTGAGAGAGGATTATTTTTTTTTTCTGAAAGGTTCATTATTGAAATTAATAAACCAAAAGCATCTACAAAGATCTTCTTTTTTTTTTTTAAATCTTGGTAAACTGATTTCAAAACACTTCATATTTTCTTTCCCTCTTTATACATAAATGCCAAACTTAAGGGCGTATAAAATCTCTTTAATTGGCCACCGTTTTGAAACGAAGTGGCATTTTGAAACGTCGAGTTCTGAGGATCATCCTGAATAAAGCTACGGACGGATTTTTTTTTCTTCGATTTTTGGATTCATCTTGGAAGGCTTAGCCTCAAATTTAGAGAGAAAAGAAATTAAATTTTATTTTTCTTGGTCGATTACAATGGCTCTTGAAAATAAATATCCGAAATCTAGCTTAAAACATTTAAAAAAAATTTAATTTCTTTGTTCTTATTTATTTTTTTTTGAGGGGAGGAGAGAGTTTAGAAACTTAATTTGATGAAAATATAATCAAAAACTGTACCTGTAATTTGCGTCCAACGGCGTTCCTTGTATAGCTACATTATCGTGATCACGCCTGTTCGTCCTCCACCAAAAGTATGCAGCTTGCGTCGAAGTGGCCAGCTGAGGTGAAAATCTGCACTCAAGTGTAAGATCTTCCCCTTCTCTTGTATCTCTAGCCTCCTCATTCCCTCTGCTTCCCTCTAGAATAAACAAAAAAGAGAAATAAAAAAGGTTAATAATTAGAAAATAATTTAAAACAGTAATTTTAAATTAATAAATAAGGCCATTAACTCGAAAAAAAATTAAAAAAAACTATTGTAAGGTCATTGTCTGAAGATATGAAAATATTCAAGTCTCGTTTCATATATTCAGCCATCAGCAGGCCTGAATAATCAAAAAAACACATAAACGCACATCTCACATCAACAACCTAAAAAAAGAATCACTCCAAAACGATTCACTTATACAGTAACAATATAGAAAGAAGGCTTTGGTTATAGAACCTTTCTACTAAGAAAAATACTCATAATTTATTAAATTAATAGTGCCGGTCAAATTTTAACAAAAGGACGAATGGAGAGTTTCAGGAAATAGAAGAAAATAAATTATTATACACCATTAAAATAAATTATAAAGTTATGTAGCTAAAATATATAAAATTATATAGAACTAAATAGTAACCTTAAGATTTCATTACAAACATTTATTTATGTATACACGAAATTGAAACCTTTCTTGCATGTTAATATAACCTAAATGCACAAGTCAAAGAGAAAACGATGAAAGATAAAAGTTTTTATTAAATTAAAATATGAAATTGTAATATTACTTAATTGGGTCAGTATTACGGTTGGCAAACCCAACAGATGATGCGATTAAACATTAAAAATAGATTATATTTATGATTTAATTATTATTATATTTACATTTTATATTACCATTAGTGTTCCGATGGAAGTCTTCAATAGTTATTAATAAACTTGATATTAAATTTTTTAGAGATACGCCTTTTTCAGCTCGAGAGGTGGATAATAAATAAAAAAATACGTAATTAAAAATATATCACTTAGAGAGAGAGAGAGCTTTTGTTGTGATGAAAATTTAAAAAAATAAAAATAAAACAAAATTAGTGTCAGCCCTTTTTGGGTGAAATTTTAATGTGAAACAGAGGCGGTGTTTGTAGGGCAATTCATTCGAGGCGATTAAGGTTCTTTAGGGTCATTACTCATAGTAGAAATTTCTTCCCTAATTTGCCAACCTTTTTTTTTTCCCTCTTCTAGCTTAGCATGCTTAAATAATTGCGGTGCTATTTTTATATTCAGACAGATTAACCCCCTCCACCCTTATATTCATTGCACATTTATACATTATTTAAAAAAAAAAACGGATGAAACATTAATATTAAAAATCTTTAAAATTAGAGTGGAAAAACGAATTAGAGAGAGATATTAATTGCATTATTCCAAAATTAAAAGACTTAATTCTATCAAAAAGCAGTAGATCAGTAACAGTCAACGTTTCGCCAGTTCAGTAAACCAGGCATCTTCAATATAGTTCTGTACTTCAGAGGTAAAATGTTTAGTGAGGCCTATATTGCATTTGGATGTTTAGTAATTATGGCACTGTCGTCTGCGTAGTTTGCTATCAGTATTTACTCACTTTGTGGAATGTCGAGTGTGTATGATATGTATAAAAGTGGTGCAAGTATTAATCCCTGAGGCAAACCGGCTAGGATCTGCCCTCTTATCTTAAAAGTGTAATATGTTAAAAAATGAATCATTTTAGATTAAAAAATAATAGACCTTACATTTATTAAATGAATAATACATTTATTAATAAAAACTTATTTACATAGTCAATATATTATCTTTTTGTAACGTTTCGGACCTTATTAAAAAGGTCTATTATTTCTTAATCTAAATTGATTAATTTTATAAAATAATTTAGAATCCCTTTGGATATGAACAATAGTAATATTGCTGTTGATCACTAGCTATCAGTTATATTTAATACATAGCTTACATATGTTACATCGGAGGTGATAATGATTTAATTCGTTATAAATAACTCTTTTTCCCAAATTTTGAAATATTTCTTTGCAGTGTTTTATGTTATATTAGTCTATTCAATGAATCTAAATAGTTTTACTACAACAATACAAACACGTCTACAAAGTTAAAAGGCTTATCTGAATATTGAAATATCAATGGGTTCAATGGAGCTGTAAAAGACCTCCCACGTAAAATGTTACAAAAAGATCTTGATATTGTTGCAAAATAAACCCGAAATAGAACACCATACTTCTATAATAAATTCAATACCAACACAAATCTATAAATATGCTGCTTGATAAACGCGATAATCTTCATTGGCGTCTAAAAATAAAATTATATGCCCTTCTCAAATATTATAATCAATTGTGTTTCTAATGGGGAGTTTTTCAATATGTTATTTCACGTCAATTTGCAAGTTCAACAATCCTAAATTATCAATTCTCTAAATTGAACCATGCGGCGCTTTGGCCAACTTGACTTACTTAAACTGACTCAACGAAAAGTAAATCATTTTTACGAAGCTCGACGGAAAAAGATTGGCAAATACCAAGCCAGGTCTGTTTGTTCGTCATCCTCAGCCCTCCCTCCTTGAATGCCTAATTGAAATTAATAGGGCCTGCGTACTGTCGCTAAATTAATTTGGAAATTCCAGTATTTAACTTTCCAGTTTGGATGGAGTTCAATTTGCAGAAGCCGACCTCCTACAAACTGATGGTTAGCCTTCGTCTCATGTTTGTCTTCGCCGACCGCAGAATCTGGATTGTTTCATTACGAATATGACCGAGACAGAGGAGTATGAAATTATAAGAACTAATGTGGCTTTGTGGGAAAAAATTACCCATGGATTGTAAATTATTAATTCTTTTTTTAAACGCAGATGGGGAGTATTTCAAAAATTAATTTCAGCACTGTGTCCCCGAGTCCCGAATAAACTCACTGTTGTCTCAGATAATCACTAAATCAATCAATTTTCGAAAAAGAAAATAAAAAAGTCATAATATAGTTTTCTTGAACCCAACCTTAATTATTATGCGAACTTGCTTATAGTCTCGCCTGGGAATGATACTCCCAATAGATTTTGTTTAAATAAAAATATAAATATGTGGTTCAAACATAACATTGGTTTAAGTTAAAATAACGAACAGTTTTACGCAATGTATCTCAATAAGAAAATAATTACGTGTGGCTCCCGGCACTCATCCCGAGCCGAGTTATTATTAAGCCCAACATTTTTCAAAAGAAATCCCTTTTGTCCATAAAAAAAAAAATCGTATAAATAATTTCGCTCAATCAGTACGCCTAATCGAAAACGACAAAATTAAGCAACTGTTGAAAAAGGTAAAATAAATTATCAACTGTATTATCTAACAATATATAAAAAAATTTGACCAAAACTTATTTTTAATATACTGATGCACGTTTCATTAATGCATTTTTAATTAATAATCGTATGATTTTTTATATTATATTTCCCTAAGCAATAATATTTTTAACTTAAAAATAAAACAAATTTTTGGATTATTTATAAATTAAAATTAACACAGCAATATTAAATGCACTTAAAACGAACTATGAATGAGATAATAAATAACAAAGACTTCTTTAAAAAATGCATAACTAATATTTATGAAATCATACAAGCTATTTTATTAAAAGGTCAGATATAAATCCAGGTGTAATCTTCTTCTTTAATACATTAACGTTTCGGGGAAATATTTCCTCATCATCAGAATTTTCTTTTCTCTTCTGTTTATTTCTCTACCATTGTCCATAATTAAACTTTCTGCATTTATTATTTTACATTTCAAATGCTGGGAGTCTTAATAAAATAGTAAATAAATCTAATATTGAGCATAAATTGAACAGATATATAATAACAAGAATTAATAAATCTAATTTAAATATAACAATTCAAAAATTAGATAGATAATACGATAATATATCTTGCAATGTGTCTTCAATTAGTTAAAAAACGGCCGTGGAATTGGAAACAATGTCGAATGCTCGTGATTTTAAGTTATAGAAAAGAATCAAGAAAAGCTATTTTTGAACTGGCGTGGTCGTGAGTGACCCGTTTTGCACAGAGTCCTGCCGTACCAGAACCAGATGGCCTCAGTAATGGCTCCATCGTGTGTGGCGATCTTAAGGTAGTATATCTGTTCTACGGGGATGACTAGAATATTATTAAACGACATTGAAGGGTAGGGTATAATTTTTATGTTTACATTTTTTCCTTGTAGCACGTTGAAGTTCTTTAATTAAAAATTCTACGCCAAGTATAAATAAGTAGAAAATTGCCCTAGAAGTTTAATTTCTTTAATAATTTTTAAACATTGCTCTCTCGAGTTTATTAGAGATTGGAATAGCGAAGGGATTCAAAGTTTAAAATAATCCAGTTTATAATTCCTGACAACGAAAGCTCTAAATCGGGGACTTAAAGTCGGATAACGAATAGGACAGGAGAGCTACAGCTAGGACCTGCAGGTCAACTACTGCTACTCTACCTAATTGGTGAAACACCTGCTCCGCGTTAATTAGGCCGGCTTCAGAGTCGTATAAGTCAAAGCAGTCAAGCACTTTATGAAAATCCCATTTCATAGCTCGTCTGAGGGCTTAAAGGTGAAGTCAGGCAAAAATGAGAAAATTCGGAATGGAAACTCTAATCCATTTTCAGTGAAGAATGCAACCGAAAAAGTAAAAATTTCCGACATGGAATGTATAAATTAAAAATTCTGTTCTGTGATGATGTTATTTAAAAGTATATTTTAAATAGGCAATCCAGGACAGAACAGAGGAAAATACTTTATTTACAATTAGCGCTCTCCAAATATATTGGGTTGCTACACATCACCCCTTAATTCAATTGGGTGCTTATCAACCTATAATAAGACGTAATATATATAAATACATTTTTCATTTTCTTTCCATTTGTATTGTATTGTATCTGTTCATTTTCTTTCTTTTATGTATTTTAATCTTTTTGTTGTTTTCTCATTTCTCCCTCAATTTCCTTTTCCAGTCATTCTTAACAATATTTAAATTTAACGTGAAATTTTTACACAATTTCAAAAATTAAAAAGTTAATCAATGTTAAACGTTTAAGCTCACACATATACAGACTGAAAAGATAGAGAGATTAGTAAACATATTAATTACCAAATTATTAATTAATCCGTTAATTACCATACAGGGGAATGGTGGATAATCCCTAGGGAGCCCAGAAAATATTCTCAGATAACACCGCAACATCTCTAATATTAACACCCAAGATTTCTAGACTAGATCGGTATATCTCGCGGATCCATCTGCACCAATGCATTAGACCTCGTCGAAACAGGCCTTATTCCTTTTCCCTAAGAAATTTCATGAGCTCATGCTTGATCCTAAGTTGCTGGCGTGTTGTAAGGAGGGAGTTGTTGGGGGCATTTTCCCAGCACATAGGCTGATGTTTCAGTCTGGTGTTTCTGCATTTACCACAGAGAGACCCAACTTCTCTCTACTGCCCGTTGGCTCCTAGGACTACATGCAGGGGTGGCAAATTTAATATTTAATTTCAAAAAGATCAAAAAAGACCATTCCGATCCAGAAAGAACTTGCTTCTCACAAATGTATCCTGTTTGCTTTCGGAGTCTTTTTGAAAGGCTAACACCAACGCCTTGCCAAAACAAAGGCATTTAAAAAGAAAAACAAGCAGAGGAAGACTGCCAAAATTGGACACCCAATTTGTTTTGGTTTAATAATTTCCATATGTTTGTGATTAAATCTAAATTAATCTAAAAAAAAAAAATTATCTTGTTATGTATGAGATTCTATAATACAAAAAATGTTTTTAATAAATTTATTTTTTTTTTGTTAATTACGGAAAGTAATTTTTTAAGGGCATGAAAATCTTTTTTTGCCTAGAGTGGATCCCTCTTCTTCCCTTTTTATTTTATTAATTAATTATATTCAAAAGAGGTTCATTTTGAGCAAGGGGTCCACTTTTTACGCCCACCCCTCGACTTAAATCATAAGTATTGCAACTATGAATAAAACAGTTAGTAAAAATAAAGAAGACGCAATACTTCTGATTAGTTTTTTCGCTATACCGAATATTAACGAGTAGTATGGCCATATGGATTTAGGTGTGTATGTGAATATATTTCATTTTTATTGCAATGCCCAAAAAAAATTGTTACTGTAATGAGCTGGTGCTGTGTTGGCAGCAGTTAAACAACTCAAGAAGCTGAGATATCGCTAAACATTGCGATCTCAAGTTGATTCACCCTGGTTCATGTTCTAAACTCTGTTTTCTAATCCTTTGCAAGAACAGAGAACATCCTACTACAGAAGAAGCCACTAATGGATTTTAGTGAAGCGTAAGCTTTGGCCCAGTAAATGGACGGCTTTCTGTTTTAATATTTTACCCCACTCACCCTTCTACCCAGCCTTAAATCCCCCCCTTGATGGCTGACAGATGGCTCCATGGATAAGTTTTTTCGAGCAGCGGTTACAGATTTGTTTCTAATAGCTTCCTCATTCAGTGTTTATCGCTTATCGTTGGGGAAGGGGCGGCTGCCTTAATACTCGGTTTTTATCCATACAAATAGCCTCCCACTTTGCCTCGTTATATGTATACTTAAAACGTAACATTTTTTATATAATAACCTAAAATATATGTCTTCAATATTTTTAAAATCAAATATTACTCGTGCATAATAGATGATATGATGATGGCAAGACTTCCTTGTACCCCAATTAAACTATATATCGGTGGCTCAAAAATTGATCCTGAATATGTTTACTAGTTTCCGATGATCTCAATAACGACAATCGGTGTCGCGATATCCACCTATTGACACACACTCACACAAGCTCTTCTTTCTTGAGGTCTCATTCCGTTATTATATTTCGTATCATTTCAGTAGGTAACAAGTTCCCAAGAGATTTCTTCGTGTTCCGTGAGAGCAATAGAATTGCCAATGTCGCTACATAAAGCATTGAAAATCGACTGTTTCGACATTTTCAGCGAAAGAACTCGCTTAACTTATATCTTATTCTCCTGCTGCTGACTCGTTAGTTCACAAATGGGGAGGAAAACAAGTATTTTACAATCAATTTTAACACTTAAAATAACTAATAAATTGCTTAATTAGGATGGAAAAAAAAATCGCAATTGTAAGCTTTATCACCGAACCACATGATCTCTGTATTAAATATTAATATAAGTTTACTATGACCTTCAAGTAAAGTATACCTTTCGGCTCAATTTCAACCAAAATTTATAATATTATTTATACTGACATTAAAGTCTTATTTATCAAATTTGAGATATTTTACATTATATTTGAATGCAATTTTTAATGAAAGTTTATTATCACCTTTAAGTAAGGTAACGCTTCAGGTTTGCCAATTTAGACCAAAATCAATTATGTTATTTAAATGAATATGTAAATCATAAATACTAAATTTGAGAAGTTTGGCATTATATTTTAATATGATTTTTGATTAAAATCGATTTTGACCTTTAAGTAAAGTACCACTTCCGGTGATGAAATAGTAACCAAAAAGGGAGGTTCACAACTAGATGTTACAGCAATCCCAAATACAAAATTTTAACTTTCTACGGCTAACCTTTTCTGAGTTATGCGATAAGAATGCACATACAGACATTCACGACGAAACCAATCAAAAAGGATTCAGGAATGGTCAAAATTGATATTTCCGTTAAAATCTGAAAACCGAAAAATTTCGCGATTACAATACTGCCTTTACTTCGTACAAGGAAGCAAAAATTTGCACAGAAACCAACGCATCCTTGTATTTTACCTTAACAAACAGAACAGTGACAATGTTTGCATTAGCCCAGGCCAACACAGAGCCCTTTGCATCCAGGGCTCAGAGAAGCTAGATAAAAGGAAGACATGTTAATATTCCAACTCACAGGTTGGAGCCACGTCCAGACGAACTACCTTTATGACGGGACCTCCCTTTGTGGGGGGACCTATTGAATCACCCGAGGACCACAAAACCCAGCGGTCACACGGTGGGCAAATAACTAAACTACGCCTTATGTATAATTCAAAACATTCATCCCTTTGCAGTACCCACTGCCTTTCTGATCAACAGATGTCAGTCGTATATTTCTCTACATAAAGGTCTCTTTCTCCGCTTTCTATCTCAGGCTATTCTTAATTCCTACCATTCAAAGACATAACATTGGAATTATGCCTCAAATTTTATAATTTTTTTAGAGTATATCTCTTCTGGAGAACGATTATTGAGGGTTAATTTTCAATTTTTTTTTTTTTTTTATCTTTAGTTGACGTTCGCATGATGTATAGAAGGGCCAATATAATTAGGGATTGGCAAAAGATTTGCCACTTCTATAAATTTGTTTTTATTGAAAATTATTTTCAAATGTTATACATTCATTTTCAGTTCAAAAACCCCACAAACATTCAAAAATCATCAATTTAAAATACAGGGTGGAATTATTATATTAAAATACATTTGTTTTCTAATTGACTTTTCTTTTTTTGAAAAATAAATATCGAATTTTTAAAATTATTGAAGATCCCTCTTATATGCAGAAGGATACAACAGTTATTTTACTCTCCAGAAAAGTAATGATTTTTTCATTACTTAGTTTTTTACCAAGGGAACGACAATTATCATGCCATATATTATTATAGTGAATTATGATTCACTATAATAATCATATTTAATTAACACTTTTACATATGCTGAGTAAATTTAGTTTTCATAAAGACTGGAATCACAATGAAAATTAAATTAGATGAAATATTTATCAATATTTAATTTCACTGTTTGAACCGCGAGATTAACATCTGCAAACAGATGTCAACACAACAGATTAAATACGAAGTGTTTTTATTAATGTGCTGTTCGATTCAATTTCGTTCCAAACCAAATAACTTTTTTCTTCCCTCCTATCCTTTTCCTCTTGTTTTTATTTATTATATCCTCTCAATACCATTTCATGTAAAAGACTGGAAATATAAAATCGTTATAATGAATACTATATCTATCTAACATAAATAATGAACTATTACAAAAGAGTTGAAATCAAACCATTACGGGAACATTTAGGTACATATTCAGATTAGCGCTCAGAATTATAAAAAAAATAATCTTAGCAATGCTAAAAAATTTAATTAAATATTGCTGAAAAAAAATCGATTAATTAAACCGCTGGACTGTCAATATTTTATTAATTGAACTTTGTTGTTAATATTAAAAAAAAAAAATGTTTTAACAATAAATGCTGCTTATCAAAATTCTCGGTCGCTCTTATAGAAAAGTATAATAATAAACAATAAATAAAAAAATATTCCTTTATTATTCAACATAAACAGATCATTCTACTCGGGCATACATACTTATACACATATGATCACATAAATGCATACCATATATAGCACATCTCACATCATCATTCTAAAAAGAACTAACCGGATAGAGATAGTATATGATCAAAAAACAGATCAACATTTGTTTTTGCTTTCTTTTTTTTTTGAAAGCTTCCAGTGACGTATATTTCTTTGAGAGTAAATGCCAAAGTTTTAGTTTCAATATTTGCCAAAATAAAAAATTATTGCGAGTTTACCATATAATAGCTTTATTAATCAAACATAATGGCTTCCTTCAAAGTGTTATTAGAGAGCAACTTTAAAAAAGACGAAGGTTTGATAAAGAGAATAAATTATATTTTTATATTGTAATAATTTTTTAAGTAAATTTTTTTTTGAGTAATTGAAAGCATTATAATTTATGTTGAAACCATTATTTTGTAAACACATTCATATATTTTTCCTTTTTTTCAAATTTAGTCTATAATATTAAATTGAAAGCTATGTATTATAAATGCATATGAACTAAAATCATGTTAACGTTGCAAGAGATTGTCTTCTTTTATTTAAGAAAGCAGACTAATTTCTTTTTAAAAAAATTTAAATAAACGAGTTTGATGCTGTTTGACCGCTTCAACTCCAAGCTCTAGAGAATAAAATAGAGGGAGAGAGAGAGAGAGTGAGGTTGGGAGAGAGAGATAGAGAGTGAGAGGGGAGAGAGAATAGAAACTAACCATTATTACATCAAAGGTAAACGAAATTAATGGAACGCTGCCATCAAAGGTAAAGAAAATAAAAATATTTCGGGAATATTACATTTCGAAATATAATAATACCCCATTAGTGGTTCTTTCAAAAGGAACAAAATATTTATCTTCAATAAAGAGCAAAAAGGAAACAAAAAATAAAGAATTGGATTTCTTTTCAGAAGAAATAATGATTTATCCATCTCAAAGATTTCGGGAACAGACATGAACCTTATTACTAGAATTGTAATCAGGACAAAATGAGGTCCGACCACAGATAAAAAAAAAGAAAAGTCAAAGCAACAGGGACCTGAGGGCATTATAATATACATGCCGTTTTCGAAAGACAGGCGAACACGCGAGGATGCGATGATCGCGTGAGTGAAAAGAAGCCATCGTCGAGATCTCCCCTCATCGAGCTACAATTCACTGTGAATAAGTCACGGGCGATACTATCCGCCGAAGTGGAACCGCACCTGCTTCGAAGCCAGGTGTACTCAAGTCTGTAGTATCATCGCGGTGTGGGGGATGTCCCATTGTGTGTTGTACTCTAGATCATCGGATCGTATGATAAGCTTTGGATGAGATTACGCTGATAATAGTCAATAGATCATTAAACTGTAATTCTGTATGAAAGGAGGGGCACAATACAAATAAGATTCCATTATAATATCAGATTACAAGAGATCGATGCCTATAACAAATACACAACGAAAAGGATTTTTTTCTCCCCCTACAAAAAATAAAACAATATTATTATACATTCAATCATTCCTGAAAATCACTGATTCAATCTACTTAAGATAATATAGGCAGTGAAACAAAGTTGTTTCATTATTTATTAAAATTCCTTATACTCATAACTAATATTGTACTAAAATTTGTGGAGATTATACTAGCCTAGAAACACTATGGGCTAGAAAATAATCCATTACATTGTTTATTCTACAACCAATTAAGGGGAAAGAATTACTAAAAACAGATTTTAAAATAAGTTTAAAAGCAAAATAAGTTTTTAAAGTTGAAAAAAATATCAGTGCCTCGCTTATTCAGCTACCTATTCCACGTTCAAGTATTACTGACTGTAACTCAAGTTAACCAAATCTTAAACAACTTAATAGAAAAAATTGATAATTTTTGTGAATTTACTGTCGAGAATCAAAAAAGACTGCATATTATTATACAATGGTTTGTTACTAGTAACGAAAATATTCCAAAAAAATCTTCGTTAATGGCGGAGATATAGTCGTATGAAACATTTAATCGGGCGCCATTTTTATTTCGATTTTTATATTTTACGTATCCTGAAAACATAAAAATTTTGAGGGGAAGAGGATTAAATTTATTTTTTTTGGTCGATTACAAATGTTAATTGTTGAAAAAAAAACCCAGCAATTTATATTAAAAATAAATTTAATGAATATATTTTGCGTGAGAGAAATAAAGAAAATTTTCCCTCTTTTACATAACTTTTATTTTCTCTTTAATATCAGTGCTTAAATACGATAAATATATAATATAATAGATGCCAGTCACTAACGAGGAAATAATGAATGCTCTCATGAAAATGAATGAAAATCTTGAAAAAAATAATAAAATAAACGCCGAACTCATTAAGGAACTAAATTCTATAAAAAATATTTGTGCAGCCCTTGAAGAAAAAACTGATAAACTTCAACAGGAAGTAAACTTTTTGAAACGGCAGCTCAGGAAAAAAAAAATTGTTCTTTATAAATCCCTCCCAGACAATGAAAATACCCTGGAAAAAATTAAATAAGCCATGAACCAAGTAAATATAAACCTTCCGGACTACGTCATAAATAACTGCTTCAGATTAAGAAGAGGATCAATATCAGTATCGCTAAACAACCACAACCTCAAACAGGAAATATTTATACATAAAAAAATGCTAAAAAGTAAAAACATTTTCATTAATCATGACAAAACAATAGAAGAAAAGGGAAGAAGGGAAAAAGATATATTCATATCTCGTAAATCTACGCAACATAGATCAAAATGTTTCGTATAGAGAAGGTTGTTTTTTAAAATAACAGTATCATTTTCATCGAATGAAAGAAGTTGAAAACAAATTCAAAGAACGGGAATCAGACACATTAAAACTCATTTCTGACCCAAAATTATCCGATGAAGAACAGTTTAATAAAAAAAAGAAAAATTGGATAAATTCAGATTTCGCTCCAAGAGTTTCTCAAATGCCACAAAAGATCAGTTATCTTCCTGACAACTTAGCTCATCCCAAAGTGTAATCCCATCTGAAATCTATATCAAGGCATCCAAAAAGATTAATAACTCCCATAATGATCTTTTGCAATATAAACGGATTTAAAAATTTATTTAAATATGATATCTTACCAATACGGATTACGGATGTAGGATGAGTTCAACATGCCTTACACGCAAATGGGATATTGAAAAGTAAAGGCAATAAACTTGAAAAAATCCTGAACCATAACTTCTCAATAGATATCAATAGAACATTTAATTCAAACAGTAACCCTATATACCGATCACGTTGTACTTTCAACCCACTCAAACCAGAAACATGTCCAACATTTAGGCTAAATATAAAAAAAATTAAGGTGCATCAGCCAACTAAGAGCAGGGGATCCGGAACACATCAAACTATGCCACGGAAGCAATGCCATGCAAAACATCCAAAATATATTGAACACCGACAGCGAAGCTCAACTAAACAGACTTCACAATTACATTATTACAGTTTGTGAAAAGTTTAACTCTTTAAGTGATGACGTTTAGCTTTTCTGTTCTTTATTATTATAAGTATACTCTAAGCTTTATCCTAGTTTGTCTTTTATTGGTTTGACTAGACTCAGGTTATGTAAGATAAGAAGCAAATATTATGTTATGAAACAAATATTTTTACTTCCTTGTACGAAGTAAAGGAAGTATTGTAATCGCGAAAATTTTTGATTTGCAGATTTCAACGAAAATATCCATTTTGACCATCCCTGAATCCATTTTCACTAGTTTCGTCGTGGCGTCTGTACGTACGCACGTTCGTATTTCGCATATCTCAAAAACGGTTAGCCGTAGAAAGTTAAAATATTGTATTTAGGATTGCTGAAAAATCTAGTTGTGAACCTCCCTTTTTGGTCACTGCTTGATCACCAGAAGTGGTACTTTACTTGAAAGTCATATTTGATTTCCATCAAAAATTACATTAAAATACTATGCAAAACTTCTGAAATTTAGTATTCATGACTTATATATTGATTTAAATAATATAATTGTTAAAATTGGTGAGCCAAAAAGGGTACTTTACTTGAAAGTCATAATAAACTTACATTAACAATTAAATTAAAATTAAATACAGAAATCATATGTTTCGGTAATAAAGGTTACAAACGCAATTTGGCTTCCAATCCAATTAAACATTTTTATAGATTTAAGTGTTAAAATGGAGTGTAAAATACTGGTTTTCCTCCCGATTTGTGAGAAGAACTAGTCTGCAGCAGGAGAATAAGACATAAGTTGAGTGGATTTTTCCGCTTAAAATGTCTATACTGTAGATTTCCAATGCTTTATCAAATGATATAGACAGTTCTAATGTTGTCAGGGAAAACGAACAAATCTCTAAGGAACTTGTTACCTACTGAAAGAAAACGACATATAATAACGGAACGATATCTCCAGAAACAAGACTATGTCTGCGTGTGAGTGTCAATAGATGAATGTCGCGAAGCCGAATGTCGTTTTTGAGATACTGCAATCTTCGGAAACTAGCAAACAAATTGTTGATAACTTTTTTGAGCCACCAATTTATAGTTTAATAGCCGTACAAGGAAGTCATGTGTTGTCCACATCAGATATTTATTTTTTTTGGATTGTCTGATGGGTAATTTGTACAAGACTTTGTCTTTCGCAAATAAATATATATTCTATTCTATTCCTATTTTCTCTTTAATTTCAAATATATTTATTGATTATTTTAGAGTCCGGATACTTCTCTACGTATCACCCTAATATCTGTTTCCCTAGGGTCATCACCGTTTTGGCAAAGTTCAATAGCATGCAACGCTAATTTATAATCTTCAAAAAAATTAATTCCAATTAATAATGCTAGAAGAGTACTCAAGACACAAGCTGCTAAAGCGGCCGTTACAGATCGCTGGTGAATGTTCCACTCAAGCACCTGTTTCATCCGGTCTCTGTTTTCCCAGACCCAACCGGGCTCGTCGTAACTCTTCTCTCTTCCGATCCTCTTTGTGATAACGGCTTAATATACTTTCTCTCTGTTCCGTTAATGGCTTTCGGCCAACGACTTCCAGAGCACATGTGCAGAGGCCCACGAGCGCCGTCTACAAAAGTTCGTAACTAAAGTAACTTAAAATATCACTTATTTATATATATATATATATATATATATATATATATATATATATATATATATATATATATATATATATATTTGAAATAAATAAATGAGTTCCACAACAGTCAATGGAATGATTCTAGCGAAAAATATAAAAGAGCAGAGCGTCCGAATAATTAAAGATTAAATATCCGGGCTCTAAAATAAAAGCAGAGTTTAAAGCGGAAAATAATAGCCATTCCTCTAAAATCGCTTTTACTGTCAAGAAATCTAAAATAAATAATTGAAAAACATTTCATATTTATATCATACGAGGAATAACGCCTTAAAATCCTCAAAAATAATTTAATTCGTTGAATACTTGGCCCAGAGAAGAATAAAATAGAAAAGTTGAAAAATAGCTCGGAACGGAGTGGCCTAAATATGACTGAAACAATCGTTGAAATCAGTTGACATCCGCATGATGGTATTATCAATTATCAATCTAATTAGGGATTGATAAATTATTTGCCACTTCTATAAATTTGTTTTACTGAAAACTATTTTCGAATGTTAATTCCAATAATCCAATCTTAAATTTATTCCCATCTATAACAGAAAAAATTACTCACCAGCATTACTGGAAAAACCCTGACCCTTACCCTTAAACCGTTTACCTATAATTATCTTACCTACTTTTCGTTCATTGTTAGTTCAATGCGAGGAGAAACCAGTACAAACTTTTCTGTTTGATATAATCCATTTAAACCTTGGTGAGTAACAACACGTATTTGATTTCTTGTCTTAATTAAATTCATAATTCAGAAAAGGTTTTATAATACTGATTTATATTACATCTAATTTAATATGTATAATAATACCAAACTATATTTTGAAATGCTTATTTTTGAATTATTTGTGTGTTTTTTAGAACTGAGGATGAATGTATAACATTCGAAACTAGTTTTATTGAAAACTAGTTATTGTTGGAAGATTTAGATATGGTTGG
Organism: Rhaphigaster nebulosa; assembly: GCA_948150685.1. Classification (NCBI taxonomy): domain Eukaryota; kingdom Metazoa; phylum Arthropoda; class Insecta; order Hemiptera; family Pentatomidae; genus Rhaphigaster; species Rhaphigaster nebulosa. The sequence continues at coordinate 17,576,412 of OX411312.1, read as the reverse complement.
AAGATTTAGAAGCCTCAAGTGTCCCAAACACCAATGAATGACTGACCAGTCATTATTTCGACAATTCGGGTATGATTAGGATCACACAACTTTCTCTATAAAAATAATCTTTTTAACATAATTGTAAAGAATCAACATACCTAAACACTACTTGAAATAAGCTCAGCAGAGTGAACTTCACGCATTCTCTCACAAAAGTACAATAAAATAGTTTTTTGAACACTTTTAGTACAACACTTTTTGAACACAATTATGTACACAATATATTTTTGGTTCTATTAAATGATACCAATTCTTACTTTCTAACATTTATAGACGCGGAGATGTGAGCGATTAAAAATTAAAAATGCTTAATTTAATTTAATTCAAAAATAAAGCGTCTAATAGTTTTTTGTCCAAACAACTCAGATGGGGAAGGAACGTTATTCTACACAAAAAGTTGAAACAAAGAAAAATTAATAACGTCGTTTCAGAATTAGGGAAGATTAATAATATACAGTTCAATAATTAGATAAATTGCAACCATTCTCGACCCTTCAGGAAATAATTGTTCCATTAAATACAGCCGTAATTGAGTATTCTTTCTTAACACTTTCTTAATTAGAATAAGAGGAAAGAGAAACGACTAAAGCGGCAGACGCAATAAAGAAAGGATATTTACCGCTGAAACAGAGCAAGGCTAAAGCTCAAAATGGAAATATCAGCTTAAAAGTGACTTGTGGTCTCTGGAAATTAAAATCCATTAAACCCTGTTAGCCTCACCCGACTGGCTTTGGATAACAGAGTCTGTTTGAATTTTTATGTTTTGTTTCCATGTCACATCTGCGGGCGTTCCGATGATGGATTCGGCAACCAACCATTTCCTAATCGCTAAAATGGTTTGCTGTGCTGGAAAATTTCAATCAAAAATACCAACGCACCATTAGCATTAACTTCGCTATAGAAAAAAACTATACATAAAACTGAATATGAATAAACATAGAATAATTTTTTTTATTTAATTTAATTATTTTCTCTCCTAGCTGTACTCAGAGGCATTTTAAAGCACGAGTATAGTACTTTTTATTATACATAAATTTTTCAACAAGACGCAAAAGGCGAATATACTAAACTTGTATATAAAATAAACACTAAAAAAAAAAAAAAAAAAAAAAAAAAAAAAAAAAAAAAAAAAAAAAAAAAAAAAAAAAAAAAAAAAAAAAAAAAACAGTAAAATTTTATTTGAATGATCGTTGGGTATGCGATAAAAAAACAAAAAAAAACACGTAAATTTATTATTTTTTAATAATTAATTCTCGGGACCTGACCGGTCACATTTATTTAACCCAGAAGAAATACTACAAAATAGATCGAAAAATCAGCAAACATTACATAGTAATAAATCAACTGTTTGAGCTATTATTTATTTATTTTTTTTCACTACTGCCATCTTTCCAGATTAAAAAATGTCTATACAATTATAATTTAACTGACGAAGCAAATATTTAAGATAAGTATATATAAAAACAGACTAATTTAAAAATCATAAAAGCTGGCAATATAGAGTTGTATTATATTTAATTATACTATATGCTGGTTTTGATATATTCATAAAATAAAAGCAGCAATTTTTTTAATTTTTTTTTGTGTTTTGATTCCAGCTCTATACTGAAAAGTTTGCGGACATGAGTATAGAAAAATTTTAGAGGAGATATTATTTTCAACAAGATAGCAAAGTTTGGCCTGTTTCCACCCTGTATATAAAATACACATAATATAAATAATAATATAACAAATACACATAATATAACAAATACACATAATATAACAAATACACATTTTCCAAATATAAATGAAAAATAAAAATATTTTATGGAGTTACAAGCGTCCGAATTTCAAATTCATCGAAGCTACCGAATATTTTATTCCTGGTTTCCTCGAGGGGGATTTCACCGTTCCGATAGTTAACTGGGCAAAGCTGATAGCTTTTATTTCCGCCTATAATCCCTACAAATAACATCATAAGCCCTAAAACTCGGTTCGGAGAAAAGGGGCCCAGGATTATAGAAAACATAAAAAATATATAATCCAGGCCGGGTTGCATATGGGGAATTTATTTGGTAGGATGAAAGTTAAATCAGACGTAAAGATAGAGGGAAAGGATGTGGAATATGTGAATGACAAAAAATGGTGTTATAGTCTCCTATGGCCTTATCCTATCTTCTATTCGGCCACTTTGATAGATCGTCCCCGAGCCTGGTTTTTGTCCTGGGTCGCTTATAGAGGAATCTCCTTTCGGCGTATAATAATACAAGTCTTCTTCCAACCCACCTCCCCGATATTATAACTTTATGTATATATGTATATATATATATATATATATATATATATATATATATATATATATATACACATATATATATAGATAGATAAAAGAACTTTATTCTGGGACTAGGTCCCTTAAGACTAACATAAATGAACAAATAAAACAGTAACATTATCTGGCCATAAGACTACAAAATACAGATCAGTTAATTTTTACAATATCTTCAGCAAAATAAATAAGTTTTTTAATCGCAAAATATAATTAATTTGAACAAAACAAAAAAAAAAGAGAGAAAAAAACAAGGAAAAAGTAAAGAAAAACAGAGAAAATGAAAAAATACAAAAATAATGAATTGATTAGCAAAGTTGAAGTTTGTACATTAAAAAACTGTTATTCACTTCTGATCCAGAGTGTTAGTCACTTCTGAAGAAGCATGGCGGATATTAGAAGGATTTAAATAGCAGAAGGCTGTAGATTTAGGAAGGGTGGCGGGTGGTGATAGTTTGGTATAGGAAAGATCCGAGGAAATATTGTCTACGGTTGGAGAGGAAGAACCACTTAAACTCTCCATAAAGATGGGACACATGAGCCCGTCTCGAGGTGCCGAAGACAAATCTTAAAAAGCAGTTTATGATCCGCTTCAATCTGTCCTCGAGCACCTTCGATTTTACAGATTTATTTATTCAGTATAACGTGAAAGTTCAGTTCTCAAAAATTATTATCTCAAAAATCACTATCACTTCCTTTCCAATTAGTTGTGAAATTAGAAAATTTGACTATTTCTATATCATACACTTAATGCCCGCCTGTGGCAGATATTTTAACTTTTTCTTTAAAATCTCAAAGATTAAAAAGCCCTGGATCCACTAAGGAAAACAAAATTAAACATTGAAAAGAATAGCTTGCAACTCAAATTATTAAAAATATTAAAAAAAAAAAATGTTTTCTTAAATATAACAATAATTACTCGAGAGAGGATTTTCATATTATTACACCGATAATTATCTATGCACAATTATGTATGTAAATGTTTATTTTTTTTTTTAAATTTATTTAATTACTTTTTTCCTTATTAAATCTATTATTAAATTTAGAGTTCAGAATAGAAATATATTAGTTGAGACCGGATTCCAGTGTTATTGCACACTTTAATCACTTGAGTCTAAACGTACAAAACCTGTTATTATTATTTGATTATCTGACCAATTCACGATCAATGGAATACTATATCAAAATTTAATAATGCACAGAATATCACGTTTTGCTATTTTTGTGCTAAATTGTACGATTTTGATCTTTGTTGCATGAAATTGAATATCTTGCGCTCTTCAGGCTAAATTGGATTATTTCGAATAATTAGGATAAAATTTAACGTTTGAATCGAATTTCCCATACTATAAACAAAGGTATGTATGCAAATATTTACTAATTTAAATTTAATTTTATCATTTATTTCCTTATTAAATATATAATTAAATTGATAGGTGAAGTTCCTTTTTCATCCAGATTTAGGTTAATCGTAATTTATTATTGTATTAGAATGAATAATTTTTTACACTTTAAACGTAATTTTTATTTAGAGGCTGTAGCGTTAATACAGAGTTAGATAAGCATTCCATGTATTAATAGTATAAATTAAGCAAAAAAGATAATTTTTGCATCTTTAAGGTGTAAAATACACAATTTTACACATTTTAGTTTCTTACTGCACAATTTAGCACATTTTGTGTTTTCACTCCACTTAAACCCAGTTTCTAATAATTAAAATAATATATTAAAATTTAGAATTATAATATTATAATCGTATTTAGAATTATAAAAAAAATATGCTAAAAATAAAATCACCTCGGTTACATAGTCACAGATATTTATATTAAATTCAAATAGCTTATATTTTGGGGGTTTTCTTAAGCATTCAGAATTTCAGCATATATTTTCTTTTTTCAGCCTTTCTATAATTAACTGTGTTCAATTGCTTGTAATTATAAAATGATTAACTGGTTTATTTTTAAGTATACCCTGTTGTATAAATCAAAAGATGCTTCAGTAGTATGTTAATGTCACACTGTCACAGAAAGAATCCTATATTGCAGTGAATAGGACCTCATACTGTGACCGTAATCACTTTATTTCGTGACCCGTGACTGTAACAGTTTATCCCATTCACCGAGTCCGTTTTGAACTCAATGGCTGTTGGAGTGCCACTTCTGTATATGTCAATCAACCATAATAATTATTTATTTTCTTATTCAATTTTATAAATAAGGAGGAATAATATTTGGAATAAATTTACTCGAAAAATTATAAAACAGCAAAAAAAAAAAAAAAAAAAGAAAAAGAAGAAGAAAATTAAGGGCAAGACCGAATGAATTTTGGTTGATATTTTCAAGATAGTCTGGACTGTATAAAAATCTAAGAGATATTCACTGTATTTTATTTTATTTTTTTAATTTCGGATAAGATTTTTACCGTTTTCCTAATATCAAAACGCTTGTGGGAATTTTTTAGTATTTTTTTAAGCCTTTATGTTATAAGTTAAACTGAAAATGATTTACTCAATTTTATTTTTTTTTAAATATAATATTGTTCAATCAGTAGGTTATGCATTATAGGTTTGTTTTTTGTTCATCAATTTGAAATTATTATATTTACATTTTAAAAAATAAGCAAATAATCTATATTTTCATGATTAAATCTTTTTAGTGATTAATACATCAAATAAAATGGGCTCAAAACATAAAGTTTATTTTAAAACTATTATTGTTATTGTTATTAATTATTTAATTATATCAATTATTAAAATAAAAATAAAAATTATTAATTATAATAATATGATAATTATCAGAATCATTATTTTCAGATTCTATAATTGGTTTTGGAAGAACAGTCCACACTTTTTCTCCTCGAGATCTGTACATACAACCAAAAGGAAACAAAAACAAATATTAAAATAAATAATTTAAAGCAAATTATTCCGAGCGATGAAAACTCATAAATTTCATAAAACATTTCGGCAGATAAGTTCTTAAATATCCATATATTTGCGTTAAATGGGCTAAATATCAAGTAGGGCTTGAATATTAATTTTAAAAAAATAATAAAAAACGATAACGATGTTAAACAATATTCATTTATAGTTTTATAAAACGAATAATTCTTTCAGTTGACATCCGCATGATAGTATAGAAAGATCAATCTAATTAGGGATTGATAAATTATTAAATTATATTATTATTTAATATACTGATTTATATTACATCTAATTTAATATGTATAATAATACCAAACTATATTTTGAATTGCTTATTTTTGAATATTTTGTGTGTGTTTTCAGAAGTGAGGATGAATGTATAACATTCGAAACTAGTTTTCAATAAAACAAATTTATAGAAGTGGCAAATAATTTATCAATCCCTAATTAGAATAATTCTTTACTGCGATTGGCGAAAACTAAATTTGATATGGACATCCCGATCGCTAGTGATCACGAATGGTTTTAAAATGCCATGCTTCTAAAATCTAAATAAATAATAATTAATTTGAGAGTTTAAAATCCGTTAACTATTAATGACCTTTCATCGATTTGATTTAATTAATATAAATATACATACATTTTCAAAAGCATCAATGATTTTGCTAAAAACATTCAACTGGTATCGTTTCAAAGTTATAAAAAAAAATTAAAAACATTCAACAAACTTTTTATTATTTTGATATCTCTGTTTTTATTAGAAAGACGTTATGTTATAGCGGACGATTTTTGGAATTCTATTTTTCTACAAAATCTTTAGAAAAACCTATGTTTTCTTCACTTCCAGGAAAACTAATTCTTTGGAATCAGAAAATTCTGACAATTTTCTTTGACTGATTCTTTGGTTGTTCGTGGTTGAGAAAGTAAATGAAATATTTCTTCAGCGACTGAATAGTTCTAAATAAATATTATAATTTGCATTTTATAATCCAATGAAAAGAGGAAAACAAATTTGTTTTATTTTCAGAACGAAATCAGAGATATAAGATTTTTTTTATTTATTTATTTTCATATTGATCTGCCTTTAGAAATTGTTGGGTGAATGGGCAGAAGTTGCAGGGGTATTGAGAGAAGAACTTTTGTATAGTCGCACTTCTGCATTCAGAGTTCTCTTTTCAGAGTTAATGGACTCAATTAAGTATAAGACATTTTAATAGGTTTTATACACTCAAATAAAAAAAAAAAATTAAAAATTAAAATAAACTAACATAAAAAGAAAAATTTCCTTTTCAGCCTCATTAGTTTTACCAGACACGTCCGAAAGGGGAATTGTTCAGAGCATCTTTTTTTTTAGTTGAGTGAGATTTTAATTTAATCCCAGGGAACACTTAAACGGCTTTTTATACAAGTGAAGCCAAAATTAGTCAGTGTGGTTTCCCGGGCACAATTTGTATGCTTCCTAGCCCGGTCTTTATTTTCTACGTCCAACCCTCACCACAATTTGGGGTTTAAACCTCAGCCCGACAGATTTTTTTTTTTTTATTGCAAATATTTAAACTAGTTAAGGAGTGCTTATCCCCTCCCTAATCGTATTCAAGATTTCGGAGTTTTATTCTTTTCTTAATCTAACTGACATACACACCGACATTAAATTATCGATAATTATAATTTAACATTAATAATGGGATTAAAAAGCTATTATAATTTAATTTCTTAGTAACAGCACTTCCTCACAATTAATTGTTTGAAGTTGGTTTTTTTTGGGGGGGCCAAAAAAACAAACAATATATTCCATCCAATAATATATCCCATACAATGACATAAATGTGCAAAATCGTGCAGTTAGAACCCAAAATGTGTGAAATTGTGCATAAAACACCTTAAACACGCAAAAATCATCTTTTCAATTTAACTTATTAATATTATAATATTATTACATGGAAAGCCTATCGAATCTGATGTTAGTTACGAATAAAAATTACGTACAAAGTGAAGTAACATAAAAAAACTAATTATGATTTGATTAAAAACTAATCAAATACATGTTGGTACTCACCAATTTGTATTGAACGTATTTAATCTTGTATTTTGTATATCATGTTTTTGATTTCTTGTCTTAATTAAATTCATAATTCATAAAGGTTTTATAATACTGATTTATATTATATTAAATATAAATATAATATGTTAAAACGAATAATTCTTTCAGTTGACATCCGCATGATGGTATAGAAGGATCAATCTAATTAGGGATTGATAAATTATTAAATTATATTATTATTTAATATACTGATTTATATTACATCTAATTTAATATGTATAATAATACCAAAATATATTTTGAATTGCTTATTTTTGAATTTTTTGTGAGTTTTTAGAACTGAAGGTGAACGTATAACATTCGAAACTAGTTTTCAATAAAACAAAATTATAGAAGTGGCAAATAATTTATCATAAGCTTGAAAAATAATGTTGTTATAATTGAAATAAATTTATAATTGGACTAAATTCAATAGGATAATTTTTTTTTTCATATTTTAATCAATAGACGGGGAATACGTCTGTCGTAACACTAGAACATTGAAATTGCTAGGTTTTACTTGATTTCTGTTCTGTTGATGCTTTAATTGGCGAAAGTTTTATTAGTTAGTTATTTACAAGTATGTGTGAGACTTAAAACTTTGTTTTTGGAATATTCCAATCCTAACAATAATTTTGCCTTTTTGGGGGGAGGGAACGTAATATTTATATTTTTTTTTTATAAATGTGATTTAAAAAAATATATATGTCAAGAAATTTCATTAATGGACTGTGGTCTTACCGGCTTAACTTGAGTCAATCGTAGTTTGCTATGTGACATGAGTATAACTGGCCTACCTACTGGAGTTTCTATTTTAATTTTCACCCTAACTTGGGGCAATATGAGGTTCGATTTATGAAACATTGTTTACCATTTCAATTCATCATCAGAAATTGGCCATCTTAGCGGTGCTCCGGAACATTCCATACGACAAGTTGCTGTCTTCTTCTAGATCCCAAGTTCTAATGGGCTACATTTACAGTGACGAGAAAAAATATGTTGTGATAAATTTTCAGATGAATAAATTCAGGGAGGCGAAACAGAAAACTGACGAAATACGAAGCCTCAACAATGCCGGTATAATATTCGGACGCAATTTGTACCAGACCTTTCCTAAGAGATTAATAGCTTGGCGTAATTAAAAAGTATCCCTATAGTTGGTCGAACAAAAGGTAGAGGCTATGCATCACATTTATTAAGGGTTCGGTCTCTGCGGAGGGGAAAAGAAAAAAAATATGAAGAAAAAAACTGGAAGTTAGGGGTACATGTTAGTGGCATAGGGGGGGGGCTAATGTATGGGCCAACGTGTGCTTATATGAGTCATAGCAGGCTTAAATATTTAACCCTATGCTTGGGGGAGGGGAGGAAAAGGGAGATCTCTCAGGCCAGTTATTTAATATTTAAATCTATATTTACTGCGGTTATGAATAAACCAAACAGGGCAAAACTTCCCTTAATGACATTTTGTAGAGCCCTAAAACTGTCAGCGGGAATCATAATCTAAGAAGATAATACATACAGATTGGACAAACACCTCATATAAGTACCCGATAAGAACTATACACAAATAACTGAAACAACTTATCAATATAAACACTATTCAAATAAGAAATAATCAAAGCCCAGTTGTGTTAGGCGTTGTGTTAGACGCTGTTAGGCGTCACAGTAACAAGAAGTTTTTGTTCATTATCAGTAACTGATACTTCTTGTCACATATACTAAACCTCTAACAACCAATATATATAAGGTATCGAAGCTTAATCACGACATATATTTCATTAAAATTAACATTAAGGATATAAATTATAGTGAAAATAATAAAGGAAATAAATCACATTTATCAAAACCGGTAAAAATTAATTCACGCAAATAATCTGAGCAAAGATTCAGAAAAAAAAATATATAATTAAATTCTAACTTAAAGATGTGGGACCAGCAAGGATCTACTTTAAAGAAACCGTTGATCTAAGGGTAATATCTCTCTACGCAATATTTTCTATACATAGGTATATTACTAATTCAAACAGTTTTGTTTATTCAAACAATTTTTGTTTACTGATAAGAATAAGTAACAGAACTATGTAATTTTTGGGGGTGAGGTGGTCCGGACCCTCCCTCCTTCTGGCAACGCCACAGGTTTAACTGCTGAGAACTGGCATTAAGAGAATGGACAGAGGATAGGAATTGATAGTTTGGAGAATGTACTTGATAGTTTTCGTACTCATAGATATCTTTCACAATGGAACAGCGACAACTATACTTACCGATACAATAAATTCTTTTAGTCCGTTTATATTCTTCATCTTAAATATGTAATCTTGACTTTCAATCCTCTTTTAATTATCGAAAGATTTATTAATTCGTCTAAATAAAGTTAAGATTCCTTGACAAATGCGATGACAGGTTGATAGGAGTTCATCCTTCGCCATGCGCAAGTCCACCTCCGAAGCCCTTACAAATTGCCCATAATTCGTCACTCTGATCAACAGGTCTTTATCTTCATTGTCAATGTCCGTCACATTTTTCACTCTATTAAATCCTACAAAGGCGTCACTTAGCACTTTTTTCAATTTTTCATTCTGTTAATCATTACAGTATAATTTAAAACGGAACCCTTGCCTGTTTGTTGTCGTTTGTCTTTTACGACTTACCATGGACTAAATAGGAGGTGATTAATTTGTTACAATGAGATATTACCTTTTTAATAGTTACATGTTTATTCAAAGTTATAATCACTAAAGTTCATTATTTTAAATTTTGCGTGGTTTCTTTTATATAGAGTTTGATAGAAAAAACCTTGCTCGTGTAAGATATAATCTTACGGATTAAGGTTTTGAATGGAGGGAGGTATGCTGTAAAGGTATGAGTTCTCATATTATTTATTTATACTTCCATAGTTAATTTTTTATACAATTTCAGAAGTATTTTTATATTCGCCCAATGGTCATATGAAATGAAAGGAATGTATATCAAACGAATATATATATACGAGAAGAGAGAAGAAAATAAAAAAATAATATTAAGCTGCCACGAGGAATCTAACCCGTGTTTGGACAGTTAGTCGAATGAAAACGTCCAAACCTAAAAAAAAAAATTACATAACAGAGAAGGGGAGTGATAAAATATTAAAGATGGAGGGATAACAGACAGTGCTCTAATATAAATAACAGACACACGGCCAGTGGAAGAGGGGGAGTTATTAATTCTCACCTCGGCCATATTGTTCACAGCCACCGATATTAAAACCGCCACAGCCTTGTGAATATTGAGCGAGTGTCAGTCAGCCGTCATCATTTTATTAATTAATGTTTTCCTACCCAGGGGTCGCTTCTAATCAAATTAATCCTTGCAGCGAAACAAGCGGTCGTCCCCCGGCGATACGGTAAGTAATATTCGTTCGGGCCCTTCATCGTTCGACTGAGGCATTTCCTTTGTGGAATGGCTTGACGAGAAAACTGTCCGGCCGAATAAGAGGGTATCGCAAATCGCACTTCAAAGCGACTCCTGAATAATGTTGTTCAGATACGAGAAATCTTTAAATCTACTGATTTTGAGTGTAGGAGTGGCAGGACATAAGTTTCACAGACGGTGGTGGTACGCAATGATGTTTCTAGTGGTACACGAACAAGCTAACAAAAGCCATAGATAAAATAATCAATAAATTATTGAATGTATTAATGATTAATAAACACGATCTAGAATTGAGGAAGTGAGAACCAGAATAAACTATCCCACATCATTGTGAAAATTAAGTTTGATGTTTCAAAGCATTCTATGTCATCCCATCTGTTGGCTGAATAAAGAATTTAATTAATTTTTAAACCATTCAAGAAATAAAACCAGTTTAAGAGACAGCGCAAAGCCTCTTTGATAACAAGTTGGCAGTGCAAGAGTATACAAAATGGCTCATAATAAAACTAATAATTTTTTTTAAATATGTCTCTTATTGAATCTAATGGCACAAATGTAAGGATTCACTTTCAAAACTGGTCTTGACAAAAATTTGTAAAACCTTTTAAAGGGTTTTTCTCAAAATCACAACAAATGAGGGTGATCCATTCTGGTTCTCAATGCCTCAATTAAAAGAAATAATTTAGGATGTTTGGCGTAATAATACCGAAAGCAACCGCTGAAGAGGACTTGAGAATCAAGTTGAGCTCCATGAAACCTAACATTGATGCTCTGATTGTAAATAAACACTATGCTTCCAACTGAAAAATATTGATGCTTTTCACAACAATATTCAAATTTCTTAATTTTGATGAATTTGCTTTTACTATTATTTTTGGCGCGTCTAATAGTTAAATTAATAAACCTTTGATTTTGGATTTTTGAATTTTATTTTAAATTTATTATTTTCTGAAGCAAATTTAAAGTGATATATATTGTTTAATTTGTAAAATAAACTTTTGTGAATCAATTTATATTTTTTCATAAAGACAAATCATTAGCAACAATGCCTCAATCCTCTACTTCATCCATTTCCTACGACGTTTGTGATTTGACTTCTTTAATAATAGCAGGAAGCCCAATGAATTTAAAAAAAAAATTAAAACTCATAAATTTCTAAAACTTTATAAATATCGCTTAAAACTTTCACTTAGCTACTATATGAATAGGCATTTAAAATAGGCATTTAGCTACTGAATTTAAAATAGGCATCGTACGAGAAAGGTCTAATCAAAACAGTTAATTAAAACTTTTGACAACTACAGCGCAACAAGTTATGAACAAGAGACAAATAAAAAAATCTGGTGCTGTGCGCATATCAAATAATTTTCCCTTAACCTTCTATAATAATAAACCATTTAAATATTTAAAATAATTTTATACAGTTCACATATACGCAAATCAAATTTTCTTATCGTAATTTTTCCTTGCATTTTCTCGGTGATGTACTGCACGTATGAAAAGTTGGAGAGCTTTATGTAGAAGAAGACTTTATACAATTTTCATCAATATTCTTTGAGCGGTTTTCGAGAAAAAAATGTAAAATTGATGATATAAAGTGACACTTCCGATTAGTCGATTTTGACTAAAAAGTTGCTGTAACATCCCAGGCATATGTCTACTTCAACTGTGTAATTTCAATATTCTACGACTTTTCGTTTTTGAGCTAGACTGTTCACATACACACAGACAAAGACAATTTTGAGAGACTTGGTTATTTGGGCTCAAGAGGCCATAAAACGTTTATTTCCGTTGAAAAACCCTAATTCAACTTTTTTCACGATCGCAATTAGGTAATGGAAAGTAAAAAACCAAAAGATAAAAAGGTGCTTCACTTAACGTTTCACAAACCTCACAAAACTTCCTAAATGAGTAGAAAGTAAAATTCAGATAAATTGAGGTAAAGAAGAATGAAGTATTGTTGACCTCGACAAAACAAGCATTGCGCCAATCGATCTGGCATGTTTGCTGCTTTTAAAGAATGTTGATCTTTGGGTGTTTTTTTCTCATTTTTTTTAAACTGCGACAGCCCATCCTGTTTTTTTTAAAACAAGATGAGTCGTCACATTTTAATATAAATATTACAAGAAAATAAGACGTGACCTAATGTCAAGAGAAGCATAAGGATATACATCAGAGAGGAAAATGGTCGTATTTCATACCGCAAGAAAGCAGGTAATAATGCAGAGTTCAAAGAAGCTGAGGTACATCTGGGGCTAGATTACGTCATGTGTGGGGAGGTAGGAAAGGGGGGGGGAATGGTGGGGGAGAGTTGAAGCCCCAAGGGCAATGGGCTTTAATAAACCCAGATAGTGTCTCTCTTACTCCACGTCTTCTTGCGTCCCAGTCTCTCAAGTACTTAGGGAATATCTTCTGCCTACGCTAATAATTAGTAGGAACTCATTAATTTGAACAGATGGAAGAAATCGATAAATTAACCATAAATTGAGAGCATGTTCGCCAAGAAAAGAAAAAAAAAAATTCAACCCTGATCAAAATTTGAGGTTTTACATTTCAAGATGCGTATAATTCAAAAATCCGTCCGCCTGCCTTCCGCCGGTTTTCTGCGGGACTAATGAGCCGAATCATTTTCAGATGACCAGTTTTCTTCCGCTAATGTTTCAAAATGCCTCAATACCTCGGAGGAAAAACAGTGTTTTGGAATCATTATAATGATGACAAAAAAAAAAAAATCATCTAGGAAATAATAAAGTATTATGTAATAATCTGCAAATTTTTCTCCCCATTATTTATAAGCAATGGAGTAGAAATAGTAAGGAAGAAGTAATTTTTAGTCGAATTCGAGGAGAATCGATTAAGTTTTAAAAAGCAAAATTCTTCAATTTTTTTTTTATACAAAATAATTTTTAAAATTATATACTATAACTATAAAACTTTCCCAATTATTGTAAAATATACATCCTAATCATAAAAAACATACTAATAACTGGTATTCTATCGTTTATTGTTCTACTTTTATACGTATAAACACAAAAGAGAATTATAAAAAAATTAATTTTAATTATGTCCTTACTTACTTGTATTATTATTTTAATGGAAATATCACAAGCACGCATCATAAAAAGAAGGTTGTTTTTGTGTTTCGTTTGTGTTACCGTTTATTTTTATTAAACGCACGGGCAACAAATCATCATTCCGACTGTCGCGTGACAGAGCAGAAAGGGCAGATTATTAACTTAACAATTTATTTATATATATGAAAGTCCTCATTATATATTCCCCGAGCGTATTGTTGAATTAACATAGATTAGTTAAGAATAAAATAATGTGTTTTTTTTAGTGCTTGGTATTCATGCTAGAATAAGAGTAGAATTTTATGTTAAAATCCTGTACACTAATACCAACAATATCTGTCTGTCTGCAAAATGGATTCCGAAATGATGTGGAAGGATTTTGATTTAACCATTATAATAAAGGGTAAACCTTTAACTCAGAAAAACTCTAATTCGGTAAAAATATGAAGACTGTTGATAAAAACGGCATTAAACTGAACTAACAAACCGTGGTAATTTATTCTATTCAAATCTCATTTAAAAAAAATATTGTTTTTAATAAACAACTCACCACTAATTTACTTTATTATTTCACTTTCAATTTTATTGTTTATTCATTTCTACTAAAGTATGAATTTAAATATTTTACTAAAAATGAAGGAACAATAAAACGAACTTGGAATGTTTTCCAAGTTGGATAAATATATTGTAATATTATTGTTTAAATATTGAAGTGTGTTTGTTTAAAGTTGTAAAATTATTGTAAAGAAGATAATTTTTATTTTAATTTTCTTCAATCACATTAACTAATTAAATATGTTTTTTTTTTTTTGACAAATAAAATAAAATAAGAATGCTGCACCCTTCTTCTAAGTTAATATGTAAGAAAAACTGACGGTCAAAATTAAGATGAAATAATACTTATAATGGATTATGACATAAAGAAGAGTGTATAATTATATTGAAATTAGGGCTAGAAAACACGAATTATACATGAAATTTGTCACGAAGATAGGGAAATATTTCGAAAGGTCGACAAGAATGAGGCATAGAATATTCTCATTAAAGAATAAAGATAACGAAAGGAATTACTTATATAAATTACCTAAAATTATCGTAAAATAATCGTAAAATAATTTCTGATCAAGGCTCACTTCTCTTGTAGGTACTTAATAATTCATAAAGTTAATAATGTATAAGTCAGTTGACATCCGCATGATGGTATAGAAGGATCAATCTAATTACGGATTGATCCTTCTATACCATCATGCGGATGTCAACTGATTATGAAGCGCAATTCAAAATTTAATTCTATCTCCAAACAAGTCATTACAGAACTGAAGAATGCGGAACAAAAAGATGCCATCTACTTATTTTCCAAATTGAGGCTCAAATATGCAACAGCCAACAAGAACATCTGGTACAACAACACCTGCGTATGATAGAAGTGGCAAATAATTATTCAATCCCTAATGTAAAAGTGTTACAATTTTTAGCAGAACGACCGGAAATTATTGAAGGTTTGGGTTATCGTTCCTGGCCAGTGATAAAGATAAAAATATTAAATTATATTTTCAAAATATAATATAATTGCAAAATAAAAAATATATAAATAATATAATTGCAAAATATATATAAAAAAAAGATACATTGCAATAATGCACCAATTATTTTGACAGACCCTTCTTCGTTAAATTCCCACGACTTGGACCCTCCCGAGCGTGGACTAATTGGACCCTCGAAGCTGCAACAACAAACGCGACTGTTCCTCTTCGCCAGGAAGTCGATCCGGGATCACCGCCTGAGGGGCCACGTGCGAGGACACGTGGCTGCCCAGCCACCGTCACAAATCTGTGACCCTCGTTATCACCCCTTGGGGGAGGGAGGGGGAAGAGGTAGTGATAAGAGTCTGAAGATGGGGCAGATGTCGTTATGCATCATTGATGCCTGGCTCGACTCACCCACTCTGTCATCCCCTGCTTGAAGACTAATTCAATTTGAAGGCACTGTTAAACTCAGGACTCCGTTTATTACGACGGCATGCACCACTCAAGGGGACACTCGGGGTCGTTGAAAACACTCAACGATTCAACGGGGGTCCTCTTAACGACGTTAATCTTAACCGTTCTGAGTTAACCCTTTCTGAACTGTACCACGCACTCACACACAGACTCATATTCTCGAACAGTGGAAAGAAACGTCAAATATGAGAGAAAAATACGTATTATTAGAATTTTATACATAAAGGCGACCTCTGACGATCACTCCGAATGTGGAACAATGGAACGATTGAGTGGAGCGACTGGAGTGCTTTGAGTGAAGAAGATTTTGAGGGTCCAAATTACGATCACTTCACCCCAACTTTTTTAAAAACCGGCTTTGACGCTCCTTCCATTTCCAAAATTATTCGAAACTAATTCAAGAATTAGCAAATTTACTACCCACAATACCTAATTTATAATCCTAGTTATATATTTTTTCAATAAAATGGAAAAGATTGTAAACAAGTGCTTTATAATATTTACAGTCTACAGATATTTTAATTTACGGATTAATATAACACCTGGGCAATAATGAAATAATAAATAGTGACTTAACAACAGCAAGAATATTAAATAAATTAATCATTATGCAAAAATTAAAAAATAATGAAAAATGAAGGCATTTTATAGATGAATTATAAATCCACTAAAATGTTAATATCCATTTAATTAATATTTATATTTTCAACATCATTAATAGCAAAAAAATTAACAAAATTGTTAATTATTCATATCAATATTTTTTTAATATATTTTATACAAACAGTCTCTTAAATATAAACAAGACTGTAATTACTGACCAACAATTATTATTATAGCACAGCCTAAAAACTCGGGGAAAAACTGTATATCATTTCATAAGCGTGAGTACCTGTAAACACGTCGGTTAGATTGACGGAATTTTTGCGTAGCGTAGTGGAGTTCAGAACCAATGGAATTCCAGCCGCTCCACATCACTCCGAAAAATTTAAAAGGATTTCACACTCACAGCCGTTCCACATTCCATTTTCGTGGTGCGGTAGGAGTTGGGTGATGATTAGTGATTAGCTAGGCTTTAAGAGTGAGGAGCTATAAATTATAAGTTCTTCTCGCCTTGTGTTATTTTTTAAATAAATGAAATACTATTCAGCGAACTGATCGAGAAACCGAGAAACAAAAAGTCGGCTTATTGATTCTAAGCTAAAACATTTCGAAAAGATTCAAAACCGCAAGACCTAATTGAATAAACTATAATAGTCGAAGAAGGTAGGATATATTTTTTATTTATTGGCCTAGTCAATAAGGTGATTGCAGATGGAAATTACAGGACGCCCTAAATTGGCTTCAGGACTTTGCTAGGGCCAGTTAAGGCATTCTAAAAGTCCTGGGATATAGGAGCAAAGGCAAGGAGAGGAGGGAGGGAAAGATAATGTTTTTCAGTTTTTCGTTCATATCTCAAAAATAGTTGGCACCAGCGTAAAACATTTTATGTAAACAATTGAAGAACATTAAATTTCCTGCAAGAATGTTCTTGTTAATGTTTTTCGTATCAAGTAACAAAATAGTGACTCTATACTTTACTGTTCTAAACATCGTCTTTACCTTTCTTGTTACTTTTACCCTCCCCTCTCCCCTTCCTAAACTTGAGGTTTTACATTTTAAGATATGTAGAATCCAAAAATAAAAAAATCCATCCATCCGCCGTCTATGGCTTTTCTCCGAGACTATTTTTTTCAGATTTGGCATAGAAATCACAAGCTTCAGGATGATCCTTAGAACACGACATAACCATCCGCCATGTTCAAACAAAATGGCGGCCAATTATATATTTCATATGCCTATAACTTAGCGATTTAGGAAGATACAGGAAAAATATAATGTTTTTTTGAATCTTTGTATCAAAGCCTATTAAAAAAAAATATCCAAATTATAATTTTTGTTTAGTCTTGCTATAATGATTCCGAAATACTTTTAATTATGTAATTAATAATAAATTTAATTAATAAATAATAATAAGCCATAGTATAATCAATTGCAAGTTTTTTTTTTTATTTTAACTTTTACATAGATTTTATTCTATAATAATGTATTTTCTAGAGATTTTGAATATATTTATATTTTTTTTCATCTCATTTTCCGTCCTTATATATCAAAGGATTACTTATCACATATGAATATTTAATATTTATATTAAAATAGTTTGCACTCCTCTCACTCCCTCTTATAAAACATATATGATTAAAATTTTTAACGAGATTTATACCCGGGCCGAAGGCAATTAGGGGGAGGTTTGGGGGCGCGCAGGTAATTCTGTGCTTTAACGGCACAAATTTTAATCCTTATAAGCCCGGTACTTAGCAAAGAGTGCCTACGAAGCCACTACAGCCCACGTTAAGAATGTTATACATTTTCATTGAAAGTTTATATGGGAAAAATCTCTGACATAAATATTTAGCGCGGTGAAAGTAGTTATAGTTTGAAGTTTAACGATTCACTGGAACAACTTTTTATTATACCATACCATAAACCATTAAATAAAAGCAATAATTTTATTATTATAAAAGCTTCACTATATTCGTAAAAGAAAAAGGTCGATTGAAAAAAATAATGAATAAAACAGATTATTTTCAATTACTCAACTAAAATTTATCCATTTTAGCAACTCATATACTTTATATCTAAGACAATTTTTATAAATCTATAATAATAATTTTTTTTTTAATTAAACCCTCTCTGTTCAAAACATCTATATTAATAAAGATATATTAATATATACTTTTAATAAATTAGGAATTCTCTAGTGCAATATAATACCCTTTTCCTTACAAAAGGTCTTCAATTTGAAAGTATTCTCAAAAGGTAGAAAGCAACCAAGTTTAAAAGGAAAGTAGTAAAGTTTCAGCTCCTTAATTTCATTTAATTCATTCCTGGCATCAAGTTTTCAGAACATAGGATATTGGTAGAAAACGTTTCACGGGGCTTTACAGAACTAAGTTTTAATCATTTTCAACTGTTTTGAAATTGATATTGATATAAAATGGTAACAATGGCTGGTACAAGGTAGGAATTTCGAAAGAAATATGTGGAATGCAAAATTTCTACATCGTCTTTGAATTTCTTGCAATGAGATTTATTTTTCCCTATATGAATAATACAACTATAGATTGAGAAAAAAAATTGCTTTTGCATAATATATTGGTTCTGGAGTAGATTAGATTCATATGAGAAAGTTGACGAATGCTGTTTTTAATACTTAGTTTTGACATAAAGATGGAGAGAAATGTTTGATTGATTGACGTTTATAGTGGGTTTAACATCCTTAAATACACTAAAATTGTACATAAGTTACCAATGCTTATGAATGAACTGTTACTTTTAAAATGAGAAGCTATCAGATTTATTTATTTATTTTATTTGCAGATTTTGGTTTAGTTGAATATCCACATCCCTGGTTGCAGTATTATCAAGAGAATTTTATATCATCCGAATGTGAACTTTCTGAAGATATACGAAAGGAACGATTGCTGCGATTAATAAAAATTAATTTGTTTTTTTTCAATTAGTGAACCAAACATACAATTTAATTAGGGATTAATAAATTATTTGCCACTTCTATAAATTTGTTTTATTGAAAACTAGTTTCGAATGTTATACATTCATCTTCTGTTCTAAAAACACACAAAAAATTCAATTTTTCATTAAATGACATCACATTCAATTTTGCTTAAATTACCATATAAATATCACCAATAGCCCAATCTTAAATTTATTCCCATCTATAACAGAAAAACCAATTACTCGTCGGTATTTCTGGAAAAACCCCGACCCTTAAATCGTTTACCTATAAACATCCTGTCTACCTTTCTTTCATTGTTAGTTCAATGCGAGAAGAAACCAGTACAAACTGTTTCATATAAATCCATATAAACCTTGGTGAGTACCACATGTATTTGATTTCTTGTCTTAATTAAATTCATAATTCATAAATGTTTTATAATAATCATTTATATTACATCTAATTTAATATGTATAATAATACCAAACTATATTTTGAATTGCTTATTTTTGATTTTTTTTTTTTTTTTTGTGATTATAGAACTGAATATGAATGTATAACATTCGAAACTAGTTTCCAATAAAACAAATTTATAGAAGTGGCAAATAATTTATCAATTAGATTGATACTTCGGTAACTCGAGAAGTGATCCTGAATCACTCTTTGGCTACTAGATTCCGAAGATAACAGTATCTCAAAAACGACAATCGGCGTCGCGACATCTATTGACGTTCATCTATTGATACGCAAACATACACCTTAATGAAAATGTTCAAAACGATAAGTACGGACCTTGAAACGTGCTTATCCACGAAAACTCGAATTGCGATTTTTAGCTTCTAAGAAGGTGGGAGGCGAAAAAAAAGAAAAAAGTTTCATGCAAAGTACCACTTTTGGCTATCCAATTTTAACCAAAATATACGATATTATTTATACTGATACAAAAGTCTTATATACCAAATTTGAGATGTTTTGCATTGTATTTTAATATAATTGATGAAAGTATATCAAGAT
Organism: Rhaphigaster nebulosa; assembly: GCA_948150685.1. NCBI lineage: Eukaryota > Metazoa > Arthropoda > Insecta > Hemiptera > Pentatomidae > Rhaphigaster > Rhaphigaster nebulosa. The sequence continues at coordinate 17,556,001 of OX411312.1, read as the reverse complement.
CTTTAAGTAAAGTACCACTTCCGGCTAGCAAATTTTAACTTATAATTTATATTGTTATATACGTCTTATACACCAAATTTGAGAAGTTTTGCATTATAATTAAATATGATTTTTGATGAAAATCTATTTTGATTTTCAAGTAAAGTACCACTTCCGGTGATCATATAGAGACCAAAAAGGGAGGTTCATAAATAAATGTTACAACAATCCCAAATACAAAAATTTAACTTTCTATGCCCAAACTTTCTTAAGTTATTCGAGTTACGAACGAACGTACGTACGTACGTACAGACGTCATGTCAAAACTAATCAAAATGGATTCAGGGAAAGTCAAAATGTAAATTTCCGCTGAAATCTGAAAACTGCGTATAAGGATGTAAAAAGGTCCACCATAAACCATACAAATATAGTACAACAAATTATATAATATAACTATAAGCCAGCAGCATTAGATTTTAAAACAAAATGATTTTTATTCTAGCTCTATATTATCATCCAAATAATTTAAAAATAGTTTGTGCCAATAACTCCATTCAGCTATCGGGATGTCCACAAGATGAATAAAAAATACAATAATAAAAGAATATCCGAATAAAAACTAAAAAATATAAAATAAATTAAGAAGTATAAAAACGAAGATAAACTGGGAAAGCTAAGTGAAACGAATAAAATCATTTTTAAGTTACCCATCGATACAATTCTAAATCACTGAAGCATATTGAGAAGAATCATAACGCTTCGGAGAGCTAATATTTATTAAATTTTCCACTGAACGGAACCGAGAAAAACCTAAATGTGAGAAGCTATTTGAAATATGTGCATTTATATTAAATAATAATATAAGAGTATACGCATAAACAATATAAAAAGGTGATCAGAATTATATAATTCACTACATTTCATAGGAATGATAATAATAAAAAAAAATTCTTTTATCCGTATTTCAATATTATCATAAACAAAACTTTAAAAAATCGGAAAGATACTGTGTCTAGCACATACCCGCGGGGTATAATTACTTAAAGTGCTTATTTTTGAACGAAAATAAATATAATATTATGAAATAATATTCGTTAAATATTGAATATTTTCATTCATTGAAAGTTGTACTTAAAAGTGTGTAGAGTAAGAGAGTAAATAATTCTAACATCTTAAGTTTCTTGATTCAGAAATGTTTCAGATGTAGGTATACAAATAAAATAAAAGTAAAATTAACTTGATAAACAAAAATAATTGTTTGAACATAGAATGCAGATAAAATTATTAACTGAACTCACTAACCCAAACTGAAGCCAGCAAATTTCCCAGAAAATGTTCAAAGTTCGAATAACAAATGAGTTGCGTCTTAAGATACATCACCGAACAAACTCAATTAAGGCGAGGGCCGCATCAATTTTATTAAAATGATTTTTTAAAGTGAGGAATCAGGAATATCGACAGGATATTAAAACATATTACGCAATTAGATAAATTTAGAGTAATAATCGATAAAATTGTACTATAATTGTCTTTTTTTTCACATTATTTCAAAACATTGTGGGCCTAAAAAAAGTACCTCCGAGGCCATGTTAAAAAAAAATTACCGTGTTTGATAGCCCGGCCGTATATTGTCCTAAGGTACAACAAAAGCCGTTTTGTTTATTAAAGGGAGATAGCAACAGGCAGCTTATGAGTTCGAGGACTTCAAAATCGAAAATAAATCTTCGAAACATTAATATTTAACTAGAACTGTGACATTTAATCATTAAAAAAAATAGGAGAAAAGAAAAAAAAGATGAAATATTTTTTTTTAATTATTATTATTATTATTATTTTTTTTTTTATGCTAACCTTTAGAAAAGAATAAAAATGTCATATTCACTTCTCTTGAGTACTTTAAGAACCGAGTTTCCATGAGCAACTGATAATAGCCAGTTTACATTCGCTAAGAGTTGCCACTATTACAGATTATATCGTTGATACTTTATCTCTCAGTATTAGTGTCAACACCTCGTTCATAAAAAAATAATAACACAAAAATAAATAGCAGTTGAGCAGTATTAACTTTTAAAAATTTCGAAATGAATGGAAGTAAAATTTAAACGTACAAAATTGAGAAGGCGGTTTGAAGCCATTAAGGCGACGGAGGAAGTTGCAAATGCATTCAATTTAGGCCGGACTTAGCCGCTGCGAACGCCCCGCACGTTAGCATTGTGAACCAAGTCCGCTCCACTGAACCACAAAGCCTTTGTTGCGGCACATGAGATCCTCCGATGGCGTTTGGGTAGCGACACAATGGTTTTTCTGCTTCATTTCGGACCCTCCTCGGAGAGCTGGGGGTTGTCGCAAGATTAGTCCGGACTATTGGAGCTCAGTGTCCCGGCATGGAAGGGAAACAGCCTTACCCAATCAGTGCTTCCATTGTTATTGTTAGCTTGGCAGCACTGGATGAGGTCGTAGCTCTTCCGTTTATCCGATAATTGGTATGTTATGTCTTTTATGTACCATCAGGGGAATGAAGATGAGTCGGAATAGGTTGTTACGGTCCATGGAGGAAGAAGAAAACTAATTCAAGTTGTACCCATCAGGAATCATCAATAACTTCCTGGGGTGCGGGAACATTTTCAGCGTAATTAACTAAACGTTAATTAACTTCTGCCCAAAATATTTTATTGGTTGACTTCAATCGTTTGTACCCCCACGAACATCAAGCTGCTAATTCAAGCGAAATATTACATACTATTCAAAAAGCGTTATCCTAAGTCGATACCCTCTTTACCTTCAATGTATGCATATATATATACACAGACACACACACATACATGCATGTGTATATTGACATTCTTCGCTCTCGTGGTGGTGTGTGGGTCTTGTGGGTCTCGAAAACTATTTTAAAATTTTGATCATCAATTATGTAGTTTACTTAGGTTGTATGGAAATAATGGTTATAATTGAAAATAATAGATATAATATCATATGGTAGGATATTAGGACCTAATAGCGAAATGGAAGTCGTGGTAATATGGAACCCTGCGGGCATTATTAAACTCCTTAATATCTTAGCGGTAAGCGAAAAAGAGTTACAGTATCTGCCTGCATCAATAGCTAAATAGCGCTAATATACAGGATAGGTTGTTGATTCAGTTGTCATCGTGCGTTCACGTTGAAAAGATCATTTTTTTTTATTGATTCTTCAAAACGTTCAAAAGATAAGTTGAAACTGCTATTTTTGCTTAAACTTCAATTTTTTTTGGGGACATACCAAATCCAAGTTGGCAATATTTGATATATGGAACCCCGAAAGTACTGGTAATATGGAACTAGATTCTACTGCATCTCCCTTTAAAAAATCTTTAAGAATAACTTTAGAGAAACAAAAATAAAACAGCTGAAAGAAAAACTACTCCATCGACGTCTAGGATTATCACTGGTGGAAGAGAAGGAATGAGCAGAATAGGAAGTAAAGCAGGACAATTATTTTACAAACAAAATTAATTATTGACTTTATTATCAATTATTATATCTTGATTTCCCTTGTAAAAAAAATAAATTAAAAACCCACTAAGATACCTGCACATCAAGACAGAGAGAGTTTGACTTTTTTGATGAAATTGAATTTTTCTCATATTTTGGTCGGAGGAGAGTAAATTTGAAATTGATAGTGTGTGAGTAATACATAAAGCTAGTAATTATCCTAGAGGACAATACAACTTTGTGAAATGTCTGGCATTAATAAATCAGGAACAAAGAGGGATTCAATATTACAACATATGAATCGCTTATAGACGTAATCTGTATTATAATATTAACGTCCGTCCATTAAACTATCCCGTTACTTAAAAGCAATTAAATTTGTGTAGCGGAATTGTGTACCAGTGCTTGGCTTAATGGAGGTTGACATGGCGTAGTGACCCTACACTAAGCCCTCCTCGACTCTCCACTCTCTTGCTAACCTGATCCGCTCGGGTCATATTTCGAAAATATCAGGTTCGTCGCTATTTTCCCACCACCTGTCTGATTTGTGCGGGAACAATGCCGCCTTGTGTGGGTACACATTTCACTCGTCGGTCTTGTAAACGCGAAACTTGAATTCTCAACAGATTCAAAAAATTACCTACTTATAAACTAATTTCAGTGTCATGGAGAGTATTCGAAGAAAAAGACAATATTTCGTTCAGTATATATTTGTTTTGGAATACCCCCACGCAAAATTGGATTTACAAGTAAAATACAATATAAAAATAATGGTTTATAAAGCAATACGGCACGGATAGGCGCAGACTCAGGAGAAGTGAGGGGGGCAATCGCCCTCCCAATAATAAAAAGAGGGGACGAGAGTATCATTTCGCTGCCCCCCCCAATAATTTGATGTTCAATAGTAAATAAGTAAAAAAAAAAGAAATCAATAACAAATAATCTACATAAAATAGGAAAGTGAGATTAAATTTGAAGTAGAATCGAATTGTGTATTATCGCTCGTTGCTTCGTTTAAGCAGTAAACTATTCCAAGAAGAAATATGGATCAGTTAGCCTGACTGGGCTAACTGAATGGAGAGTGTGTCAACTCAAAGATTCCAGTTCACTACAGATGCTTACTGAGAACAGTGTTGCCAGGTCAGCCTTGTATTTTCTCTCCCAAAAAATCTCTAAATCTTCCCCTAAATTCCTCAACTTTAATCCTGAACTTATCTAAATTTTCATCTAAATCCAACAACTTTAATGCAAAATGTTTAACTCTTATTTTTCTATTAGTATAACCAAAATTAACCCCTAGTATAAGATAAGAATAAATGATTAGAAAAGTAAAAAATACCCCAGAGGGTGAATAAAACCTTAAATCTAGGGGGAAAACCACAATCTGGCAACACTACTCAGCCTTCAGGAAAGGGAGAGGGAGACGATAGCCGAAAGTTAGCGCCTATGACAGCAAGGAACTTTTATAACATCTGGGCTACAAACAAAATACGAACAATGAATAAATAATCTAAGGTACAAGTAAATAACATTATAAACACAAGTAAAAAACAGCATTTTGCAGAAATAAACTTAAAAATAGATAAATAGAGCACATTAAATTAATATTAAAAAAAATTATGAAACAAAAATTTTTAGTAAATAATATTACTCGATGTAATAGCTCATTTCTATCTCTAATTTTGTGGCACGACTTATAATCGTTTTCACTAACTTTCTGTAAATCAATATTGTTTTTATTACAACAAAGAACATTATTTAATCAACTTATTACAACTGTCTCCACACAATCAATTTATGGTAATTATGTATTTTTACATTCAAAAATTATTTTTTTCTTATTTATATTTAAAATTTTAATAAGAGTAAATATTGTTTTTCAAAATAGATTTATTGTTTTTATTATTTTGTATTTTTAGATGTCAAATCATTGTGATTGTAATTTTAGTTTATTTCTAGTAATTTGTTATTTTAATAAATTAGACTGGTTATAATGTGTCATAACATTGATTAATGTAATCAATTAGATTAACTAATGTTTTGGCCAAAAAATGTGTGATCACTGCTAAAGCAACCAAAGTAGGCTTCTATATCAAACCGAAACTCGATAACTAATGGCTTTTCATTTTTGTATTAATTCATTGTTCCTTTTTACGACTTTTATGTATAATAATCATATTACTTACTCTAATAAACCTCAGTTCTCTCAACAATGCTATTATATAATAACAAATAAAATAACCCAAAAGTAATCCGTTTATAAGTCGGCTGAACGAACTTCAGAATCGTTGTCTGTCCCCGAATTCGTACAAGAGATAATTTCATATTCGTGTCTAAACGCTTTCAAAACTTCCCCCTAGAGCCATTTGCCTGACGTGCGTGTACGCGACGGTTGTAATTTTCTTCCTCAATTTCCTAAGATTGGGAGGGAACAATTCTTGCGGTTGTTTGTTGTTCGTGTTATTACTTCTGGTGTGGTAACAGTCTGGTGACCGAAGCAAGTTTAAGTAGATCCTTTCTTGTTTCAATCCCTTCGGTGTGTTCTTGATATCATAGTATTTCGATCGATGTAGGCAAGTTGCTAATTTTATAAGCAATTAGCTGCTCAAAATTAATTCGTAAATTCAAACAGACAAGATTGGCCCTTATTGTAAATTGAATTGTCACCGTCAGTTACGTTAATTCAAGTATATTACCTTTAAGCGGATTGATTAGAAATTCTTGGCTAAGTCCATCAGCGCGATACTTAACTACTTGATGCAGGACTTCTTGATTTAGATTGCTCGAAACAATGGTCTCATTAATCATTTATAGAAAAACTATTCCGCCATTCTTTATGTAATTTTCTATAATAGTTTTCATGTTAAACTGTCAATGATTTTACCTTATTAAGCATCTACTTACCAAATTAAAATTAGGAATGAGAAAAAATAACAGGTTTTGTTTATACTGAATGTTCGACTGTATAACAAAATAAAGAAATATTATAAATTAGTTGGGAATTTTACTTCCAAAATGGTGACTTTTATTATAAAATTTTATACATTTTTAATATTTCGGGTTATTCGGATTCCCAATCTTCAGAACTAAAATCAACATATTTTATATATTACATTAAACAATTTCTTTAAAAAAGATTTTTTTGTTATAACATGAAAACTAAATTATAAAATAATATAATAATTTAATTAAACTTATCATAAATTGAGTCATTTTCAAAGGATATATAATTATGTCACATATCCCAATGTCAATTAAAACTATTTTAATTTACAATATTAGTTAAAAAATTTTAGCACTCTTATATCATCATTCCATTATTTAAGATTGATATGATTGCTTTTTGTTCCTATTTATCAATTGACTGTTTATGCCACAACTTCCTATCTTTTTTTTAACTTCATATATGCTTTTTCTTATTGTTTAATATGTCATAAAGGGTTATCTATATTGTTAGTTTTATTAAATTAGTCTGTTTTTATTTTTTTTATAACATCGGGATAATGGCTGTTATGGTTCTTTGTATCAGTTTTGTAATTTATAGTTTTTTCTATATTCTCGGTTGTGTATATTGTCTCTAAAATTTTCTTATTTTTAGTTATTTTTTGACTGTCTAATATTTTAGGCCTGTAAAAATCAGATTTATGAAATATTATAAAATTTTAAAAAGATTCGAACATTATATATATATATATATATATATATATATATATATATATATATATATATATATATAATACACACATATACAAATATATAAATGGGTCATTAAAAAATAATTTGTGTGTATGTGTGTATACACACACATATATAAATTATTTTTTACTGGCTAAGAAGTTGCCAGTAGTGAATTATTTCTCATTACCTTCTTTTTTTAGACACAGCGATAAGCATCCAGCCATTTTATATTAATGTCTAAATAATTAAGTTTTTCTTGTAAAGGAAAACTAATTTAAGATAATTTGTTGTTTTACTTTTAGTTGGTATTTGTATTCCACAATAAAAGAAAAATATATAATTAGAATTAGATATTTTATAATTAGACAATTAGATTGATCATTTTATACTATCATGCGTACGTCAACTGAGAAAAATATGTATTATATTTCTTTTGTTGTGTAAGTTTCGTTTTATTTATTTTTTTTTACATTTTTGAAGTATGTAGTCGGAAACGAAAGACTGTTTCCTACCGTTTTTTACATGTAAGAGGATTTCAAATTATATTTCAGGTTCAAGCTTGTCCAGATAATCAGTTGACATCCGCATGATGGTATAGACGTATCAATCTAATTAGGGATTGACAAATTATTTGCCACTTCTATACATTTACTTTATTGAAAACTAGTTTCGAATGTTAAACATTCATCCTCAGTTCTAAAAACACAAAAAAAAAATTCAAAAATAAGCAATTCAAAATATATTTCGGTATTATTATACATATTGAGATTAAAGGGACATATACGTGCATATAATAATAAGACAGAAAATTCCATTTTTGCAATTCATTTAAATGAAAAAAATCAAAAATTCATCAAAGACTCAGGAGTTAAAATAATACATCACGTTGAAAACATATGTCCTCAGTTCTAAAAACAAGTAATTGGTTTTTCTGTTATAGATGGGAATAAATATAAGATTGGACTATTGGAGATATATATTTAGTCATTTAAGCAAAAATCTGGATTGGATTTGAAGGATTTTATTATTTCAAGTGCTTCATAAACATTTAATTTGAGGATGTTAAAAACTATATTTTTAATTACTTATTTTTGAATTTTTTTTGTGTTTTTAGAACTGAAGATGAATGCATAACATTCGAAACTAGTTTTCAATAAAACAAATTTATAGAAGTGGCAAATAATAATTTATCAATCCCTAATTGTCAAGATAAAGTAACAGGCAGTGGATCCGTTTAACGAGGATAAGATAAATATTATTAAAGGATACTATAAACCAAATTTTCTTTCCCATAAAACGTATAATATGGAAACCCGCAAGAAAATCCTCTAGAGACGAGAAGACAGAGCATAAATCCCGCAAGAAACATAATGCAGGTAAAGCAGGTTCGATTACCGCACCGAGGGAGAGAATGGTCCTAAAGAAAAACTGCTAATGGAGTTGCCTGTTTAACGGAACCGACCGCCATCGGATCGGATTTATCTCCGGCCTTCGACTGAGTAATAGCGACTCGCTTCGGGAAATGAGAAGCAGATTACATTCCACCAACTAACTCTCTCTTCGCTAATTGCCTCTCGTACCCCGATAATTATGGAATCGAACCCGCTACCATCATCGCGAGGATCGTGATTTTATTTATTTGTTTACATCGTTAGCTCTAACCTAGTCACTGCATGGCCTGGCCAGGCTAGAGTCAATATATGATGGACTTGGACAACTCACTGCGCATGCGCCAACTGAGAATATCGTGATTAAAAGTAATTAAACTGATAAAGAAACACATCAAAAACGTTAATATTAACATACAATTAATTAATAATATAAACAGTACATCAGACTCAATTATTGCAAATATTCTGTTTTGAATTTTTTACTGCTGTACTATCACTAAATTGACTATTTGACCATACTAATATATAATTGTTTTTGAAATAAAAATGTTTAAAAAAAAATCAAATGATCAACAAAATTTATATATAAAATATTTTTTCTAAGATTTACAGTGGTCCTATTTTAATCCATGATTAATTAACTATTATAAATGTTTTAAGTTATTCAAACCTATATGAATTTATGGATCGTTGATTTTAATTAAGGACGAAATCCCCAGCGAGGAATGCTTAAGGAAACATTTAAATCCGAATCATATCTCTCCAGAATCGATGACAACCCCTTTTCTATATCCCCGGGGATTAGAGTCCCAAGGATAATCCCTCTTTTAAAAAAACGTAGGCTTTGAAAAAAAGGTTATAAAAACAGAGCGAGGATCGTATATTCAACGAGAGGAAGTTCTGAAATGAAATTTCATCAACACTGCATTGAGTCGTCACATATCTGGGTTTTGTAATATCAGGAGAGAGAGAGATAACTCAACACAGATGAACTTGGCAATCATTCCTGTAGTTTTGAGTTTTAAACCTCTTATATATACATAACATGTGTATTTTATATGAAAATATTGTTATAATTTATCAAGGTAAAATAAAAGAGGTTTCTTTTTTAATCAGTTTATCTTACACAAAAAATAACAAACGAGATCAAATAAATAGATGGGAATAGTGTGACAAAAAATGTTGATTTGTTTCTAAAGAATTTTATTCTTCTATGGTTATCATTTAATATAAAAAAAATGCTGTATTTTTGAAAAATAAGACTGCTGGATGAACCAAAAATAAAATGATGTTTTAATTTTAGAAATTAATTATAAAAAGTTCCTAAGTTAATTTTAAAGGAAATAAAGAAAAAGCATCAACGTTTCGGAAATATTGATGATTTTATAACGACATATCAGTAACATTGATCTCTGGCTTTCCGGATTTTTTAAAAATCGATGAATTGAAGATTTAATCCAGTTGTAATTTATTTTATTTATTTTTTTTTAAGTTGGAAGATACAGTTATAGATAATTTTAATAAATAAAATTTTGTTTATTTCAATAATGTACTTATTGTTTTTGTCACGGATCGATTTCATTTTTAGAGTCATTATCAAATTTCACCACGAGGTCATCATGAACTCGGTGGATAAAAGGTTGAGAATTTTTTAGCGGGATATTCGTGGGGGTTGTTCTCGGTCATGGGGTCTGCCGCGTTAAATGATGAATGAAGGAAGGAATCAAATTATAAACTGGAAAGTTCGTCGTCCCATCGGAGGTAGATACCGCGGGGGGGAGGGGGCGATTTTAAATGAAAAATTACCCCCCTCCACAGCACATCACTATCTCCTGCTCGTCCGTCTGTCGGGGAGCAAAGTGTTTTTCCGTGTCCGGCGGTAAATGCCCCCTAATTACCGGAAGCCTTCAAGTTGATTCATCTCCCGCCAAAAGTTCGACCTGCCCGCCCTAACGCCTCAACTAACTTATCCCTAGCTTCCTGCCAACAACTTGGCAGCCACCACCCCAAAGCCCTGGGGAGCCATCAACCTCTTTCTTACCTGGGGAGAATAGTCGCATCTGAGAAAATGGTAAACACAACTACAGAGGATAAAATATTGAATGAACTTTGATGTCATTCACAGCTGGATCGAATAAAAATTCATTATTGTTTATTACACTATTCACGCCAGAAAGAGTTACAAAAATTTAAAACCAATATCAATATCTTTTGAGATAATAAATTGAGATTTTATCGAAACAATGTTGTGTTTGAATTGAAAAAAAATATTGTGATAAAAAAAATACGATGATATGTTAAAACACTGTCTCTTTCATAAAGTTGAAAGAGGAAAACATTAAAAAAAAATATTTTTGGACGGCTCTGAATGGAGAGATATTCTTCTGATTAATTATAAGAGACAGACATAATTCATTTTTTTAACGAAATTAATTAAAATACATCAAATAATTGAAAGAAACAAATAAATCCGCATATTAATAGTGGCCATTGCGGTTGAAGCGGAAACATAGAGGTTGGGCGTGGATGCTCAACCAAATCATCTCCTTGTATTGCCGCTAGTCAAAAAAAAGTAGTTCCTAACCAAGTCATTCATGGGTATTTATTTTTGTAGAATACAAAATTTTAGAACTAGTAAGAACGTATATTTTCAACAGATGATAATATAATGACGGAAATTCTATAGGGTTTTGAGTAGGCCAGAGCAAAGTAGAATGAAAGGATGGTTGGAGGTAGAAACTGTGTTGGTGGAGGCCAGGTGTTCACTATTGGGGTCAACCAGGTAGAGACTTTGCCCGGAAAGTATAAGTACCTACCTTTGAGGAAAGCCATACTCAACAACACATGGCCTACCTGCAACCTGCATTCCCAACTCACATCCTTTTCTTGTTTCAATTACATCTTCATATATAAATATATACATAATTATTTAATATATTACACTAGAAACAGCGATAAACAATAATTAGATGTACGTATTAAATTCGACACGACTAGAACTTATCAAGATCTATTCAGTATTAGTATTGCTGGATTTATTAATTAGTTTTATTATTAAAGGATTATGGTTTTGCAGTATGTTGAGTTTTGCTATTAATGACAAAAAAAGCTAATTACGTCTATTATGTTAGCATTATATTTCCAGGTTATTTATTATGTGTCATATAGTGGTTACTTTTGTTAATTTGTACTATTCTACATTTCTGTTAATATTTCCCTTTGAAATACCTGCACCTCTGATTAACCGATCAGGCTCTCAGTTCCGAGCTGATATAATATAACCTTAATTACGTCATATCATAATTATATTGAACTGTATAAGAGTGATGTACTATTTCAATTTTATTAGTTTTTCGCAGTCTGTTGATGTGTGATGTGCAAGCTGAGGTCAGCATTTATTTGGTCTTATCTATTCTGATGATGCCTGAATTGGCGAAACGTTAGTTATTTGGGAGATTCGAGGATTTGTTTTGGAATTTTCTATTAACATTATGACAGAATAAATTGAGAAATCGAGATAACATAAAAAGAATCGTACGTGGAAAAACATAATTAGAGAAAAAAAATAATGCATAATATGTTAAATATATAATATATTTTTTTATTTTCAGATCATCTGGACGAGCCTTACTGTTATTTTGACAATGAATAATATTTTTAACAATTGACAAAATGGGGTTTAGTCTCATTCAAAATACAAAATACATTCCTATCGACTCATTTGTTTATAATTATTGAATAATTGTAAATCAGTAAAGTAAATAAAACATTTATGCAATAATAGTAAAATAATAAAAATGAAATAATAAAAGGTCATAGAAAAAAATAAAAATAATAATAAATAAATCTAAATAAAAATAGGTGAAAAAAAGAAAAGAAAATCAGAGCATTGAATATTAATGATTTTTTTTTCGTTTATACTACATAAATATCGCTTTTCAAGTCACGCTTATACAGAATTTAATAAATATTTAACTAAATATAAGAAATAGCAATTTTGATTAAGATGATCAAACCCTATACTTAAACAGGATTAGGGATTGATAAATTATTTGCCACTTCTATAAATTTGTTTTATTGAACAAATTTAGAACTGAAGATGAAAGTATAACATTCGAAATTAGGTTTTCAATAAAACAAATTTATAGAAGTGGCAAATAATTTATCAATCCCTAATTAGATTGATTCTTCTATGCAATCATGCGGATGTCAACTGACTTAAACAGGACTTTGGCCAAAACAGTCCTTAAGTTTCATCAGTTATTTCGGAGGATGTTTATCGTATTGCGAGTAAACCTACCTTCTAGCACACCATCAAATTATTAGAATCTATTAGCTACTGACAAATCTAACAGTACTCTTAGCCGAACAATTCAAGAAAATGTAGTCCGGTTTCGTCGTACATACCTGAAACAAATAAAACAATATTAGATAAGAAATTTATAATTGATTAATATTAATTATGATACTTATTATTAATATAAGCAATAAATAAAAATAAAAATTTGATGATATCGAGTAAATTAATATTGAGCTCCGCGTCTTTTGCATTTTTGTTTGTTCCAAAATAATTAACTCTACGCTAGTGGTAGTTTAGTAGTTCTTAAATATATTTGTAGTAGTTATTTTTAGTTTTATTTTAATGTATCAATACAGTTTGGCCACACACTCTGGGGTAAATGCAACTGCTAGCGATCCACAAGGATTAGAAATTTGAAATGAGCCGTGTAAAGGAGAAGAGGCTGGTAGAAGGAAGAACTGTTATTAAAAACACGTTTGTCCGGTGAGGAGCCATCTTGGGGTCAAGAAACGACCGGCTCAACCCACGGATCTCAAGCATATGGCATTTCGTCTCAACATCTGTTCTCAAGCAGCTGCCTCTCTAGTCTGTAATCTGCTAACCAAACCATATCTCTCATCCTTCCCTTCTTCCATAATAATGATATCTTTCCAGGTGCAAGACGGATCCCATCACGTGATGCTCTGGGAAGGTCGAAGCTGCTGGGGTGTTCACAAAGGGTTCTTGGTGGAAATTACTCGACTTGAAAGGGCCATGGAAGAAATAACACTCGCTCATGTCCAGGCGCCCGCTTAGCATTCATGCCCGATAAATATGATATATATGTAATCTTGAGAGAGAAGAAGCCCTCCGCTTAAAAACGACCTGAGAACCTTCCGGAGACTTATTCATTGTGCTTATTTTGGATCTGAATGTACACTAGTATTATTCCATGTAACAGGCAATTATTTATTTCTTATTTTAATTTCTTTTAACAGCATACTATTCGACACATATAATGAACACTAAATAAAACGTCGGAGTATAATTTTTCAATCCGATAATATTTAGAAACAATTTTTTTTATATTAGGCATAATTTAAAAAAAAAAAATCCTTTCATTTATTGTACTGTCTATATGTTGAATAGAATAAAATAGTTTATAAAAGAAAAAATTAACAATTCTAACAGACCAGATGTGATATATATATATATATATATATATATATATATATATATATATATATATATATAAAAGTAATATGCTTAATTAATAATAAGAAAAGAAAGAGAATTTAGAGTAATGTAGAAAAAAAAGAAAGTAAAATGAATTTTTGAATTAAACAATAGAATAAATGAATGAAAAATGCCTTCACAAAAAAAAAAAAAAAAAGTCCTTCACAAATACAGGCATACTTTCTTTCCTTTCCACTGAAAAAATACCACAATATTAATATTGTATTTTATAACAATCAACAATATCTAGCTTATTATAACACCGTTTACCGTGCCAATCTTATATAATTTATTCAAAATAAAAATTGTCTAGAAATGATACTTTAGTTTAATTAACATTTAATTTTATCTATTTATTTCATTATAATTATTATGTACATTTATCTATCTACTATATTTCAGAAAAATACAGTCCATTTCTTTAGGACCTGATGTAATGAAGATCTTCAAAATTGTTTAACATGATTTTGGCAAGTCAATATTTTGTCCTGACTTTATGCGATTTGTAATTTGTCAACGTTAATACATAGTAAGGATGAATCCTCAGGAATCGATCATTAACACATTTAATTATTTATTTATTCTTCTTAATTGCAAACATAAATTCATACTGTGAAGTAAAAACAAATTTAAAAAATAAGCTTTTTATAAGAAACAATTTAGGAGTTGAAATGCCCTAATAAAATTGTGCTACGCAAACAATTTTGGGCAAGTATAATACTTATCAAGCAATCAAAATACAATTAATGTCGAATAAATAAAATAATAACTATTAATATACATACTGAAATACTAATGGTAGTATATATGCAATTGTATTAAGCAAATTTATCAGTTGAAATAGTAATTATATAGCTTTATAACTTATATCTGTACGCCAGAGGTAAACTGCCGAAAACTCCAATTTTGCTAAATTTATTATCGTATCTGCATTATTTTGGCTATAGTGTTTCGAGTATTGGTACCGTAAAAAAGCTAAAAGGGTAATAAATATGCAAAAATTCAAGTATAAAGATTGATCACTCATTATCCATAACAAGTAATATACAGCGATAAGAAACTTCTTCCTATCCTCCAGTGAAACTTTGAAAATGTTTCGAAAGCTTACTTCTGCCGAAGTTATAGATAGATATGTGGAATTAAATTTATAAAATTTAATCTGAATTCGAAATTGAACAACCGTCTACGCAGAATAATATCATTATGTTTCACCACACAGCATCAATAATTATTTATAACGCCACGTTGCGCAAAGCTAAATCTATAAATATCTAAGCCGTGAGGTCAACAGAGCAACAGCTGACGTATTCCTTATGCAATTATAATGGAGTTGGAGATGTCAATAATTTTGTAGGTGAATGTCCAACCAAAAAAAAGGTCGATGAAGAAAACAGAATTTTGTATTATATATATTATATATCAGCGCTTGTCTGAAACGATTGATCAGTATGCAGTGTTGTGGGAACAATTGTATTTGGACAGCACTGTTAATTAACAGAAATGTTTCTGTACTAAAAAAATATCTTAATGGCTGGTAAGTATTTCTGCGTACTATATCAATGAATTTTTTTATATTTTGGTATGATGAATTCCTATTTATTTTTTATGATCAGCTGTTTGTAATTTAACCTTTCCAGCTGTTCTTGTGTAACCTCCCTTTTCCCTCAGCATGTGTATGGTTGTCTTGGTGTGAGGATCAGTCTCTGGTTAATGTCCTGTAGATTATGGATGTCAGATGTGCTGAATTTTTTGCGTTATGCATTTTTTTTTTGTGTTTTTTCTCTCCTTCTGTACTGATGATGCATCAATAGGCGAAATATCGACAGGTTAGTTGTTTTATGCAATTTTTGAGACTCTTGGTTTATTGTTTGGAACTTTCTAATTATGCCCGGATGTATTTAAGTTGAAATAATCATACAATACAAGGCTTAGCGAACCCAGATGTTCAATACCGATAACATTAACAGCCCTTCCTTACAAAAACCTTTCTCCTCTGAGTTCAACGAAAACCCAAATCCTTAAAGTTAGTCTTGACACAATCCTCCCATTTACGTTTCAGTCGACCCTAGGACGCATGCCCGACGGATTATCGCACATTATCCTTTCATTAATTCGTTCGATATCCATTCCGACAACTTAACACGTCCATTTCATTGGCTTCAATTATAATTACCGGGTACGATTCGGTGTTATGTTACTTTCTAAATTCTCTTTCTGACTCATCCTTTTTCGATTTAAATATTTTATGCAATTTTATTTTCAAAAACCTTTGAGCGTAGTTCTTTCCTTTATGCTAATCTTTGATCCACGCTTCGCATTCGTAAACAATAATATTCTTAAAATAGATTTGTAAATTCTAACAGTAGCATTACCCATATTTTTTTCCTGTTGGATTTCGTTTTTTCTAGATATTATAAAATCCAGATAATTTCTCTCTAAAATTTCTCTACCTATCCAAACGTATATCTTGTTATATTCAGATCATTTAAAATTTAAAAAAAAATATGATAATAAAAAAGAAAAAAAAGATACAGAATCATGCAGATAAAAATTTCTTGTCAAAAGTCAAGTAAAAATTCAGAAATAAGTACGTGTTATCTCTTCGAACACATGTTCTATTGCGGGTTATAATGGCAAGGATATTGAATAAAAACTGGGCTTTTCCATTGCATAAATAATTACATACAACTAAATTACGGGTAATTATTACAACAATTAAATTACTCGACTTCAAATGAAATCCATTGGGGGTTTCTTTATATCTTGAACGAGCGAAGCACGTTGTTGTCGAGGATTGTGTTCTATTAAAAGCAGTAATCATTTATAAAACCATAAATTCATCAAATACTCAGGAGTTAAATTAATATATAACGTTGAAAACAGTCGCAAATTAAATATATATAGTATGAAGCACTTGAAATAATAAAATCCTTCAAACCCAATACAGAATTTTGCGTATACGAACAAATAAATATCTCCAATAGTCCAATCTTAAATTTATTCCCATCGATAATAGTAAAACCAATTACTCACCAGAATTACTGAAAAACCCCGACCCCTAAACCGTTTACCTATTAACACCCCACCTTTCTTCCATTGCTAGTTCAGTGCGAGAACAAAGCAATACAAACTTTTCTGTTTGATATAATCTAAATAAACCTTGATGAGCACCAATATGTAATTGATTTCTTGTCTTAATTAAATTTATAATGCAGTAATGTTTTATAATTTATATTACATTTAATTTAGTATGTATAATAATACCAAACTGTATTTTGAATAGCTAATTTTTTAATTTTTGAGTGCTTTTAGAACTGAATATGGATGTATAACATTCGAAACTAGTTTTCAATAAAAACAAAATTATAGTGACAAATAATTTATCAATCCCTAATTAGTAATATTTTTAATAACTACGAATATAATAAATCCCAATACGAATTTTTATGTGTCAGATTATAACCCATAACAATAGAAAAAATGGTGGAAGGGATAATAGGTAAGTACCTACATTTCCAGAAGTGATAAAGAAATTTAAAAAAATTAGAATTTAAGTTTTTATTTTGAAGAATAAGTAAATGGGTTCATTCATGTATAGATAGCATGAAAAACTGGAGTAAAAACTTACTTATACATTTTATGAAATATCTCCTACCCTTGTTATCGCTACGATTGTCAGATCTACATCTTGACTTTTTGCCTTGTTAGACGCCTTCGACCTACTTTTCTTCCAGGAACAAACGAAAAAGATCATAGAAGAAGTGGATCGGGTAAAAGAAGGAGGCGTTATGATAGCTGAATATAGTGTGTTTACATTTTCATGCCTTGTTAGCCACGCTGGCGTGCAAGAATGGTTACACGATTATGGGTCGACTTCACTTGACAACCCATTACCTTTACTACTTTACTGTTTTACGTATCGACGGTAATTCGAAACCTGACAAATTCGAAACACTTTGTAGGAAAATAGATCGAGATAAAATTTCCAGACCCTATCCCATTACAGAGTCAAGTCTTCCCCAACCCGTTTTTCTTTTATTTTCAAGAGGTATTTTGAAATACCAAGGCATTATTAGTTTCACTCCATCCTTAGAAAGAACTTTTAGATCAATGGGGGAGGGACATTTTCTTGACCAAAGTATTATTAGATTCAATAAATCATAATGAAATACAAAAGTACAAGATTCGTTTTTAGAGGTCACAGGTTACTTATTAAATATATATATTTTTTTAATTTACTATTTTTTAATATAAGCATTTTACATGTTATCGTGCTTTAACAGTTCATATTTAATTCTTAGGCGTAGCAAGTCATAGGCCACCTTGTACTCGTACTCTATTATGAAACAGGTTGTGCCTATAAAGTAAAGTACAAGCTGTTATATATTGTTAAAACAGTGTTGTTATGTTTAAACACGATAACATTTAAAATAGTTATATTAAAAATCAGTAAATTAAAAACAAATAATGAATAAAATTATTATTATTAAATGACGATAAGTAATCTAACCTCTAAACACGAGCCTTATCAACTAATGCTTAAGTACTTTATTATGAAATAGGAACCTGGTTTAAAACACTCCAAACATTTGTTTAATATATGTCGAAATTTTACCTATAGTTGAAAATGAAAAAATAGATATTTTATTTAATAGCCTAAATAGTTACCATAAAAGAGTTCACTAAAGAAATTGTGAACAATTCAAATTCTATCAAATTTTTATAAGTGAAAATCAATTAATAACAGAACAAACAAAAAAAGGAAAAACAGTGACGTTATATTAAATTACTACTCAGACCACCCACAGTATATAAAAATAAATATAATCAGAAATTTTATATTAAAAAAAATTAAATACCCGATAAATCTAAAATAAAAAAAATAAAAAATATTTTTAGATAATCTCTATCCAGAAAATAAGCAAATCCTGTGAATCTGTTTTAAATAGCAAGATTATTGATATAAAAATCTGAATATAAAGTACCACTGAACGTAAACAAGCTTATCACAAAATTTAAACAGAAAATTCATAAATCATAGTGTGATTGAATATAGAATATAGATTACCAAATTGACTATTTGATAATACTAAAATAATATATGTTTTTTCGTATTTTTTTTTAACCTTTTAAAGTGTTAAATGTTAGCATTTTATGTAAATGAATATGGAAGTTTGAAAATGGCCAAAACGAAATTAATGGCTGAACCTTCATAATATATATGATGTATTTTTAAATAATATTTGAATAGAATTTTATTAATAAAATTATTATTTTTGGGGGGGAGGTCCTTTTTTAATCTATGATTGATAATTTGTTAAAAATGTTATAAAATCCCAATTTTAATCATTTAAAGTATGATCACTTCTAATTAATTATTTTAATCACATACCAAGAATTAAATTATGGTAAGGCTCCGACCTAAAAACTTTAAATATAATTACCCAACAATTTCTACTTTTGAATTGTACCTTTGTTCTACAAATGATATTATGTAACTCAAATACTATATATCGCTATATATTATTTATATCAACATAATAACATCATAGGCGATCAAGCAACATCCATATATTATATTACTATTTTTTAATAATAAATAAATATTATTAGACACTTCGATAGGCCTTGTGCTGCCCATTTTACATGTTTTGTTTTTTTTAATGAAAAAATAAAAAATCATCATTTTAAGGGGAGTAATTTTTATACAATTTATATTATTATATAAATAAACGCATTTATTTCCTTAATCGATTTTTCTCAGGGATTGGTTTAGTTCCGGAACGAATGGAAGTAACTTTCTTGACAAATGTTAAAATTTATTCAATAATTTCAATTGAACGCACGTAATTTTATCTTGCATTATTGTAGTAAATTTTCATTGAATGTTCTCTTAAATATTATTGAAAACAATAATTCACAATTGAAGGCATGGGTGGATGAAGGTGTAACTTTTTTTTAATGTTATCTTAGAAATCACGCAATTAACCAAGAATCTTAGGTTGTTAATGTTAGATGTTAATGCATATAACTTCATTCATAACAAAAAAAAAATCAAGTATCATTTCAATATTGCTTACTAATTTTTTTAAATATTTACATTTACAAAGAGAGTAAATGAACTATATACACACACAAATAAATATATATATATATATATATATATATATATATATATATATATATATATATTTATTAAAAAAATATATAAATTAAGAAAAAATCCGGGGTCTTTATGAGTAGTGGTCAGAAAGATAACAATCGCATTTTTAGCATCATTAATACAGAAATTTTTTGGCTTTATTTTTAAAAACAATGTTAGGGAACTAATGATAACATTACAAGGAAGTTACCTTACAGCGGTGCAGACTAGAGTACGAAAGAAAACTAAATAGGGGTCCATGCTTACATGTATGTGTGAATGTATAAATATTATATTGTCTAGAAAGCATAATAAACTCTAACTAAAACACTCAAGCAAAATAAACACATAAAATAGGACGAACATTAAAAAACAATAAAAAACATTCAAAAAGAAAATGCAGTTCTCAATACCACACAAATACGATACTCTCTATTGCAATGTTAAGGATAAGAGGAGGAGAATAAGAGAAGAAGAATATAAATATGAAATAAATTTTAACTGTTACATAAAAATAAAAAAGGTATAATATCCGTAATTGGATAAGTTAAGGAGTACAAGTACATAAAGATAAAAACCGAAATACACATAAAATATACGGAACTCACCACAAGAGCTACTTTACTCCTTTTTATAGCTTTGCTCCCCTCCCCTCCTCCTCCCGACCAGGCTACCTCTAAATTGTAACTAAGGTCACATACTTTATAAAAGGAAGATTTCGTTATGTTTAATCTTGGATAATTAGACTTTGAAAGGGTTCAGTGGAAGAAGGGTATGAGGAGACATTGTTTATCATAGAACTTTCGGGTTCGTTTGACCCTGTAATTATAATTAATGATGACAAAGTAAAATAAAATATGATATTATTATTAAAACATAGCGACACAGGAAAGAGTGGGGGTTGATATATCAGAAACATTAACCCGATTTTAACCACTATCCTCATTTACAGGACAGTATGCAATATTTTATAATTTTTCCTGTCTATACTTTGTTATTTAAATTTCTCTTTTATGTTTTATATTGTTCTGCACTCATTTAAAGAGAAAAAAAAATGTATATATCAAACTATCATTATCATTAATTCAGTGAAAATATTAATCAACATCTGCTAAGTTATGGCATATTTTTTTATCCTTTTCAATATTCTGTAAAAAAAAAATATAAAACCTCACATTGTGACATTTTGCCACTCTTTTTGTAATTTATAAAATTTATTATTAAATCATAGCGATACAGGAGAGTGTCGGTGTAAGTATATCACAAAAATTAAATCGATTTTTTAGACCAGTATGCTTTATAATTTTTTCTTTCTATACTTATTTATTTAAATTTCCCATTTCTGTTTTAAATTGTTCACTCAATAAAGACAAACAATGACTATCATTAGTTCAGTGGAATGGTTAACTAACATCTGAAAGGTTTTTGATCCTTTCCAAAATTCTGTATAAAACATGAATTGTATCTAGTAAAAACAGAAAAGGATAAAATTGAAGAAAATACTGAAATTTATGAGGCATGCAAATGCTTTATATCCTGTCTTTGCAAGAAGACATAAAAGGATAAAAAAATGAAACATCAAAATTTTTGTTTTAAAGTTAATTAATTTGAAATTAGTAGAAAAAATCCTTTGAATTTTTTTTTCAGGAAACTCAAAAATATAAAACAAGGATTCAAATAAACCATTAAAAAAAAAAGAAAAAAAGTTTCAGTTTTGGACCCATCATTTACAACTGTACCCATCTGAGGCCCTCTAGACGGAGGGTGGTTGTTTTTTTACATAATCAATTTTAAAATTGATTGATTGATCATCCTATGGAACACAAAACTACCAAAAAAAAGTCGGTGAAAAAAGGGTCAGACTAAAAATAATTAAATTAAAAAACTAATTATTAAATTGGGTAGAATTGTTACAGGAGCTCAAAAAACCGACAAATTACATGAAAACAATCACAAACAGTATCGAATATTTGTGGAGACGATTTTAATAATAACGCAATCGATAAATCATTTACTTTTTCCTTGATAAATGATGGATGGTTGAAGCTCAGCCAGGGACGGCTGGGAACCTACTGCAACATTTATTACCCACGAGTTGGGATAGTAAAGTTCTCCCAACAGAATCGATTATTCCACCCATTGTCGATTATCCTACGTATTATCGATTATCCAGCTATCGACTTTGAAAGAATTCTGCGGTTTGAGTACTAATGGAAAACCGGGACTCTCATCAGACTGCGGTTCATTATGGCCGCTATTTCTCATAGACTCTCTGCCACAACTTTTCTAATTTCGAATTTTAATTAACGTTATTATCATGCAATTTGGGTTCTGTCTGGGTTTGAGCGCGTAATATATCTCTAAGCACGAGTTAACTCTGAGAGAACATAGCTAGTACCGTCACATATTTTTCCAACAAATAAAAAAAAAAAAATTGTGACTATCTTCAATCTACAAGCAAGTACAATCAAATACTTATTATAAAGTAAAACTTTATTATGTAATGGATAAACCAAAAATAATATAAATACGAAATAATATAATTTTTTTTTACGTTTTAGAAATGCCTCAGTACTAAGAAAACAATACTTATGATTTTACAGATAAAAAAAACTGCTAATTATTACAATATCGTTTATTACTTCAAATATATATAAAGGCTGTGAAATAATGATTCTAAAACACTATATATTTTCTCAACCTTTATAACTGACCAATATATAGGTTTATGAAACACTTAATCGGCTGGCATGAAACAAATGGGAATGACTAATAACAATAGTGCAAAATCTCAAAAAAATCAATATTTTTTTATTCGATGTTTGGATAGTAAGTATCTTGAAATGTAAAACATCAAATTTTGAAGGGGTTTGAATTTTTTTTTGGTCGATTACAAAAGTTAATTATTAAAAATAATAACAATAAAATAAAAAACAAAACAATGAATGCCCCTTAAGATCAGTTTTGATATAACTCTAATTTTCTTCATGTTGGATTATCTTCATATTGGCCCTTTAGTATGCTATGAAAGACATTTTCTCAACTCTTTGCGAAAATTAGAAAATATATTGAATCAATACGCATAACTAAAAATATAAAGAAAGTGGTTGGCGGAATAGCCTTACATTGTACAGACACAATAAATAAAATAAATATTAAAGAGGAAAAGTAAGATGATTAATTAAAATAGAAAGGTAAAAGAATTAGAACTGAGATAATATTAAATAAATAGTTAATAGCACAAAACGGGAAAGCTATTCTAAGTTAACGGATCAGTTGATAATAAGTAAGGGAACTATACATATCAAAAGGTAATTATAGCGTAAAAGTGCAATGTATAAACGGTTATAATTTTAATTACAGAAAGAATTAATACCGACAGTAAAAAAAAAGAAAAAAATACAATAATAGATGAGACAAAAATAAACAATAGCTTAGGCTGAGTAGAAAAATTATGGTAACAAAGATGTATTAAGAAAGGAATTGTACAAAAAGTGGACAATTAAATTAATAGTTTAATAGCAAATATTGGCTAATTTTCAAAGAAAGCAATAATAAAATATATAAGTTTGTAAAAATATATTGTATTATGGATTAATGAAGTAAATAGAACAGGGATTGATAAATTATTTGTTACTTCTATATTTTATATCAATTTGATTTGTTGTCTTAATTAAATTCATAATTCATAAATGTTTTAAAATACTAATTTATATTAAATTTAATTTAATTTGAATAATAATACCAAATTGTATTTTGAATTGCTTATTTTTTAATTTTTGTGTGTTTTTAGAGCTGAAGATGAATGTATAACATTCCAAACTAGTTTTCAATAAAAACAAAATTATAGAAGTGGCAAATAATTTATCAATCCCTGATTAGATTGATCCTCTAGACCATCATGCGGATGTCAACTGATTATCTCTTTCTGTCCTGATTCCTGCCTGGATTGGCGTAATATTGACTTATTATTTACAAATTGGTACTTGAAAGACTTAAGACTTATTTTTATTTTTTTTTTTAATCTTCTAAACATATCTTGATTATAACACATTATTATTACTGCATATTACCTTTTGAGTTATAATATTATTATATTTAATCCACTCACATCTCGTTTTATAACACCATTATAGTAAAAATATAAGTATAAGAGAATTCGATATCCTTCCGTATCATTGGTCCTAGAAAAAGGAGGCCGATATATATTTTTTTTTCTAATATACGATATTACTCCCTCGGTATTTCGAGACATTTACGACTCCTTTGACGTGGCGCTGCTTCCATCTCGTAGTTCCATCGTAGAGGATTCCCGTCAAAACTTAACCAGGACATAAATCCTGGAGTATCGGGTTCCTTCGACCTCTGCCGTAATATAAGGAGTCGAAGATTTTTTTTTTCTTTCCCTCTCCTCGAAGGATACTATTAGTGGTGGTGCACCTGCCCTAAGGAGCTGGCAACATCGCACATCTGCTCGTCTCGCCTACCAGATGCCGCCTTCTCTCAATCTTAGAAATTTTGTTTCCTTGATATTTTTTTTTTGTTCCTTGTTGCAGCTGTTGTTTTGATGGTGACGCCATCCAGTTTGGGCGATGATTATGCAACAAGTTATAAAGACAACATTCAGAACAACCTATCCGTTCGCAAAGCCTTACTTAGCCTCTGTATTATAGAGATATAATCATTTTTTCATACAAATGTTCACTTATTTCTGACATGAGCTAATTATTTAAACCATCAAAAATATTTTAAATAATATAAAATATTTTTCATGAGGCACAACTAAGTTAAAATAATAAATTAAATAAAGGATGCGAAAAATGTCCTTCTTCCTTCAAGGTTTATATTACACCTCAACACATTTCAACCAATACCGTTTCAGAGTTTCGTCCCATCATCAGGATATACTTCACTTTCTTCAACATGTTTCTGTTAATTTATCATCAAACGATCTTCTTAATCTCTTCATATTGCCCCATATTAAAATTAATTTCAATAATATACTCTAATCGGAATAATAATAGTTGTTATTCAATAAAGGATACGAAAAAATGTCCTTACTTTTTTGTATTTTATAACCTCAACTAATAAATTATTTGCCCTAATTAATTAAAACTCCACGTAAAAGAGTAAAGAATAGTGAAGTAGAAATTTCTGCTACTTAAATACTTAAAATCATTCAACTATTAAAAGTCTAGTAAACAATGTATAGGCGAGTACCAACCCTCACAATGTATATCTTATTGTTTAATTGATATTTTGCTATATGGGTTATTCTTCGAAAATAAGGAAATTACAGTCCCATGAAGAAACTTGGCTTTTTTTGATGGATTGATATGGCAGACAATTTTTCATAGATTTTGATGTAGCATTGTCTTAGATTTTTTTATTAGAGGTCAGCTTTCATATTAATAAAAATTTTACACATGTAAACATGTTTTGAACATTAAAATCTATCACTCCCTCACATGCCAGCATTGTTTGAATTTTCTACATTGACTTTTTTTACTTTCCAGAAAACCTAATCTATCGCTATCGAAATAAATAATGTGTGAAAACAAGCTCAGTATTTTCAGAACAGAAAAATAAATTTGGCATAAATTATTTTATTGTTCCTAGGCCAAGTACCTCAATCCCCCATTTTTTTTCCAAAATGGGCGCCAAATAAACTCACAGCCTTCTACAACTGAGGATAACAGTTGGCAAGCCTTACCAGATCCCTTCAAACCAAAATGTAACCGATGTTGACAGAAAACCTCCATGAACATGTTACGACTGCGAGATTTTAAGTTAAAAAATGAGCTTTGTGTTCGGTGATCCTCACTCCCGCTGCTCATAGAATAGAAAAATTAAGTTAAATATTTGAATTTCTATTCAAGTTCTTCAGGTTTTATGGGATTTGGTGTGGTTTAAATATGGAGGCTCTAAAGTTGAGGCCTAATCAGTGAACAATGAATAAGTACAAAAACCTCATTCCCTCACTTTTTATTAAGGTATTATAAAAATTGTATTTCATTCAATATGTCTCCAATTCTGTAATTAATTAATAGGCCAGAATCAATTTATCTTATACCGCTTTGTAATAATTTAATAATAATAACAATAATAATGTAATAATAAGTTTATAATTAATGTAATGATTTAACTAAAAATTATTGAAACTTAAGATATTACAATAAAACGATATTTTTTTTTTTTTTAATTTTATCGTTATTATTTCCTTATAATATTTCTTCATCCTGATTCCACCACTCTATCATGCTCCCACACACAAGCACAAGTACACACACCCTCACTTTTGAAAATTGGAATATTTTAATTTATCTCCTGTTCTAGAAACAATTATTATGGGATATTTTGACAACAGCATTTGAGATTCAACTAAAATCCATAAAAAATAAAAAATTGTATTGTTATCTCAAGTAATAAGTAACTTAGAAGAAAATTGGTGATACTCTAGTTGTCTATTGATCTGATTATTTTTGTGATTTACATCTTTTATTAGACTGTTCATTTTAAAAATAAAATTGGGATTTTAAAATATTTATAATAATAAATTATCATAGATTAAACAAAGAAGGATCTCTATTAATCCGAAGAAAAGTACATTATTAACAAAATTCAAAACAATTTTTTTCAAAAATACATTATTGGGTTTTGGCCATTTTCTAACTTTTGCATTCATTTATATAAAAAAAAATGTTATAGCACCATTTGTACAATACTGTAAAGTAACCGTTTAACATTTAAAATTTTAATAAAAACGTGTCTTCCAAAAGCAGATATTATTTGACTAATAAAGTCAAACAGTCAATTTGGTGAAAACATTTCTAAAAAATCCAAAAACAGAATATTTAGTAAAACATGACTAAACATTAAGATTAACTTTTTTTTTAAATTATATAAAAGCCTAAATTTATTTAATTATTTAAGCCTAAATTTATTTATCCCTAATTAGATTGATCCTACTATACCATCATGGGGATGTCAATTGACTAAATTTATTTGTTCTTTGTGCATTGCACTAAAATTATTTATGATCTAACTCTATAAAATTTGTTCAAGGACATCACTTTTTTTTTTTTGTTCATTCATTGACAGTGATGCTTCTAGAAAAAAACGGAATATTATTTAAGCGCATTTTATTGGGAAAACTTTTAACTATAAACATTTGCTGCTGATATAGTATTCAAGGTATTTAAATTATTCAATAATTCTGCGTATAATCTATATATGTTGAAATATATTAACTTATTATTTACATAAATGAATGCAAAATTTGAAAAAGGGCCTAAATCAAATATACGCCGAAAGGCCACAATGGTTATAATGCATTTTCAATAATAAATAAATTTGTTTTTTGGGATTAATTTTGGGAGGTATTTTTTTAATGTATGATTATTTTTATTAATTTATTGTACAAGAAAATTTCTTGATATTAACTATAATGGATATAGAAAGCAATCTACCCTTTACCGACCTCATAAATCCGTATTACCCAGGCAGGCCCTCTGCCAAATACATGAGGTGTAGGTCATATAGAGTAAAAGCATGACCTTTATTAGAGTCGCGGTGGGCGTACCTGGCCTAAGTATAGGCGCGGACAATGGGGCCATTTCTTAATACACGTTACGAAAGTGGGTACCTGAAGGGAAACCTAACTTCTACCGCGCTAAAAGGGGGTGGTGTCGGATTAACATAACAAAGTGGAATTTATGAAGCCAGGATGAAATATGCGGAGCCGAATGTCAGCAGAGGAAGCCGTGAAATAATAACACAAAATATTCTCGAGACGATGGGAAATTTTCGGGAAAATTCATGGAATAAATAAACGCAGTGATATGAGAGTGATGGAAATGCCAGAGAAAAATAAAAAAAATTAAAATTAAAACGAAAATGATAATGATAAAAAAATATTTTTCTCTAGATATTTGCGAAAGAGTTAGAAAATATTAGAACTGAGATTGATAAGAAATTTAATCCTTTTCACTCCGTTGTCACGGATAATGCGACAATTGAAATGTGAATTTAAATCCACTGTCGCTGCAATGGTGACCCGACTGTTTTGATATATTTTGTATAAACTAATGCGTGTGTTTCATCAACATATTTTATTTTTATTTTTATAAATGTGTCGTTCATATAGATGAAGAGTGGCACTATAAGAAAATTTGTTTATTTATTTTCTTTTTGGGTTGGAAAACTTCCATTGACGTAATCATTTAATATGTATAATAATACCAAACTATATTTTGAATTGCTTATTTTTGAATTTTTTGTGTGTTTTTAGAACTGAGTATGAATGTATAACATTCGAAACTAGTTTTAAATAAAACAAATTTATAGAAGTGGCAAATAATTTATCAATCCCTAATTCCATTGACGTATATTTTTTAGACGAAAAATAGAAGATTTTTAGTATTAATAGTTACCGCAATAAAAAAAAGATATTAGTTTAGGTATTACACGTTTATTAGTCAAACAAAATAACTTCCTTCAAACTTTAATTTGAGATCTGAAATGTCTTAAAAAAGACATTTTTGAAAAAGATAATCAAAAATTATTTTTAATGGGTTAATAATATTATTCTTATGCTAGTTCAGTGACGAAAAGGTATCATTATTTATGTAAAAAATATTATTTTGTACTTAAGTACATTCAATTAAATATTTTGAGCTGGTTTATAATTCCAAATTCAATTTATTGTTTAAAAAAAAAAACTTTTTTTTCAAAAATGTGTCATTATTATCCGTAAACTCTAAAGGAGCCTGTTCTATGCACTATTTTATTAAAGAGAAAATTTGATTTTCATCAAAACAATTTGATATATGACTAAATGGTGAAAAATAAAGATAAACTTCTTTAAAAAACAAAAAGATAAGTAGTGCTAACAAGGAAAATGTCCAACTTGAAGTTTAATCAGCGAGTTGAGATACAACCTAAATAAACCTAAATTGGAAAAGTTCAAAAACAATTCCTGTAAAATTCCACTTTTTTGTATTGCGACACTCTTCCTACAAACGAATTATAAATACATAAATTCACTAATGACTGACATGGTGATGGTGTACAATATGAGTCACGAGGCTGGAGTGCAAAAGGTTACAACATAAATTGGATAACAAATATAAAATGAAGTTACGAATAATCTTAATTTCGCCGAATCAAAAGTCTCCACTTTTCGACAGCCAAAAAGATCGGTAACTCCGCCAATAGCAATATTGAACCGGATTCGATATTTCATTGGATTAGGGTGGTAGATATAAACCATACAAAAATTTTATATTTTTTTTTTCATGAAAAGAACTATCATTAATTATAATGTAGAAATTGTTGACCGTTGATTTAATCTAAAACTATAGTTGTAGTAGAATATACTCGTATAGTAGTAATAGTAATAGTCGTTTCCTGCCCGTATTATAGGGTATGTATATCCATAATCAGGATGGAGTTTCCAATAAGAATCCACAA
Organism: Rhaphigaster nebulosa; assembly: GCA_948150685.1. Taxonomy (NCBI): domain Eukaryota; kingdom Metazoa; phylum Arthropoda; class Insecta; order Hemiptera; family Pentatomidae; genus Rhaphigaster; species Rhaphigaster nebulosa. The sequence goes on along the minus strand of OX411312.1, from coordinate 17,526,351 downwards.
TGAATAGATTTTTGTCCAACACATCACTATACTCAAAGCACTGTGTGGGATGGGAGGAGGGTCAGTCGCGTCCGTCTGATTTTTCAGACACACTCGGCTTTCCATCTAGGGTCTAATCTTGTAGTCCTTACAAAATGCGCTGTATCTTTGCTAATACTGCTCCAATTTAGATTTCTTTTTTTTTTTTTTTTTTTTTGGAAAGAGAATTTTATTACCTTTCATATGATCTTATACACAGTTTACAGCATACAGCAAACTTTTTGAGTTATGGGCAAATCAAATTTTCTTTTCGTCATAACTCTGTTCTCTGCATTTTCTCGGTGATGAACTACATATCTGAAAATTTAAAAGGCTTCAAGGAGAAGAATTTACGCTAGTTCCATCAAAATCGATATAGCCGTTTCGATAAAATTGTAAAATCTATGATATAAAGTGGCAGGGTTAGTGAATTTTGACAAAACAAATTTGCAGTAACATCTAAGGCATGCCTTAAATACGCAATTTCAGTTTCGAACAAGTTTTCGTCTTTGAGCTAGATTTATCACATACACATTTCTATTGGACTCAGGGGAACAAAAAATCGTGTAGGCTCGCTAAAAACTCGAATACAAAATTTTTAACGATCCCAAAATTTTCCATTACTATATATTTCATATATAGTTAAATGCAAGTAATATTTATAGGATTGAATTATATTCAATAAGGCCAATCAGAAACATACGTAAATATGCATGAATTGAGCGGATGCGAAAAGCACTCTCCCAATTTAGCAACAAACCATAAATCTGAAGTTGAGGTCCACAGCACTCTCTAAATCGTACAAATTAATTAGCGATGGATCAATTAATTATATAATGTTCCAAATTGTGGTTGGCTTCGGCTCAGCTTTGGTGCTTTTATGATAATTTCGATAAAATATTTATTTGAGATAACTTTAAGAGGGGCTCAGGGCATTTGATCGACTGGGATACTTTATTAATTTGAAATTATGGAATAAGTTAAAATTGTCAAAATTTAAAACGAAAAACTGACAATATAGGTTGGTACATGTTTAAATTCAATCTGTCTCAGTATTTTGAAAGTGTGTATTCATTAATTCATGTATTTAAATAATGAGTGTTACAAAAAATTAATTGCTTAAAAGCAATAATTTTGCGAATCCGAAGGTTCGATAACAATACCAATAAAAATCGTTAATTAGATACCTCAGTCCACCGACCACCGTCAAAATATACCTACACTAGTATTCAATATAAAGCTGAAGAGTTTGTGGGTACGAACACGCTAATCTCAGGAACTTCCAGTTCGATTTGAAAAATTATTTTTATGTAAGATAGGCCGTGCATTGAGGAAGACTTATTTATGCCTTTATAACATCACGCTACGACCCACAGGAACAGAGCAGTAACCATAAATAAATTGATAAGAGAAAAAGTGTCCAACTTGCGTACGTTTCGTTGTCATGATAACTTCATCTATCTATGTCTATACAAAGCTAAAGAGTTTATATGTACGAACGCGCTAATTTTAAAAACTAAAAACTTTTAAATTTTGGTGTTGATATATTTGATCGTAGATGTAATTCAAGGAGAAGTTGGTATAATATATCTGTCTACCTATTTTTATGTCTTATACTACTAAATTGTAATACTTCAACGTTTGTTATCCAGTTTTATTTTTTATTTAGCCCTGATGAAGGCCTACGATTTAGGCCGAAGCGTCGACACACAATAAAAAAACAAGTTTCACTTGTTAGTGTCTTATTCTTCATTGACCGCACCCCCCGACCAACTTCTCCTTAAATTAAACTTTTTAATAAGCGTGAAATTATTGTTTAAAAACGTTATCTTGCAAAAAAAAAAAAAAAAAAAAAAAAAGGGAGAATAAGGTAAAACAAAAAAAGAAATTTGAATACTTGAAATTAACTTAAGTGTAACTTTATTGCCGGTTATAAAAAAAAATATTTTCGGCTTTATCCTTTTCGTGTTGTCTGCAACAAAATAGATTGAATAATATATTATCGGTTATAATTTAAAGGGAATTTTGTGATTTTGGGGTCAATCCAAATTTAACCCAGATGAAACCGCGGGTTACAGCTACTAAATTATACAGGGTCAGAATCAATATCAATTTACAACAATTACAGCATTGAGGTGTACGTTTCTCAAATTGTAGGTGCTAAGTGCATGCTCTCCCCCCCCCCCCCCCCTCGCAAATACTAAACGTAACAGAATAAATAAATCATCTGCCATAGTCGGACTAGCACCACAACTTAAAGAACTAACTTACACAACTCCCCCAAAATTTCTCGTAACAAGTAAATATATTAAAAAAAAAAATAATAAAATAAAAACTGGAGAGCTGTTAAGACATTTATGAATACTAACCTGCTATACGGAGGCATTAAAAAAAAAATCCTGCTTCCTTACCTATTCAATCTGCTTTCACAAAATATCATCAAATCAATAGAATCTCGAAGAATGATATCATCTAAAATATAATACCAGATCAAGAACTGGATGGAATAAAGAAATAATAACATGACCCATTTCGTACTCTTTTAACGTAAAATTATGTTCCTCCATCCGCTGGTGTCCGAACAGAAAAATTTTAAAACGCTTTTGGTGTCGCTTTTAAAAGCTCATGGCTCCGCTTTTATAAGTCCTAGAAAGAAATAATTTGTAACATTTAATAAAAAAATTGTATCAGTGGATACTGCAAAACAGAATTTTTGAATTTGGACCTCAGGCGGAAGTAAAGTGAGTGAGTATAGTTGACCGATTATATGGCTGAATCTTCATACACAGGGCCCTACATTATAAAGTACAAAAGTACAAGTATAAGTGGTTCGTCTTTAGATATTAATAATTCTATTCGTTGACATCCGCATGACGGTATAGAAGGATCAATCTAATTAGTGATTCATAAATTATTTGCCACTTCTATAAATTTGTTTTATTGAAAACTAGTTTCGAATGTTATACAAACTTTTCTGTTTGATGTCATCCATTTAAACCTTGGTGAGTACCAACATGTATTTGATTTCTTATCTGAATTTAATTCATAATTCATGAATGTTTTATAGTACTGATTTATATTACATCTAACATATATGTATGTATAACAATACCAAACTATATTTTGAATTGCTTATTTTTTGAATTTATCGGGTGTTTTTAGAACTGAAGATGAATGTACAACATTCGAAACTAGTTTTAAATAAAATAAATTTATAGAAGTGGCAAATAATTTATCAATCCCTAATTAATAATTCTATTCGTTTTTTTTAATTTACTATTTTTAATATAACTATTAAATTTTAACCTATTTTAACATTTTGCAGTGTCGGTAATAGGCGTAGTAATTCATAGGCTAACTTGTACTTGTACTTTATTAGCTTATTATGAAACAGTGGGTGTTTATAAAGTAAAGTACAAGATGTTATATATTGTTATAATCTTGAAAGCTGATTACATTTAAAAAAGTTCTAGTAGAGAGAAATGATTTATTGAAGATCAGTGCTGCCCAAATATATTGGGTTGCTATAATACACAGCGTGCTGATCAATCCAAACATTTTACATTTATTTCTTTTTTTCATTCATACACATAATTCATAGCATTTTCGATTACATTATCATTAGCATCTTTATTCGATTACACAACATTTTGTTTTTCTTATCTTTTCTTTATTTTTATCCATCCAACTATTTTCTCACCTCTCCATAATTCTCTCTTGCAATTAACAATCAACCCTTTCTAAATCCAGTAAACAAACTCCAGATAATTGGAAAATTTATGAAACTAATCAAACATCAAAATTTTAACGCACACATATATAGATCAACAGTACAGGAAAATATATATATATACATATACAAACAAAATAAATAAAATAAAATAAAAAAATGAATAAATTTTATTTTATTATGACGATAAATAACTTGAAACCTCTAAGCACGAACCTTTCCGCTTGTACTTGTAATTTATTATGAAATATAGCCAAGATTGCCCGTCAAATCCCAACTAATCAAAGAGAGAAACAAAGAAATTGCAACATACAGAGGTAGTGTTTTTTTTTTGTTTTGAAGTTGCATCACTAGCAAGTAATATACTATCAAGCAGAAAACAATAAAAATTAATTGTTGTGCATAAAATAACTCTAAAGAATGGTTTTGGATGTGGTATCACACTTTTATCGGCCATATTTTTTGGAATTCTCATAACCAGCATTCTAAAGTAATTTCACGTCTTTAAAACTCCGTGAATGTGTAATAGGCCACCCTGTGTTTGATTTTTTTTTTTTTTTAAATAATACCTACTTAAACAATGTCTCACTGATAAATACATGAATAACAATTATTGAATAAGTTCCCACTATGTTTAACTTTGTTTCTATCCTCATCAGCACAGTCTTAACTAAGCCCCTAACAACAATCTCTCTCTCTCTCTCTCTCTCTCTCTCTCTCTCTCTCTATATATATATATATATAAGTACTAGATCTATGCTAATAACGGGAAAGGGATATTATAACAGATGGCTCAACCACAGAAATAAATGATTTAGCGATAACTACAATACATTTAACATGATTTTAGTGGGCAAGTATGGATATATTATTGATAAAGTTTGTTCCACTCGCGAGAGATGGGTCGCTAATCACATTAAATTTTCAATAACCTATTCCGGGAAGGTTTGCCATGTCTAAGGCAATCGGTTCACATCTACGGATAAATAAGTAGGTAGAGGGTTTGTTAAACAAATATATACATTATATATAAGTGTAATACATGGATTGATAATAAGGCAGAACGAAGCCAGAGGCTCGGGGGCGAAACTCTCTTAGAACGTGACATTACTAATTAAGTCTAGCACAATCCTTAAGTTCATAACTGATATATGTTGAATAACATCAATTTGCCTTCATTTCAAGTTCCTAAACATTAAACCGGTATTAATTCATAAATGGTGTTTTGAATATAGGTATATACATGAGTGACTTTTTAACTACAGGCAAAATTTTGAATTTTCTACCTGGTTAAAAAATTCCAAAAAAAATTGTGGTGATCTGTGGGAACTATAGATATTTAAAAATATGTCAGGTAAAGATCAATAGTCATTTCTAGCCTAGAAATTTAAAATTTAAAAAATTAGATCCATGGTAATTAGATATCTTGCCATAGTAATTACATTTACAGCCACATGATTTCACTATAAGTCCTTCTAAACATAAGAATGCGTATTATTTATCATGAATTACAGAGCAAGAAATGCGTACATGAAATTTCAGAAACTTTCAAATACAAATAATTATTAATTGAAAAAAAGGTTTCTAATATCACACACTAATTACTTTATATTACCCATTTAACACTAATTTTAATCTCTAGCTATTGGAAGGATTTCGTAAACATTATTCCAACAATTATTTACTGTTTTTTTTTTAATCCACGGTAATTATGCATTTTTGGACATAGCTTTTTGTAAAAATATGTAAAAAAAAATCTTACTAAAATGGTATTAATATAATGCAATACAGCTATTTAAAATATGTAAAAACTTTGTAAACAGGATCAAATTATCTGTGCCTAAAAAGGACCAATCAACATCCTCTTGCTTTCACTCAACTGCCTAGAACCTTCAACCGCAATTCCTAAAAAAAACAATTTCCTTTTATTGATATATTTTTATGGCACGGTAATTACATTTTTTTTTACTGGTTTTCCGACCACCTCTGCATTCACTGATCGCCCGAAATTCAGGCTTTCTTTTAATTACTGGAAATTTCAAATGAGAATTACATAAGACATATACCGAAAGACTCAGGAAAGAATATCGAAGGACACACTTGAAGTCTAAAACCGTGTTTTGGGACAGCAACGGTAAATTACATCTTGCATTTTAAAAGTAATAAGTATGCCTAATTTATAAAATTTATACCCGGCAAAACATTTTACTTCTGCAGATGAGCTTCCTCTTTAACTATTAGGCTAAAAAATTGGAGGATATAATGACTGGTTGATCAGCAATCTCCTTGGGACTGAATATAACATTTGAAATTTTTTTTTATGAAATTGATGGCCACAATTGACCAATGTAGTACACCACACCTCAACAGCCTAATACAGACTAAGCAAATATGAGATAGTGTATGCTGAAATATTAAATTGATGAAATTTGCTACCGTTTGACAATATATAACAATGCACCAATTACATATATAATTATAGTTATTACATAATTAAATATTACAGAGGAATTAATGAATAATGAATATTTCTGGAGCTGGAGAAATGTAGTATCAACGTCTGGATTGATGAGGACAAGACAACATGAAGAGTAGGACATGGCTAACTGGGAACCGACTGCTTGTTATGTCAATCAGGATTCTGTTGGCGTCACTGGGTGGGCTTGTTCCGTCCAGTCATAGCTAAGAGGAAAATCGTCTATGTCGTTACTTGAGATAGTAGAACAGAGAACGCGCATCTCACTTTAACAACTCAAAGATGTAGACTGACAGAAAACATCATTTCAGAACAGTACAACATAAACTGGTTATTTATTTAGATTACGAAGAAATAAAGCATTGGTTGATTATGATGCCAAACTAAATTTTATATCAGTTAACATCCGCATGGTGGTGGTATAGAATGATCAATCTAATTAGGGATTGATAAATTATTTGTCACTTCTATAAATTTGTTTTATTGAAAACTAGTTTCGAATGTTATACATTCATACTCAGTTCTAAAAACACACAATACAAAGTTGGAATTCTCTGTCTTATTATTATATGCACGTACATATTCCTTTAATCTCTGATTTAGCGATCTTCCAGTTTTTCCCGTGTATTTGGCTTCACAATCATTACAATTTAGTTCGTAATAATAAGACAGAGAATTCCAACTTTGCAATTCATTTAAATGAAAAAAATCATAAATTCATCAAAGACTCAGGAGTTACATTAATATATCACGTTGAAAACAGCCTCAAATTAAACATATATGAAGCACTTGAAATAATAAAATCCTTCAAATCCAGTCCAGATTTTTGCTTAAATGACCAAATAAATATCTCCAATAGTCCAATCTTAAATTTATTCCCATCTATAACAAAAAACCAATTATTCACCGGCATTACTGGAAAAACCCTGACTCTTAAACCGTTACCTATAAACATCCTACCTACCTTTTGTTCATTGTTAGTTCAATGCGAGAAGAAACCAGTACAAACTTTTCTGTTTGATATAACCCATTTAAACCTTGGTGAGTACCAACATATATTTGATTTCTTGTCTTAATTAAATTTATAAATCATAAATGTTTTATAATACTGATTTATATTACATCTAATTCAATATGTATAATAATACCTAACTATATTTTGAATTGCTTATTTTTTAATTGTTTGTGTGTCTTTTTCGAACTGAGGATGAATGTATAACATTCGAAACTAGTTTTCAATAAAACAAATTTATAGAAGTGGCAAATAATTTATCAATCCCTAATTAAATTTTATATATATATATATATATATATATATATATATATATATATATATATATATATATAAATAAAAAAAACGCTTGCAAAGAGTTTAAATGATAATAATAGTTTTGTGTATTTCAGTTGCGGATTGGTTTGATTGGAAAACAGAAAAAGTCGATGCTCATCGATTCAGAATTGAACAATTTTCAATTCTGGTAGTGATCAAAGAACGTAGGAATTTCAATCGTGATTCGGCATAATGAACTTCCGTACTCTTAAGTACGGAGCATAAGTACTCTTTCCTGTCCTATTTACAAAGCTATCAGAGATGCAACCGAAGCTACGGTTATGCCATTAACTAAAAAGCTTTGTGAAAGGTAATCAGTTAGCCAACTAAAAAAAAGTAACTACCGTTGTAAATGAATGGATACAGAGAACTGGGCCTTATTTCATAATGAAGTAAAAGTGGAAAGGTTCGTTTTCATAGATTACAGATTACTTATCGTCATTAGATAATAATAATTTAATTTTTTTTTAATTTACTGTTTTTTTAATATAACTATTTTAAATGTTATCATGTTTCATCATTTCACAGCGTGTCATAGACCAACAGTACCTGTACTTTATTATGAAACAGTGAGTGCCTAAATGTAAAGTATAAGTAGGGCTATGATTTACAACATCTGACACACTGTGAAATGTTGAAACACGATAGCATTTAAAAAAGTTATATAAAACAATTTGAAGTGGACTCCACGTGACTTCCTTGTACGCCAATTACGGTTACCCAATTTTAACAAAAATCTTGTGTTATTTATATTGAAATAAGTCTTTTTTACTAAATTTGTACGGTCCTTACCAAGACTCTCAATGGATTGTAGTGGCACAGGTTTTAAAACAAATTTGAGAATTTTTGATGAGTCTATTATGACCTTCAAGTAAAGTACCACCTCCGGTTTGCCAATTTAACCCAAATCTAGTTTGTTAATTATATTAATATCTTATTTACCAAATTTGGGGATGTTTTGAATGCTATTTTAATATAACTTTTGATGGAAAAACTATTATGATCTTCAAGTAAAGTACCCCTTCCGGTGATCATGTAGTGACTAACGAGGGAAGTGCACAATTAGATGTTACAACAATCCCAAATAAAAAATTTCAACTTTTCACTGCTGACCATTATTGAGATTTTCGAGATATAAACGTCCGTACAGACGTCACGACGAAACAAATCAAAATAGATATCTCCGTTGAAATTTGAAAATTTTCTCGATTACAACACTTCCTATACTGTGTAAAAACAGTAAATTAAAAAAAAATTGAATAAAATTATTATTATCTAATGGCGGTAACTGTAACTTTAGTCACAGACAGTACTTTTTCCACTAGTACTTCATTATGAAATAGGGCCCAGGAAAAAAAAACAAAAAAACAGTAACATGAAACTCCTGAAGGTATATTAAAAACGTTCAGGACCGTCAAACTCTTGACATCATTGTTGCCAGGTCAGCCCTGTATTTTCCCCCTAAAACTCTCTAAATTTCCCCCAAAATTCACCAACTTTAACCCTAAACTTATCTAAATTTTCCTTTGAATTCACCAACTTTAATCCTAAATGTTTAATTCTTATTTTTTCTATTAGTGTAACCCAAATTACCCCTACTATAAGATAAGAATAAATGATTAGAAAAGCAAAAAATACTCCAGAGGGTGCATGAAACCCCAAATCTGGAGAGAAAACCCGGATCTGGCAACATTGCTTGACATATTAATAACACCGCTTAGTAAACTTTCAGACATTCAATAAATACCCGTTCACAAGAGAAGTTCTCGTACTGATTAAACAGAGGAATTGATACTTCCAAGCGAGGGTTTGGAAATACTGTTAAATTCAATTTACAACGTGAAATAACAGTTAATCATACTTACAGATAAATAGATAGAACTTTTAAAATTGACATATTAATATCATACATCAAGGTATGTCGCCCTTTGCATGTATATCATCTCATTACAATCCTAGGATTTATATTGAATGTTTTAAATCAGTTTTTGCCTATAAAATATTCTCAGCTGGCAGATTGTAATTAATCACAATAAATCAAGAAAAAGGAAGCTTAAATCTATTAATAAAGTCTGAAGGAATCATCAGATAAGGGCAACTATCAACTCTTCAACGGGACAATCTATCAGTGAGAGACAATGACATCTGCTCTATATAAATTAACGGTCTATGAATAATGACGTATAAAATGAATGTTTTTGATTCTGTCTATATAATGTATAAATGCCATATTCATCCATTGCATAAACAGATTAAGTAGATATAAAAATATATACTAAGAGCTTCAATCCTGAATTTTTGGGTAGTCTAACCTCAAAATTGGAAAAACTATTTTTTATCATACGACGTAGTTTTTTTTATTTTTGAAAGTGGTGTAGCATACATTGGTCTATTTATTATTTTGTATTTTTATTAGTTTTTAGACGTTTATAATTTTTTTTCCTATACATGCTTTTGTTCTGTATAAGTTTGCGTTCAAATTATGATATTGGATTAGTTCTGTAAGTTTTCCAATTATCTAGAAGTTGTGCACTAGGTTAGGAAATGGTTAATTGATAACTGGAAAGGAAAATAGTGACGAAACGAGAAGGTAGTTGGATAGATTAAAATGAAGAAAAAGATATATTATGTAATATCGAATGAAGATTAAAACAGTATATACTCTGTAGCATTAATGGTATACACACACACACACACACACACACACACACACACACATATATATATATATATATATATATATATATATATATATATATATATATATATATTATATACAGCGTACTTATCGATCCCTAAATGGAAATAATATATATACATTATAACATTATATTTATATATAATATATATATATATATATATATATATATATATATATATATATATATATATATAATGTTATAATGTATATAAATTATTTTCAATTAGGGATCGATAAGTACGCTGTGTATTATAGCAACCCAATGTATTTGGTTGACATCCGCATGATGGTATAGAAGGATCAATCTAATTAGGTATTGATAAATTATTTGCCACTTCTATAATTTTGTTTTTATTGAAAACTAGTTTCGAATGTTATACTTTCATCCTCAGTTCTAAAAACACGCAAAAAATTCAAAAATAAGCAATTCAAAATATAGTTGGTATTATTATACATATTAAATTATATAAATCAGTATTATAAAACATTTATGAATTATGAATTTAATCAAGACAAGAAATCAAATGCATGTTGGTACTCACCAAGGTTTAAATGGATTACATCAAACAGAAATGTTTGTACTGGTTCCTTCGCGGATTCATTGTACTAACAATGAACGAGAAATAGGCAGGATGTTTTTAGGTAAACGGTTTAAGGGTCAGGGTTTTCCCAGTAATGCCGGTGAGTAATTGTTTTTTAATTTTAAATTAATTTTTATTTGTGTCCATATTTTGAGAACTTTATAAGGTAAAATTACCTAAATTTCTTTTGATTTAGTCATTGCTTGGGATAATACTGAACTAGTTCTTCTTACCCGATACATCTTAGGTATTAAGACCAACCATTGGAAAGAAGGTGGAAGGTTTCCCAGTTGAAAATGACTTTTCCCCAAACTTGAGACAGTTTCCACGAAGTCAGTCTGGGAATTGCTATAGACTTCGTGTCACCTAGCAGAGATTAGAGGCGTGCCTTCTGAACGCAATTACATCAGCCAACTTGTAAAGGACCAAAGTCTGTTTTCTTCCATTTATGTGATGCACTTTTTTTCAAATTAGCTCTAATTTCATTTTATCTGGTTATGACACTCAGATTCCATCCAATAATAATGTAAAGCTTATGTATTTCTTCTTTCATACAATAATTATATCAAGCTAATTTTATTGCGCGTATGCATAGGAAGCATTTATGAAGAGAAAAAAACAATTGTATAGAATCCAAGGAGCACATCTTTATCAATTAATAAAACTAGACATTCATTCATGCTTTCTTAATGTGATTCCGAAATTATAATTGAGTAAATTCGTTTATTATTATTATTATTAAATTCGTTAAATCAATACCTAAAAGTCTTTAATGTGCAATTAAACAAAAAGATTTACCAACCAAATATTGATATGTTGTTACAAAATTAACTATTATTACGCAATTATTTATTTTCGAATACTTTTGGCACTTCTATTTATAATATTTTTTCGAGTTCATGTTAAAGACGTCCAAAATAAAATTATTTTTTATGTGGATTTTGTTTTTAGCTATTACGTGTCGTCCTCTCAACATCAAAAAACGTTTAATATTTCAGTTGACATCCGCATGATGGTAATAGAAGGATCAATCTAATTAGGGATTGATAAATTATTTGCCACTTCTATAAATTTGTTTTATAGAAAACTAGTTTCGAATGTAGTTTAATATTTCTGGTAGAATAGATAAATAAATATAAAATAAAAATCTCAGTAAATTCCGAATACTTTTGACACTCAGTATGCTTATGTATTTGTTATGATATGATTTATATGGCAGTTGTTGCCAAAAACCTATGCCACGGTTAATACTGTGAAGTAAGTTAATAAATGTGTATAAATCAGTTTAGTAGAGCCTTGTTTTACGGTTAACTTTATTACATTATTTTAGTATTATATGTACATATGCTTGCAATGAAAGCACGAAAAGTTCTTAACTAGTTTCAAGAGTCTAATTATAGTTGGGGTTCAAACAGTCCTGTAAACAGTAAGTTTGAGCAAACAATGTTATAATAGAGACCTTGGAGTTCGTCAAGCACAATTTTGCAAAACAGTGGAAGCGGGCGGATCGTCTAATAACAAAGCAAACTCGATAGCTAACATTTCTGCTGAGCTTTCGCTTCATATTTAAGACCGGGCATAAATTGTTGCTTAAAATTACGCTCTCTCCCCTCAGAAATGTGGAATTAATCAAAGCATTGGATTACTGAACAGGATACAGAGCGACTAATGATTAAATTCAAGGCAATCGTGTTTCCTACGCTTATAAATTTTACAATAATTAGAATTACATAACCTATAAATTAAGAATGCGGGATATAAATACATTTAAAAATTTTAAAATTGCTTCTTCTTTTTTTCAACACTATTTAAATATTTCATAACAGAAAACAGTACATATTACCTATATTATAGTTATAGTATATACATAGTTATAGTATATTATATAATATTGATTTTTAATGAATTAAGAAATGCACTGATTAGAGTATGTTCTGTTCTACTACGGTCGACTATAACAAACTACCTTCATTTTTGATAGATTATGGGATAGGAATGGCTAATGATTTTAATTAATCCACATCTGTTTAACTCGGAAAAGCTAAATGGGAACCGGCAAAACAACTGTATAGTGTCGAAATAATTAATTCTCGGATTAATTAGGGTTGGATTAAATCCTTTATTAATCCTTGACTCAGCTAAATAGCACAATACTATAATGAAATCAAGTTTATATATTATACATAGGATTAAATTTGTGCAAATACAATAAGAACAAGATTTACTGAAATTAGTGGAATACAAATCCTAGTGTTTATCCTCACGGGCTGTGCTTTTCAAAGACAATTTTAAGGCATCGGTCCAAACAAGTTTGTGTCATGGATCCCTATCCCCGACAACTACTTAACGGGGGGACGTAAACTTGGGACTTAAGCTCCTTTCGGACTTGAGATGGCGCGAGCAACTTTGGCTGAGAAATCCTTACTGAATATAGCCGGTGTATACTTTACTTGACTCAGGCCACGCTGAAAAGTACCGCGGGTACCACTCTACTAAATGAAATCCGCAGCAGGTTGGAGTCGTCCCCGGGAACGGAGCAAAAATAATTTTGTTTATATAAACGGCACATAGAATTCAATGCAGCAGTTAATAAATAAATGAAAAAAAAAATGATTTATTTGCAACATGAAATCCACGAAGGGTATAGGTTTCATTTGTTGTTGATTATATAAATTTAATTTACCAGCAAGTTTTATTTAAGAATGGTGCAGGCATTAAAATAATTGTTTTGAGCAATCTTAATTTTATTACGACGAACTGTGAAAGGAGAGATGAAGGATTCTAAACCTTTCATTGGTGAATGGCGTTTTCAAATAGGGTTACTATTTTCGCCACATATTTGTATTTATTGGATGTATATGTCTCTTTTTCTTCTATTTTTGTTTTATATAGTTCATATTAGAGATTTGTAACTAATTCCTTGCAATTAAGTCCTTAGAGAAAATAAAATTTATTGTTAATATTACTTGCCTACATAACTGTTCCTTGAATGTTAACTTAATACACTAGTATTGGAATTAATCCTCTACAATACAATACTGATGCCACCATCTTATAAAAATAAAATCCAGCAATGAGTAGAGTAATGAAAGGCAAACTCGGAGAGACATTAACATTGCTAATTTAGCGGCTGGTTTCACCCGGAGTCTTACAGGGACTGACTCTCACGTGCTCCGCTACTCTGTTATTTAACATTAAGGACCTGTTTAGCCTTAACAGCCGTCTCTTTAGTTTTAGTAGCTCTGTTTTATTCACAGCTGAATAAATCTACCCGTGCCGTCCGATACCGGGATAATATATTATTCATTAAAATGGCTCGGCTGGGTTTTTAAATAAACAAACGGAGTCTTGGTGAATAGTTCGGAACGCCGAGGTAAAGTCGCAGAGGATTCCAGTTTTATAACTTGACAAACAAAAGAAATAAATGAATTTTGGATCGACATGAGGCGGACAAGGCCTACCAAATCGGCTAGTCTCATATATCACGAATGTCGTTCGGCAATATGTCATCCTTCAAATAATTTCAGTTTTCTAGAGCACTTCTCAATATTTTTCTATTTATATCTTTCTTTACTTAATTGATAGTAGTAATACTAAGAGAATAAACATAACTTATTTTATTTGTTTATTTTCTAATTGCTTATCTCCAGTTAGATGATAATAACTAATTAAAATAAAGGAAATATTAAATCGTTAGCCTTATAGTCTATTTTCACTAAAATACAAAATTGAAAATATCTAAGAGGCAGAGGTGGGAGAAAATGATTATTTTCGAGGAAAATAATACTAAAAATATGGCTAAAAATCTGGATAGCCTTATCATCTATTTGATTCTAAGGAGGCCGCTGGTAAGGACTGTTTCTAATCCAACGGTTGTGCAAGGAGGTGATTTGGCCAAGATCACGCTCAACCGCCAAGTTCTTCCCCCAATTAAGGGTACCCACTTTACAGAGGCTGGGTGAGCCCCAGGAGGACTCCTCATCCCACAGGACGATCCACGGCTGAAAACGGAATAAATAATTATCTTCTAAAGCCGGTCTCGAACCGGGGAGCTTGAGATCAGTAGCTCAGTACCAACCCGCTCCGCCTGTTGCATAAGGAAATGTTTTACTTTTATATGAGCAGAACACAACGTCACATCATTTTATACAAAATGTAAGAGTTTTATCAATATTCGAAGGTTCGAAGCCGACACCACAAACAATGGCTGCGTGCATACGTTCCTCTACTGACCACACCAAGATCCAAATCTACCAGAGCAACCCTAACAAAATCCTCCTACCTACGTTTCGGATCATCCCTTTACATCTCCATGATTAATCACTTTTCCATATGGCCCGAGAGCAATCGATCATTTATTAATTACAGACAAATTATTAAAATTGCTCAATTAGGAGATAATATAAAAAAAAAAAATTGATTGTGAATCTTCAACGCTAAGATACCGTAGGCCCCTTAGACAATGGCTGTGCATTCCATCATTACCTGGCGCTCCCATTATACAAAAGGGTTCTCAAGATTAACGGAAGCCCGTCCTAGATAATTACAGTTAGTTTTAACTTTCTTTCCGACTTCTTTTAAACAAAATGATGATTCCCTCTCGTTATAGAGGAGTTTTTGTGCCCACGAATTACCATTGCACCCGAGGATACGGGGAAATGGATAACCTTAATTTCGGCGAGATAGTAGTTCGAGACCAGAAAAGAAAACCGGACTATTCGCTTAAATTACCACTCCACAAGCAGAAGAACTATGTAAGATAACCAGATGTCTTTCATTTCTTTGCGTTGGTCTTATCTTATTTCTTTAAATAACTTAAATCTGAAAGGCTAGGTTTTCTACAAAAGCTAAAAAGTTTTGGATTAGGGTTGGCCAAACAGGATCCTCGAATGTAAGTCTCGTCCAGAACAATCTTAAAAAAACACGTAAAATAGTTATAAACCAAATCTTGACTAACACATGCATCAGGATAACATATTAAATAAATCTGAATGTGTTCTATGGATTTTATTCATTTAGCCTTAATTAATTATTTATTTATGCCCACCACCAGACGGGTTTACAGTCATTCTCTTTAGTAACTATTAGATGTTTATAAATTTCCTGTTGATATAACTTAAACAAAAACAGTGCCTGCAATACTGAACAGTAGTGATGGTTTAGCGGATCTAAACGGGGGTGACGATCCGATGCAATTAAGTGTTTTATTATAAAGATTCCAATGGCACACAGTTTTATTTCCTGTTCACAAGGGCTAAAAGTCCCAAAAGAAAAAAAAAATTCTTGAAAAGGCGTTTAGAATAATTAAATATTAAAAGAAAAAAAAATTAACGTATTGAACATACGTATGCGATATTACTGCTCCGGTGGTTACTGAGAAAATTCAAATTTAAAACCAAGGGGTTTTACATGATTTGTCTAAACATAGAAAATCATTAATGGTGTATGATAATTGGTGCATCTACACTTTCAACATTATCCTCCATTCTCAGTCAATCTACCAGTAAAGCGTTTCATCATATGCTTAGTAATTTGTTCAATATATCAAAAAGCATAAATTTATTAATTTCACAAATTTTCAACTATGTTCCTAAATTATAATTAGGAATTATTTCATACTATGCACAATTTTCTCAATTTCCTCTTAATACAAGCTTGGCTCTTGGGAAAGTATTTAGAGATTTTCAATAGTATGTAATCGGATAATGAATGGTTCTAAATAACTCAAATTGAGAGTTTGTATGATCATAGAATCAATTGATAGAAAGTAATGGTTTACATTTCGAAGAGTTTTCTTTATCGGTAAGTTATCTATCAGTGTCTTTTTGACTTATTTTCACTCATAATAATCGACTTTCGAACTGAATCGAAGGTTTTCTGAGAAGGGTGGTGTAGCATTTTAAATTCGTTTCGTAACCACTAGAACATGGTTTTGGAATGTCAGATACATAAAATAAATGTCGGCCAATATTACGACATAAACCGGTTTTTAAGTTTTTGCACAAAATTTGTACGTGAACTGAGTTGGTGTTAGAGAAGTTCTTTTTGGGGGTGTCAACTTTTCTCCCACCTCCCCCATTTTGATATTTTCAATTTTTTAAAAAGATAATTTAAAATACGACCTTAGTGACAGAGCTCTCCAGCTACCGTTTTTTTTTTTTGTTTTGTTTTTTCATGACTAGATTGATAAGAAAAAATTATAAACACCATTTTATTATTCTAACAAAAAGGTTTTTACAATAATTATTCCATATTATTTAAATCAAATAAACAAATGAAAATAGTAGCCAGTTTAATAAAATCTAGACCATTATATGGTGATGTTTTCCTCGTGGTCCTAGAGACAAAAGCTCCCAATTCTCAGCCAGGTTCTATGTTATCACAGCAGAAGAGTCCACCTTTAAAATCTCTCTCCCAAGATCTTTTCCTTTATTGGACCAGTATAGAAGAGAGTGTCCATTCTTTTAATGACCAACCTCCTTTTATAGGCTCTCGCCCATTTTACTCAAAAGGAAAAAAGGGAAACGAAATAATTTTAGTGACGGAAAAAAAAGAGGGGGAAAAAAATAGTTGAGGAAAGCTTTTTTCTTCGCCGGTAATGAGCATAACTTCAAGTTATATTTTTTAAAGGCTCATTATCCGCTGACGCTAAGTAAACCACTCCCGAGATGAAATTTTAAACACAAGGAGTTGTGATGTTAGCTTTTTCTATGAAGTGCTTTTCATCCTGTAGGGCAGATAATCACTTTCTAGTTCTTTTAAGCACCGAAGGAAAAAAAAAGTTTAAAACACTGAAAAAAGTAATATATGTTAGTACGCCTCATTCATGAAATTCGAAGTTTCAAAATATAACCTAATTTATTCATTCAAACTTGTTAAAGTATAGATTGACAATCTACTGGTTGTCTGACACATTAGTCAACCAGAAGAAAATAAACAAATATAAAATTAATTAAAATTTACGATGAAGCGATAAATAAATAATGCCAAGCTATAAATAAATCAACCTGGCATTGATTCAATTTAATTTTAATTGATTAATTAAAAAATAAACACCTTGATTTTCAATTTAAACTCTGTAAGTAGCAGTTTAATCAACTAACGAGCTGATACATTCTCTTTCTTTCTTTAAAAAAAAAAATTAATGAATTCAAACAAGTTTTTTTAACATTCACCCCTATTTATTGACTACTACTAATAAAAAAAAGGTTTTACAGCAATTAAATGAGATTTCAAGCCAGAGCTTTAATATACTCTACATCAGCAGTACAATAAAATCTAAAATTTATATAAGTAACTAAAATAATATATGTCAACAGGAGAAAAAATAAAATAAAAAAATTCCATTAAAAAAAATTGCAAATATATATATATATATACACACACACACACACACACACACACACACACACACACACACACACACACACACACACATACACATGTAGGTATTATTTTCAAAACTGGGTATAACAATGTGAAGTCCAATTGAGTAAATTTAAGTTATTTAGATATAGCATCTTTTAGTATAGTATATCTTAACTGTAAAATTTGGAACAAAATCATTGAATACGTGATTACTTCGACTCCATAAAAATGAGGTTATACTGATACATTGACTCATTTTGATTTATTAGCAAATTATGTACAGGATAATATAAGAAGAAAATTATTTTATTGAACAATATACTATCATAGCTGATTATATAACGAAATATTTGAAAGATTTGGACTTTATGCAATTTTTTTTTCACTTTCGGTAAAGAGTGATACAAAATAAGTTAAGAAAACTGTGAATAAGAAAAAAAAAAAAGTTCTTGAATCCAACCACCACTATTAACGATTTCATAGTATACATGTTTTAAAGTTTTTTCAAAGCACAAACTGGGTGCAATGCGCCAAAATAAAAAAAAAAAATCAGACAAGGAAAATTGCATTAGAAATATATATATTTATGAAAACATTTTTTTTTTTGTTACCAGGTTTGCCTACTATTGGTACTTCGGCGAAGCGAGAGATAAAATAGTGTGGACTCATCCTGAATGACTAATCACTGATGATTTATTCATGGTACACATATGCAAATGAGACGAGCGCGATGATTGGCCCCTCCTATCCGAGCTTTATATCAGGATGAATCCTATTGGTCGCTGGATACTGACCGCCAGCTAGTGTTGCATTGGCTCATTTCGGTTGGAATATATATATATATATATATATATATATATATATATATATATATATATATATATATATATACACACATATATATATATATATATCTCCCAAATTCGTTTAAGAGTTTGATGTAGTTGAAATATAATACAATAAGAGAGTAAAAAAAAAAAAAAAGTAAAGAGTGAAAAAAAAAATTTGGGAATGAATTAAATGAAGAAATAAGAGAAAAAAAAGTATAATTTTATACAGAGCAGAAATAACCGACAAATGACAAAATACTGAAAAACACAAGCCACTGTTTCTAGAAAATAATTGGTTTTATTTTTAAAAAATACTCCTAAATAGATTTACTTTAGTGGATTTTAAAAATTATATCTTCCAAATTTCGGACGTTATTGATTATATCGCTCTTTGGGTCATTTCGTGTAGTACATATACATTTCGGAAAAACAAACAAATTTCGGGAATAGACACAGAGGGTGATTTTTAGTGGCTTCAGTGCTATCGGCCCGTACTTGTATGAATAGAGGGATGAGACGATAACTGTAAGCTCCGACCGTTACTACGTGCACATGTTTGATAATATCTTACTCCTTGGAGACTATCTTAAGTCGGATGAAATCGACGCAGAGGATGAGTGGTTACACGGCACACACATCTCGAGTTTTGAGGAAAATGCTCCTAGACAGATTGAGGGGTGACTTGGGATGGCAGGCAAAGTCACCCGATTTATTTCCACGAGATTTTTTTCTTTGGGAATATCTTAAGGCTAAGGTGTTTAAACACTGACTTCTTTCTCTGGATGATTCAAAGGAGAGGATCAGGTAAGAAATCAATGCCATTTTACAAAAAATGGCAAGAAAGGCGAGGAAAAATTTCCAAGAACGTCAATAAAGACCCATGTTTGGAAGTGTAATTTTCAAAATCCACTGGAAAAAATCTATTTCCAACATACTTTCTGAAAATAAAACTATTTCTTTTTCTAGAGACATTGGTATATATTCTCCAGTCCTTCAAAATATAATTTCTGCCCTATTCCGCAATATGAATGAAATAGTAATAATATTGAAAAAGGGGGTTAGAATAGCGGTAAAAATTAAAACTATTTGCTGATTACTGACGTTTCGCCTTAACTATTAACTTTTCTCAGAGCAAATTGAAATAAGAAATAGTTAACAGAAACTGAGAGTCTCAATCAATGTTCCTCTTTACCAATCCTAACTTTAATTTGTCCATGAGAATTGCGAAACTTTAGCAATTATTAAATAGTCCGCCAATCTAACCACCATCTTCCAGTAAACTTTTGTAATTTCATAAAATGCATTATTATGATCTATTACCAATATTGAGTTACATATCAGTTAATATTATTCAGAAAAAATATCTTTACTAACTCATACAGTGTACTTATATACTGGAGTATTTCAGCAAGCGAATTTGGGCCGATTAACTAAATAAATAAAACGGCCAATCCATCCAACGTACGACTCTATAATATAATATTCTCCTTTCTCAAGCAAAGTTACAAGCATTTAATAAGAGCCATTTACAAGAAAACAGATCCGTTGTTAAATTTATAACGAAATAAATTATTTAAAGTCTTAAATGCTACCTCTGCGGAAAGTACCTACGGGGAATAAGAAGAAAAAAAAACCGAACTAAAAGTCAGGAAATCAACTATGAAAATTGGTCTAAATTACGGAGCCGAGAAGAAGAAGTTACAGAACATCAATCAATCATTAAAATGATAAATTTTTTAACGGGCTCGGGCCCCGGCAATTTGAGCTTTTCATTCATAAAATGGCAGGTCAAAACCAATACAGCTAAATACACTTACCATGCCATGGATAATTAATTATAATTAGATAGACGAACCGCTTTCGAGATATTACAACCTTCAATCTAGTTATTACACACACGCTATACATGTATTATCCCTGTACTTCAAATAATTATTTTTTTTTTTAATATTTTTTTTTAATACACATATTTTCTTCATAACTATCTGAGGTAGAAAAATAATATTAATTCAATAAACAATAAATTAACAAAAAAACATGGGAGGGGGCTTAAGGATCTTAATTTCACACCTTCCAGAGTTCCCCCTGAATCTGGAAAAATATGGTTCTGTTATAATTATGTATAAACTCTAAAATAAACACTTCCCTTTCTCCTTCACTAAAAACGTTGAAAATATCACTGTAAATATTTAATAGCTAGATTCAAGCGAAAATGGAAAATTGCCAACAAACATAAATATATGAACATTCAGTTCAATACAGAAAAAAAAACATTTAAATAAATAAAACCCTTATCCTCTTTTTTGCAAGTCTTTACATTATGTTTTGGATCAAACTTTCAGCTCGTTTTATTAAGGGTTATATCCCGAATTTAAAATAATATATATCAAATAAGAATTTTGTATTTTACAAAAGGTAATTATTTTGAAAATTACCGAAAATCGTTTTTCGCCATATTATTCTTCCAGAACTTCAAAAATAAATTCATTAAATATTAACACTTAGCAATGGTGAAATTCCATACATTTTTATTCTTCTTTTCTTACATATATTTTATTTATCTAACTGTGCCCACGTTTCGGAGTTGTTTTCCCATCTTCAGGATTACTTTCTACAAATTTAACAAAATAAAAACCATATTGTGTCAACATTAATAAAAATTTTTTTACCAACAACATACAATACTCCACATTATATTAATAATTATTTCACCTTTTAGTCTTCATAATTATGTATGTATAGGAATACTGCACCTACATGTCCAAGAGTTACCAAAGGATAATTAGCTAATATTTGTTAGAACAGTTATGAACTGATCTTAATAGACTATGAACTCATGAAAAGCTCATGATAAAAAAAAAAAAATTAATTGAAATCATAAAAACTTTTGTTGAATAATATTCTAGCGAAAATTAATTAAAATTCTAAAAAAAAAAATGTTCCTCTTTTTGGCTAAATTTGTTTAAATGTATTTTTAAACATATCATTTAAAAAATAATACATAAAAACAGTTATAAGAAGTATAAACATCCAAAAAAGTATTTATTAAAAAAACACAAAACCCGTGAAGTGCCTTGGGCTAAGTACTTGGTAAAGACATACTAGCTCTTGATTAACGGTTATACAAAGAGCTATTGTGATTCATGGATGCTAACCTCAACCACCAGGTTATTCACATAAACACGAATAAAACGAGGCAACCACATTATAGAGTTGTGCCCCATGAGATTCTCCAGAAAAATAAACTTTCTGCAGCAGCCGGAGTTGAAACTGGACCAAGGACATAGTTCGGAATATCTAATCGCTCAAAAATTCCGGTATGATGACAAAGTCGATTTTATTCAAATTTAAATTCCGAAACGTTGATGAAGTAAGAGTTCGCCACCTTAATTTTATGCAAATTTATCCAACATTTTAATTTAGGAAATTCCCCAAAACATTGATAAAGAAGTTAGTGAAAACGTGTGATAAACATTTTTAAGAAAACATAATATAAAAAGGAAGAAAATTGACTTCGTACCCATAATTAAATTTATTTTTCAAGAATTTTTAATATTATAAATAAATAATTACTAAAATATTTTCAGGCATACTGTAATATAAAACGTACTATAAGAATGCAAAACCAAGAGCCTCCTGTGATAAATTAGAGCTAAGTCCATATACTACCTTGGGAAATATAATGATCCTAGCGTGCTATACCTCAGCCGTATTAGGCCTCGTTAAGTTCATTAACTCAAGGAAGGAGCAATATTTACCTGTAAAAAAAAGAAAAAGAAAAATCGTAAATATGACACTTTAACAAATCACATAAATTTATTAACTACTTGCTTATTGATTAGCACTGTAATGTATAATTAACTAGAAGCTTATAGCCATCTCGCCATACCCTTTATATTTTTTTTATTATCTCGTGCGAGAAATAAGCATTGCAAGTCCATAAATTACTAAAAAAAAAATCTGTCCCAACACCTTTATTATTTAATAAATAAATCTAAAAAAATTTATCTTAAATTCATAACTTTCTTAGAATGTAACACTGTTACAGTAAAACGAAAATCATCAACAAGAAGATTTAAATCTACTAAAAAAAATCTGTAGATTGTATAATTTCAATAGATATTTATTTCAGATTAGTACTTCCATAGAATTCTATATTTTTGTTATTTACTACTATCAATTACTTGTACGATATTAATTACTTGATTCACGACTAATAAGAACATGATCAAATTTAATAATTATAATTTCTTATAATTTCTTATTTCTTATTTTGAAAATGTATATACTTACTATGTATCACACCCGTTGTAGAATAAAGGTACAACTTAAAATATTCGAACTTTGAGTTTGAAACAGTATTAAATTGAAGAAGTAGCCAGTTTTTTTATTTAGAATTTTTGAGTTGCATAAGCAGCGAACTTAAGGAAGAACCTTGTGGGCGAGGCAAAGATCAGTAAGTTACGCTAAAGGATGAGAAAAACCTTCTATTTCTATATAACTTCAGACAGTAAACTTGTCAAATATACCATCTTGAATATTTTTTTTTTTTTTAACAATTTGATATGTTTTGCACTTTTCAATCGTATTCACTAATTTGTTAGTCGATAGTGATTTCAATAACATCTGGTTATTGTTCGGTGCATGCGCACAAAAAGTTTCTTCCTTAAGGTGTATACCTTAATATACCTTGATAGACCTATACCTTTATTCTACGAGGGATCTGATATTTTGTATACTCACGACATACCGGTTAACAATTATACGCTAACTACTAGTTACGCTGACAACACAACAATTCCCACAAAACGTAAGGGTCCTACACAGCCCTTCCTAACTTTACGAAATCACTAAATTTGTACAAATGATATTCATTTTGGAAAACGCGACTAAATCACAAAAAATCCCAAGATATAAAGCCGGGATTACACGTCTCCACTTGTCGCAAGTCCCAAACATCTACTCTTCGCTACCAAACAAACATAAAAAACGTGGCATTCACACGCTTGTGTGCCAATGAAGAAAGCATACTGGACGGGAAAAGAAACAGTTAAAAATATAATAATAATTAAAAATATGATCTTTCAATAAATAAAAAAATAACCTTTGTATGGATGCACCACTAGTCCACCACCATTGCGTTTATGTGTTCATGTGGATTTTTCTTCAAATAAACAATATTGAAACGCCGACAGAAATTAAATACATATACATACCTATTAAATACATGGACATAGAGACATAAGGTAGAGCCAAAAAGACTCACAAAAAGCTACGAATTTTTTAACCATAAACATTATGAATGATGACAAAAGAACCTTGGCATGTGACTAACAAAAGCCTTCATACTGACTCACACCTACAAACAGTCGAACAACACATAAGGTGACTAAAAAGGTGCTGGATGAGAGACCAAAGGTAAGTTAATGAAGTACAGAAAGAAATGCTACTGGATCCTTCCCCATATCTGACAATTTTTTTTATATGGACAACTATGTCACTAATATCCTGATGGCATTAGCAAATTAACAATAGAAGTTTTGAAAAAAAATATTAAAAAATCGTGCGTGAAATGCATTTGTATTTTTTGTTTGTTATGGATTTACTAAAGCTATATGTAGTAATGGAAGAGAGGTGTAAAAATCAACAAGCACATATCGACTGAATTCTCAATGAAGCAATCTGTTAAGGGTCAGCTATAACCATGACTGTTGAGGGGGTCACCTTTCTAAATATTAATTTTATCGTTCTCACTGTCCAATGACTTACTATATTGTGTTAGACATACATACGGCTCCATATATAGTCATACATTGGTGTATATCAACTAAATCACCATTATAAATAACTAGTTCAATTCCCTTGAATAAATGAAAAAAAAAATGTTAATAAAATAATTGATGGGGTATATTTTACCCTTCTAACAATATTGTTCGCTATTTACAAAAACAAACGATATTAATAAGGAAAAAAAATTAACGATTCTTATATAAATATAATAGAACTCTGAAGTATAAAGTTATTGTTAGTTAATTACAACTATTTGAGAGACTCGTTTTTGTTTTAATTTTAATTTTTTTTCCAATAATAAAGAATATATTGTTCTTTTTAAATCATAAAATTAGTGATCATGAAAATCGGTCCTCATAATCTGAATACGACCAAGAACTGATGTTACTAATTTTTAGAATTTTAAAAAATAACATCTAAATATTTGTGTTACCTGATGATACACATTCGTCTTCCATAAATAAATACCTCAAAAAAATAAAATTGTGTTTTATTAAGATTTTTAATGTAGAATTACGTTCCTATGTACGGGGAGTTGGACAGAAAAACTATAAACACTCATAGCGCCACTTGTATATATGCTAGAAAGCAAGAATTGGTATCATTTAGTAGAGAAAATGTGCCATTAGAGATTGCAAAAAGAATTTTTGGATCTGGTAATTTTGGGAAAGTATAATAAGCGTGAAAACGACCAATTTTGAGTGTTGAATTGATGAAGTCACCGCTTACAACAATATAATTTGCAATATAATTGTTATTTCGCAATTATATATTCTTTGCAATTCTGGGGGAGAGTGGGATTATTTACACTCTTAGTAATTGCACGTCTACAAAACCTCGCGGGTATGTCTACAAGATTTTTTTTCTGATAGTTTTGGACTAAATTTTTCATGCGGTGTTGGGTAAAGTGAAAATACTTTTTCTTCTGAAATTTTCCCTGTTACCATCAGGCGCTTACCAGAAACTAAGCCGTACTAAATTACCCATACTCGGTGGTGTAGAGACGAGCAGTTGGTGGATGTTTGGTTCATATTGATGAGCAAATACTCTACCGCTGATTGGCAATCCGCTCGCTACTGTGCCTGGATACCTCCCGATTTGAACTCGAAAACTTTTCCCTTTTCGTATTTTCCTATCAGTTTATAAATTTAGAGATCCTTGTAAGGCAATAAAGGAAATTAAAAAAGATCTAGACTACAAAAAAAAAAAAAAGCCTTTTAATTATTTTTCTTAATTTATATTCTTTTTTAAAATGTCGGTGTCCAATGAGAAAATTCAAGCATAATTCAAGGATTTCAAGGCTTTGAACTTTAAAATTCAAGGCGCTTTTCGTCAATTTATTGGATTAAATTTAAAGCAAAATCGGAACCATAAAATGTGGCATTTGGAAGTCTCCTGATAAAATGATAATTAGTGTTTGAGAATGAATTTGAATAATTATAAAGGCTCTGTTAGATAATGAAAACTTGTTACCTTATTTCTTATACTGAGAATTCATCGAAACAAGTCGAAAATAAAGCATAATTTCGAATAATTTCAAGTGTAAATAAATAATATTAACTTATTGAAATAAATTTTACCACAATAGTAATCACGAACTTATTTTACATAACAAAAAAAATTATTTATTTTAATTTTCTTATAATTTATTGTATATAATTTCATGTAACCATGGAAATGTACATTAAGACTAAGTATCAGGGGAAGGGATACATTAATTGTAATGTAAAAAAATAAACAAAAGAAAAACAATGAAATTAGCCCACACATATGCACATTCAGACCGGGACATCTAAAAATTGTCCATAGACAGATGTATCCGTTAGGAGAGGTTTCACTGTAAAAATATTCAAACATGAATAATATTATTAAATATATTTATAAATGAGTGAGAATATTTTTCATTTTATTATTATTGGTTTGCATATTTTTCAAGATTCAAAACATCACGTATATAATAAATTTTACTCGTACTCATAATTATGGAAATAAAATGAATCATAGCAACCCCGTATTTATGGAAAAAAACAGAATTATTAGACTTAAAACAAAAAATTCCCGATGAGTGGCCGTTTTTCAAGAATAATTCCTGTAGCGGAAAATTCAAGCATAATTCCCGATCTTCAAGGAATTCAATGCTGCCAGATACCCTGATATAAGGTATATTTCCAAACCTAAGAATAACATCTGCGTAAATTCATCCTAAAATATAGTATATATTTTATTTTTAATTATAAATTTTATATTATTTTATATATATATATATATATATATATATATATATATATATATATATACACACACACGCACATATTCTATGAATTTAAAAATCATGTTTTAATAATTAAAAAAAAAAAAAGACGGCATCTGGTGATGCTGTAAAAATTAATACAAATTTTTTAATAATTATTTATTCAATATATTAGGTAAATCTGAGTTAAAGTTAAAGGGGAAAGCCGCTATGTTGAACTAAGGAGAGCTGCTTGCAGTTAGCAGAAGTTAGCTAATTTTCTACTGAGAAGCATTTAGCAGCTTGAAGCTAACGGTACTCCGGAACAGGTCTTGGGAGCGGTGGCTGTCCCACATATAGCAGCCGTGCTACTTAGCAGTTCACATCCGGCACCAACACTCGCTCCTCAACACATGAGGAACAAAAGGTGTTGGAAGTAACTGGTAATAAAAAACTTGCGAAAAATTCGGATTAAAAAAAAAAAAAAAAAATCTAGCTAAATCCCCATGAAAACTATAAAATCGCAAGGACATTGCTTAAAACACATTAATTGTTCTTTTTTTTCCATGCTGCACACCTATGTTATTCTGTACTGTAGTGTCCTCTAATATATTCCCTTTACCATGTGATGGCAAAAATAATTTGCCATAAATAATTACATGGATGTTTCAAAACATCGCACTGTAAATCGTCAGTGGACAAAAATAAAAATATTTTCTAAAGAGTTGTATATTGCTGGGTATTTTAACTAATCTTTAGGCCATTGATTCATACTATTATAACCTTATTTACATTTTTTTGTGAGTAAAATACAATGGCGAAACTTTAAAAATTAATTATGTATCTCGTTCGAGTGCATCTCTTCTCTTAGGAATAAAATACAACCAATCAGCGGTTTTAATCAATAATTAACATTTATATTTTTGTCAGGATTTATTTTTTATAAATATGTAACATAAAAATAATAACGGTTAAAAAAAAAAATCGAATGTAAGATTAGTTAAGCCTTTCGAGTTTTTCCTGATTTTTTTTTTGCATTTCAGTACTTAATTGTATACAGTTTTTCATAATGCACTAAATTAAAATTACTTTGAAATTGTGTTTATTTAGAAAATTAAATATTTGAATGTAAATTATTGACAAATTAATTAAAATGCTGTCAAAATTAATATTTAAATTGATAAGATCTACAAATTTATTTTAAATGTATGTATGAAAACAGAATTGGTATTACAGCAGTTTTAGACAAGCTAACATTTTTTTTCTTTTAATATTCATACATATCAATTGTATTATTTTCTTTTCTTAAGAAAAATGATCCTTTCTAAACAAACACGAAAAGTTAGACAATTATGGTTATTATATTTATTTAAACTATTTCATGTTGATAAATATTTTATGTATTTCTCAGGGAGATTATGAACATCTTTAATGATTTTGTGTCATGTTGACAGTTGATGAGTATATCAGATATACAACTGATTGCTCCTATGAGTATATTGTAAAGTTAATTATTAATGTGAGAATAATTGCTTGTAACACTCAAAACGGGTCACGCGACCATTTCGTTTTCACGTACCTAGGGGTCGTTATCAGGGTATTACTGTCTAATTGAGGTTTGGAAGGGCTCCCTTGGTTAATGGCAGAAGAACAGGTATCTATTCATGTCAAAACCACATTTCGGATGTAAGGATTATTTCAGAACGAAAAATAACTATAACGAGTCGTATGAAAAACAGATTTTCAGCAAACATTTGAAATGTAATATATACATTAATATACATATACATATATATAATATAACAAATTTTATCGTCGACCTTCAGATATTATATTAAAAATAGACTCGTTTTAATATTTAAAAAGTGAACCCTGACAAAGCAAGATAAATAATTAAATTCTGGGAATAAAATTAAGTATGGTCGAGTTAAACCTCAACCCTGTTACAGCAACTGCCTTATTTATTTTTCTCAAATGTCCATGAATTTCAGTTTTATCACTTACATTTCACAAAATTCGAAAAAAATGTTTCTCTCACCTGAATGATTATATAATCTATAGAAAATGAATAAGATTTAACAGCAAGTGTGTTATTAACGCCCAGGTAGCTTCGAAACAAGTGAGTTTCTATTTCAGTTTCTTTATATTCTAGTTTTATTGTTACTTTTTATCAAAGGATAACGTAAGTCTTTAAATGATAAAAGACCACAGGTACACTAACGCCATTAATTTTTTGTAAATATAATTTTCTTGAGTAACTACACCGCGATCTAAAACACATTGTTAGCAAGTATTATTTGCATTATAGTAATACTAATAAAAAGCTTAGGAATCCGAAGTATGAGGTCATTCTTCTTTTACTTATTCAGATTAGAAATAAATTTTTAAGAAGAATTTATATCGGGCACTTTTTTGACCACATGTGCTCCTAGAGCGCTAATTGCAAAAAAAAATGCACATTTCATAAGAAGTCAAAATTTCTATAAAGTAAAATTTTTTTGTTTTATTTTTTTTAGAAAACTATTCAAGTAAATATAGTAGAGAATTAAAATCAAATTGAAATGATTCCATTTTCATTCCAGAACGCTAAGTATTAGAGGAATCAATCTTAAGTATAGAAGGAACAATCTATTTATGGATTGATAAATTATTTGCCACTTCAATAATTTTGTTTTTATTGAAAACTAGTTTCGAATGTTATACATTCATCTTCAGTTCTAAAAATTTACAAAAATTCAAAAATCAGCAATTTAAAATACAGTTTGGTGTTATTATATATATTAAATTAAGTGTAATATAAATTAGTATTATTATAAAATTATATAATAATAATAATAATAATAATAATAATATAATAATATTATAACATTTATGAATTATGAATTTAACTAAGACAAGAAATCAAATACATGTTGGTGCTCACCAAGGTTTATGAAGATTATGTCAAACAAAAAAGTTTGTATTGGTATGTTCTCGCACTGAACTAGCAATGGAAGAAAGGTGAGGTATTTATAGGTAAACGGTTTAAGGTTTAAGGTTCGGGGTTTTACCAGTAATTCCGGTGAGTAATTGTTTTGTTCTGTTATTGATAGGAATGAATTTAAAATTGTACTGTTGGAGATATTTATTTCATCATTTAAGCAAAAAATCTGGATTGGACTTTATTGTTATCTTCCAGATTTTGCCGTGTATTTGGTTGCATAATCATTACAATTTAGTTCGTGTACTCAGCTTTTTTTTAAAAAAGAACTTCAGATTACCCAAATAGGATCCCCCAAATTTCATTCTGATTATTCTAAACATTCTAGAATTCAAAGGAGGAGGGGGCAGGTTATATGGGACACCCTATTTAAGAGTAAGATAAGAAATAATTTTGTATCAAATAACATCATAAATCAAACGTCATTCTGCTACTCTTAATACGACCATATTTGGAGTACATTATTGTTTAGAGAGAAGATTTGGTTTTTTAATAAAAGCTAATTTATAAATCTAAATAAGTTAGAAACTTATTTTGGGTTAACAAATTATTGTTGTTGTAAATTATCTCGTGAAATATAGATGAGGATCTCTCAATCCCCGGTTGATCCTTGCTTCAGTATTATCCCGCGATACTTGGAAGGCCTCCTTCTACTCAACTTCGGATTATAGCAAGGCCTCTCGCTGGGTTATGAATACAGATCAGTCCCATCCCATTGTCGGTCCAGAAAATATTTATCTTCAAAGCAGCGGAAAAAAAAAAATTAAACAAGAAAGGAAAAAAAAATACACTGATATATTGTATTCATGAAGTCCTTGTACGATTGATTCCCTCCATAAGACATTAATGAATCCGAAGTGGGTTGCCAACCGTCTAGTAAAGTTTCCCTATAATTTTCTCTCTCATTATAGGATCGATGATATAGGAATTATGATTCTCTTGATATGAATTTCCACAGTGAATTGTTCACTTCTTCACTTTTCTCCGTAATGAGGGGTATGGTTTAGTTTTAAAATTAGTAGATGGGCTTCTGAATGTATAACACCTCAGTGAATTGTGTATGAGGTCTGGAAGAGTAAGGTTGGAAGTGAGGTTATACTGTTAATAATTCATTTTCGATCCCGGCGTCCTTACTATAAAAAAAGAATTCGTATTAAAAATAAATTGTGTAAGTGCCATCGTCGAGTTATCACACCCAGATATCCATTATCATTGATTGCTTATTAATATAGAACGAGATAGAATAGAAACTTATTAACCCCGTACTATAAAAATCTGTTTTTCCATTGTAATTTCAAAAATTACATTGTAAACAGAAAAAAAAATATAAATAATATACAAATATTGTGTCTATAAAACCGTGATAACAATCGGTTATTTCCCTAATATTTTTCAAATTTAGAAGGAAATTGTTCGAATGCGATGGAAAATTATAGCAATTTTACTTTATATTGATAATTTTATTATTCAATATTTATATAACAGTTAACATTTCGGGACATTGATTCCTATCCTCAGAACTAAAATTAATATTTTTTAATACATTAGACAATTACTTTTAAATTTATATCAAATTAAAATTATGGGAAAATAATTTATATACAAGAAATGAAACTTATTCCTCATGCCAAATATGATATAAAAATGTATTACAAATTGTTTTACTTTATTATAATTGTTAACTATAACACTCCTACGTCATCACTGAAGTCTTTAACAATGATCTGATTGGCTCTTTGGTGTAATTTATCAATCGTCTCTTTTTACCACACTCCCTATAATTTATTAACCTTTTTCATTCATTATAATTTGTCTCTAAAATACAGGCAGGCAACTAACCACTCAACGTTTCGCCAATTCAGGCATCATCAGGACATACACCAACAAATCACATCTACGAAGATCAAAATCAACACATCTCACATCAACCGTCACGAAAGACGCATCAAACAGAGACAGCACACCACTCCAAGACATCCAATCACATACTGAAGGAAAAGGGAGGTAACATAACAACAGCTGAGGAGCTTATACTCAAACAACTGATCAACAGAAAACAGCAAATACACGAAGAAAGCAACTAAAATAGGCTTGAACAACAATATATATATATATACAAATAAGTAATAAATATAAAAGACTAGAAAAAAAAAAAAGTAAAACTAGAAGAAAAAAAAATACATATTTTTTTTTTTTTTCTTCTAGTTTTACTTCTTCTTTAATATGTATTATTATTATTATTATTATTATTATTATTATAAGGAGTACATTTTTATTGCATAGACCAAATTTTATGTCTTTGTGGTCATATAATTTAAATATTTTTTTTATGTCTTCTGTCAATTTAGAGGCATAATTCATTTTGAAAAATTGTTTGTTGTTTCTTGATTCGTCTAATATTATTTTTACTAATATTACCATTTTGTTAATTTAAATAAATTTTGTGATGCATATTTGTCTAGGTTTGCTGGCCTTTTTTTCCATCTTACAATATTTTATCCGTAGATAATTGCTTTTTGTTAATTTCTCAATTACTATTATCCCTTGAGTCTAATTTTATATTAATTTGGTTGTACCATATTTTATTAATAATCTTTATAGTGAAGAAGACTGTGATAACAATAAGTTATTTTCCACGATCCATCGAAACAATAATTTCGCTTAGTCAAGAATACGATAAAGAGTCGTTAATCCTCGCAGTTACGGAGCTTAATAACCACGACGGAACGATTCAATATAAGCTATAGAGGAAGTTAAATGGTTGAATAAATGCCAGGCCACGATCGGGACAATATTCTACTTTATTTCTGTCTAATAGTCTTCTGTCGTGTTCGAATCATTAGTAGGTCACAGCTTCTGGCAAAGGCCATGGAGGTGAGAGGGGATTGAAGACATTATATTGAAGATATTATAGAAAAATCCAAACATTGTTGAAATAGGGGCCTTAAAAATTAACGATCTTTGACAAGTTTTTTTAAATATTTCTGATCCCTTTAATTGAATTGAATTTAATTAACTGAATAAGCATATCGAGTCTAGTCATCATTTAAGTTTCAAATCCTTTTCTTAACAATAGACCTGCGTTTGGAGGTAAAATTACAGAAATTAAATCCTCAGCTTTTCGTCCACAACACTCAGCCTAGGGAATTCTGAACCAAGTTTTGTCACCTCCCTCACATCGGAGGAGGCAAAAACCACTGTTAGGATATTATATTATACATGGATAAGCTTCCATAACAATTATGTTATATTAATAATAATAACACATAATAAGCTAATATAATACAACACATTATAATAAGCTTCCAAAGCAAAGCTTCAAGTTTCTCAAATAACAGTAAAAACAAAAACCAATGAACCTTTTGCCAATGCAGACATCATCAGGACAGAAAAAGTATCTCGTGCATCTCAGTATCTCATACATGTAGACTAGTGATACTATATCACTCAAATTGTAAAAGAGTGATGACCCAATTAAAAAAAAAAAAAAATACACACACACACACATATATCATTGCAGGCTATTATGACCAAGTCTTCTAACTAATAAAACTATTTAACCTATAACGTAAAATTAATAAAATCGGGAAAATTTTATAGGAAAAGGAAACTTATTGAAGTGTTATTAATTTGCTCGAATTGTTAAATGCCTTTCAAGTTTAATTTTTTTTTTTTTTAAATGAAGGAGATTTGAAGTGATTACGAAGGGTTTTTCTGGCAATTTTTGAGACAAAACTATAATACTTTAACATTATATAATATACAAGCTTTCACAAAACCCTATTCATTAACGATTCAAAAGTTTTTCCATGATAAAATCCGACATGACTTTTTTTAGGACAGATAGTAAGGGAAAAGAAATTTATGATAAAAAATGCAAAAAAAATAACAGTATTTTTTTAAATATATCAATTATATATATATATATATATATATATATATATATATATATATATATATATTGAGCAAATATATTCATTATATTCATTGAGCAAATATATTGAGCCTGTTTCGGTGAAACTTAAGTGCTTTTGATATATGTATATATATATATATATATATATATATATATATATATATATATATATATATATATATATATATATATATATATATATATATATATATATATATATACATATATCAAAAGCACTTAAGTTTCACCGAAACAGGCTCAATATATTTGCAGGTGGACCGTACCGAATTATATGATTAATAGCACTTAAACGTGACTTACTTTCGAACTTCTTTTTACCCCCAATAAAATACTAAAACCAAACCTGCCCGTCCAGCCATTGTATAAACCTTATCCACCTAAATTCGTTTATTTCCTCTTGAATTCAGTTTTACTTATTGTAGCCTCCTGAGATTAAATTCTGAGGATATTCAAATGAATTACATGTTTTATCTATAAAACCGTAATTAGTACCAATTACTTCATTCCTCACCATGCCCAATAATTAATTATGCCTTCATACAATTATTAATTCCAACTACCGAGCATCCCCTCTCCACATCATTAATTTCATGCACGGCCTTTATAATATAGCCTGTTTTATGATAAAAGGCTCAAAATTGCTCGAAGTTCAGCTCTGCCATTTCGTAAATATCACAAAGCCATTAAGAGCTTTACCGATAAATTCAATATAAAATTAAAATATGCATCGATTCCTAAAAGGAATGAGGCAGATTCAATAAATATATTTATTTCCAGTTGATATCCGCATGATATTTAGAAGGATCAATCTAATTAGGGATTGATAAATTATTTGCCACTTCTTTAATGTTCTTTTTATTGAAAACTAGTTTCAAATGTTCCCACCCATAACAGAAAAAACAATTACTCGCCTGAATTACCGGGAAAACCTCGATCCTTCACTATAAAGCGTACCATTTACCTACAAACACCTCACCTTTCTTCCATTACAGTCATTTCCATTACTAGTTCAATGTGCAAACGAACCAATATAATCTTTTCTGTTTGATATAATCTACTTAAACATTGGTGAATAATCAACATGTATTTGATCTATCGTCTTAATTAAATTCATAAATGTTTTATAATACTAATTTATATTACATTTAATTTAATATGTATGAGTATATGTATTTTTACGACATATAATTTGATATGTATAATAATGCCAAACTGTATTTTAAATTCCTTATTTTGAGAGTTTTTAGAAATGAAGATGAATCTATAATATTTGAAACTAGTTTTCAATAAAAACAAAATTATAGAAGTGACAAGTAATTTGTCAATCCCTAATATTTATTTTCGTTTATGAAGTACCTACATTAAGAGATTAAAATAGAAAACGAACAAAGAATATTTTTGCACACCAGTATTTTATACATTAATGCAACTTTCAATAAATATTTTATTTGGTCTTAAGGTCCATTTACACAGTGAAAGTCGCCGTCATGACAGCATTTACGGTCGCAGCAGTAATGTGGGACTATGGGATTTGATCTGATAGTTAACAGAACCTGCCATAGTATTGACATACCAACCTAACCTAACTTACTTTAAACTGTACTTTTCGATTATTTATAAACTTGAAATTGATTGTATCCAACGTTGTTGATGTTTATTAATTCTTGAAGGAGAAATAAAAACAATATAATACACTTTTTATGATGACCTATAAATTAATAGTGCTCAGCCAGCTGTTCTACACCCCCCATTATTTCAACTGAAACAAGGTTAACTGTCAGCGCCTAGAGGATATTGTCGCACTGCCACACTATCTCACTATCGAGACAGTGTAAACAAGACTTCAGGTATAACTAGCCGCCAACCCGAGAAACTCCACGAGGGCTTTAATCATTTATATGACCTTTCTTCGCTAATATTTTTTGTTATAAATAAGTATAGTGTTAATTTTTTGTCGTAAATAAGGTTATGTAGGGTAAGTGCGTTTTCGGCGTAATCATCTCGTTAAATCCTAACCCTCAAATCGCAAGAGCTGCCCTTTCGGAGCATGAATTCTAAACATTGATGAGTGAGTCACTGATCAGCCACGTAAGTTCGCTAACGTGAAGTATAACGAGTTGTAAAGATATCATTTCCAACCTGGTGATTAAGTCGGATCTTTCAACTTCTGCTGTACGGCTGTATCGGTGTTTGTCCACCATTAGGTTTTGATTTTTTCCTAATTTTTTCGGTAAGTGGAATCTTCAGAAACTTTCCTTCAAAATACTTAGTGATTTACATTTCTACTTCACAGTTTTCTAGTTTTAAAGCTCTAGTCCGCAGTTACCCCGGGAGAACATAATAGTGCAGACCTCTGTTGTGGGACAAGTGCATGTGATTTACACTTACCATTACTATCGTGTTTTGCTGGGGCAACTGCAGACGAGCGCAATAAAATAAAAGTCCTTTTTTTCAATAAATTTATTCAATTATATTTCACATCCCACTTTTATAATATCACTGAAGATTATAAAATATGAATCTCAGGCAAGTTTTAGCTTTTTTCGATGATTACATGAGTAAAAACTCCCCTGGGAAAAAAATACTTTGTCCTTGCCTCACAACCATTACTGCTTGAATAATGAGTCATCCAGATACCTCCTATACACTTACCCCTTAAAGCAGAAGTAAGTGCCTAATAGGTACTACTGAATTAAATTATCAATCACATAAAAATGGATGTGATTGAATGTAATATTTAAACATAATCGTCGAAGGAACATTAAAAAAAAAAAAAAAAATCTAGATTCAATTTTTTTTTTTAAAGTAATTTAAAGTCAAACTTATTAAAATGTAGTGAGAAGTTACCCCAGATTACCTTACTAATATATAATAGGCAAAAGAATTTTTAGGTATGGTTATATCGGATATTGGATGTCCTTTTGAGTTCAGCATGAAGCGAAAAGATAAAGTAAAATCACTCAATTCTAAGCCTGCAAAGCCTTAAACAACAAAATCGAGCTTCTATGAGTCGAGTACTTGTATGTAGCTGCTGGTATCCTTTAAGTATTTACTCAAGATTCATCCGATACTGGCAGCGACAGACTTACGAAGGTTCTAACTATTTAATGAAAGGCCCTTAATTGATCTCCTGTACAATCATGAAGATGACACCCTCTTAAAATTAATAAGAATATCTAATTTATTTATTATTTCGATGATAAAAAAAAAATTCACAGTATACAACGGCAAAAATGTGAAGAAGGAACCTAGAGCCATAGCAAGAAGAACGACTGGAATATTGGAGAGTGCTGGAGATAGATGATCCCATTCTGGAGGGAGAGCAACTGGAAAGCCCAGTCCCCTGCCCTTGTACAAGACATACACGATCAACTGCCTCACCAAACAACTATATATCTTACACTCAATAGATTCCTTTTTGTCACTACGCTGTTCAACATTAAAATTTCACGGACAAGTTAAATTAGAATACGGACGTGCTATGATATATTATTTATATGAATTTAATAACATTTTGGATGTAAGTATATTAAAAAAAAAATTAAACTTAACAATATTATATGGTATATTATTATTAATGATACTGATATAAGTGATCCAAAAATAAAATGGATTAAAGTTGGACATTAGAAAATTCTATGATTGTTTAATTTAAACAGATCGCAAGATCATTTTCTTTTTCGGTACTTCTTGGGATAGAAATAATAATTATAAATAAATAGTATAACTTAAGACAGAGCAAAACAATATTATCTACTTTTTATAAGTACAGCAATTAAATTTTTATTTTTTTCTGTTTATACACGTGCGGATTAAAGAAATAAAATTATTTTGTCAACAATTTATAAAGTTTTATCAATTAAATCACAAAAAACAAATTTCCTCCCTCCCTCAACACTTACGAACTAAATCCATACAAAAAATCCGGAGTAATTTCAATAAATCAAAAATATAATTTTTATAAAAAAGTGTAGTGAATAAAACCATAAATACATGTTGAATAACATAAACTAAAAGACTGAAACTGAAAACTTCAGAAATAATTGAAAATGAGACAGATTAAGAAAATAATTAATAATAAACTGAAAAGAAATATGTAAATCTTAAAAGTCGCAACTGCGTTACTGGTTAGCGTTAAATATACAATGGAAGTTTAGTAAAGTCCGTGTAACGGATTGGGTTTGACTCTACCAAGAAGGTTTAAGCACTAAACCCCCTCCTCTACACTCTGGAATTCCTTTCCATCTAATATCCGCCATGCTTCTTCTCTATCCTCATTCAAATCCCTCCTATTCCAACACCTTCTTTCTTTCCAAATTTTTCGAGAGAAGAATTTATATTGTTTGCCTTTAACATTAATTGATTTTTATTTTTAAGTTTTATGGCCAGATATTGTTTCTGTTGTATTTGTTCAATTGTGTTATTCTGAAGGGACCTAGTGTCAGAATAAAGATCTTCTTTTATTCTATTTTATTTGAAGAGGTTCGCGGGCAGAAGATAGGATGTTAATTTCGTATTTTTTGCTCAATACATTTTTTTTTTTTTTTTTTACGAAGTTTATTATAATCGGATCTTTCTCCGGTTTTTTTATTAAAAAAAAAACAACCGATTATAATCGATAGTGCAAAAACCCCGAAAAAACCTGATATTTTATACAAAAAAAAAAGGTTATCGGTTATAACCGACTGGTTTTTGACATTCCTATAATAAGGACTCTAGTTTTTTTAAAAGTCTCAATTTGGTTGCTGGTTGAGTGCGAGACAAGGAGCTAAAGAGAGCACGCTATTCCATAAACACCGGCAAGAGACTATTTCGCTTTAATGGGATAGTATTGTATTTCCAAATGATTCACGGTTTTCTTCGCAGCTTTTATTCCACTATAAATATCTCTTAAGTAGATATATAAATGCACGGGGCGGGGGAGGAGGAAATCCGATTTCATCTCCGCTCCGGAGTTTCAATAAAAACCGCATTATTATTGGCTGCAGATATCCGCCAATAGGAGTGGCTGTACGATCAATCGTATTGATTAGCAGTTCCATCTAGTTAAAAGCTATAGAATACCTTGCGAAAAAAAAAAAAACTTTAAAAGGTTAACATGAATACGATTATCTAAAATGGAATCCATCTTTTATCTCTTTTGAGCGGTTTATTAAACTTAAAACTTTACTCGGTTTTTCATCAGTCCAAATTAAGAAACTGTCAAACTCGAGGAGTTCTTCAATAATAGAATTCTCATAATTTTATAAAAGTACCTCTGCTTATTATAAACTTCTAAAGAAGTATTTTAAAATCTTGCATGTATGAAGGTAGGTTTATTATTATGATTTATCATAATTCCCCTCCCCCTTGTTCCAGATTAATATTTTTTTCTGAATATTTGAACCCCATTCGACCACGAGAAAAGTATAAAATAAAAATCATGTTCGGGGGCATTCAAATCAAACACTAACCAAACATCGTTAAGCCGAACGGATTCCAAATAAAGTAGAGTAAACAAGGACAGATGCTGATAAACTCATCCTTAATATTTTAATTAGGCCATTAGTATAAACACACATATCATATCATATGGATGTTATTATAACAATAGTTGCAAACAGATATGTAATGCAGATACGACAGTTTCCAACTCATAGTACTGTAAGCCAAATTGTAATTACAAGATCTGTGAAGTTGAATATATATATATATATATATATATATATATATATATATATATATATATAAAACGATTAGTTGTAGTATATTCGGGGTTTAACGCTCTTCTGTATCAAAACTAGGTTAGGTTACCTACACCTACTATTATTCTATAATTACCAACCCGTTCTAGTCAAAATGGTTGAACTTGGTTTATTCCGTATGTCCACCAGGAAACAAAAGTCAACATTTGCTTCTGATTCGAGAGTGGGTACAGGTCCAACAAATAAACAATATCTATAACAGCTAATTTTGTTTATATGTAATATTTACAAAAAAAAAAAAAAATACATTAACTTATTAATATTTTATCCCCTACGAAAAATTTAAAACTATTAGAAACTATTTACTAGGGTTAGTATAATATAGGTGAAAGTTTACGTTTAATTTAATTTAGATTCCTATTTCCAAGAAAAATGTTTTGAAGATAAATTCTATGGAAATAGAATTGAGAATTACTTTATATAAAGGATTTTCAAGACTGGATTGACACCCCTCCCACCATAAAATCCGCAATTTTCAGAATAAATTTTGTCCCTTGAAGTTTCTTCATAACTCATATTCATGCCCATAACGTTTTCCAGTACTTCTCCAGCGCACATAATTCTAGAATTTTCAATAGAATAGGGTATAATTTATGACGAGTTCTGATAGGAAATCAATGCCATGATATATAGGAGAAACATACTGATCCGAAAAAATACATAAAAAAAAAACAGATTTTTTCGTTCAAATTTTCATTTTCCTCCTGAAGACTTTTACCAAAAATACCTCCAGAATAAGCGTTGTAGCCAATTAAATTAGCTATAAAATTGACACCTGTACAGAACCCTACCTTAAGTATTATGTTGAGATAATCTTGTTTGAACGTAAAAAAAATAGATACCGATATTTTCAGCGATATAAAATCGCATAAGAATCTGTAAAAAAAAATAAACCATATTCCATTGAAAATCGCAGTTATATACCCTGGAGAAATACTTGAGAAAATTAGGGGATTGAAATTGCGGTATAGTTGAGCCCCACCAAGTTCAACCCTAATTTAAAAACGGCGGATTTT
Source organism: Rhaphigaster nebulosa (assembly GCA_948150685.1). Taxonomy (NCBI): domain Eukaryota; kingdom Metazoa; phylum Arthropoda; class Insecta; order Hemiptera; family Pentatomidae; genus Rhaphigaster; species Rhaphigaster nebulosa. The sequence continues at coordinate 17,485,620 of OX411312.1, read as the reverse complement.
AAGGAGAGTGTCAAATGAGTCTTCATTACTCTGTTATACCTATGACAATGCATGGAACAGTTTATTAAATTGAGGAGCAATAAGGAGAATTAAAAAAATTATTATTTTTTGGAAAAACCTTCTATAGAAATCCGCAATATATTAAACCAGTAAGTAGATTTGAGTGCATGTAGGTATTTAAAAGGGGGGGGGGAAGCGAGGTAAATTGTAAAGGACAGGGTTCTAGTTCATTAATGCCCTCCATAGTGGAAATTAAATTTGCAAGGGCAGAGAATACATTTTATTTATTCCGTGTATCCTTTTCCGACCCATCTGCATCCACATTAAGTCATTAGCTCTTCTCGCACCTCGATAGCTCTCTTCTAAATTGGACTTTTCTCCCTTTGTGAATTATTCCAATCTAAATTTACATGTAGTTTCATGTAGATCGCTTCCATGACATTAATTTTCATATTCAAAATATTTATTATTAAACATTTTGTAAATAATAATTTGGCCTCAACTACCATTATTAATTTAGTACAGAAATAATTTTTAATCGATGGCTTAGACATGCTTTTCAAACAATTGCACAGAAAGAAGTTCGTTATTCTTAAATTGAATATAAATTATTTTTCCATTAAAAAATAGATGAGGAAAATAATTTTTTTTTCAAAAAAAGATCTGCAGTTCCGATGCAGCAACTAAACAAAAAAAAAAAAAAAAGATGTGAGCAGAAGAGCTTCGCCACCAAAGTCATGTTTTCGTCTATTATTTTTTGAAGAACAAAAATACAAAAATTGAAAATATCAAAATGGTGAGGGATGGAAGAAAACATTTGAGGCCCACAAAAGAACTTTTCCAACACTAATTTGTTTATATTTAGCTGACTCAATTCGCATACAAATTTTCAGCCACCTAACTCAATTTAGAGGTGCGCAAAACCTTAAAAGCCGCGAAAACATTTGGACATGCCAAAATTTCGACTGAAAACATCTCTCCAGACATACCCAAAGCTCCTAAAACCGTGTTCTAGGTGTTACGAAACGGATTTAAAATCATCTTCCCTCTCCGATGGCCTTCGATAAAGTAAAAAATTTATTACTTTCGTAACAAATAAGAATAAAAATGTAATTCATACACACAATTGAAACTAAAATATGTTATTTCAATTATATAGCACTGCAGAAAAAATAATTAAAGCTTATACCAGATTTAAAGGAAAATGTTTTCATTTTTTTTTTCTGAAATATGAAGCGATTGCAGTCAACCGAAAATATGTTGCTACAACTATAATTTCAAAGCAGGTATTTATAAAATTATAAATTGTTGTATAATAGAAGCGGAGCCTGTTTTGTAGAGAATTTCCCCTTAGTGCTGCATAGACTGTGTTCTCAGTGCTAAATTGCCTCCCATTGCGAGGAAGCCAAGATTCCGTGGTTTGCTAGTTAGTGGGAAACTTGCCCCTCAGTACTCCCATAATACTCTCCCAAGTTCCTTCTGAAAAATCATCTCGTCCCGTTCCTGTTGCAACTTTTCAAGGTTGGCAGCACTTTATCTTCTCCCCTCCTCCCACCACCGTATCCTCAATCTGGAACTTTTTCAAGTTTTTCTGAACTCTTTTCTCGAAGAAACTTAAAAGAACTTCTTTATACATACAGAAATTATTAGTCCGATGCTTTTTAATCAATTTGAAAGGTTTAACTTGCATAGATATTTATGTATAACAGTGTTACATATTTAACAATTATTAAAAATTTGCCATCTGCTAATGCAATAAGCAAAATATATTAGCAAAGGAGAATATGCTGAAAAATATGGATGCAAAAGATAGAAAAAAAATACAAAAGAAAAACAATACCAAATACCAAAATTAAATAAAATCCAATAAACAAGGAAATCAAAATAATTATATAAGATTAACGTAGAAATTTAATAAAAATTTTTTTATTGGTAGAGTTAATTCTTACATTAACTACTTCGTTTTCTCAATATCAAGAACCACGAAGAGAGTGTAAGACTCCATAACCAAAAAATAGACAAAAAAGCGTTGTTTTTTTTTTACTGTTGATTTAACTTTTTTACCATTCATTCATTACTTACTCTTTCAAATGATAGCTGAAAATATTTTAAAACTAATTTAAAAGGAAAAAAAAACTGAATTTCTTAAAAATTTATAGGAAATACATTGGTACAGGAACCTAGATTACAAGAATAAAAACAAAACAAACATGAGCAGCAGAGATTAGTCACTGAAGTCGTATTTTCTTTTCACTTTCTTCCACATTGCTTCTTTTTTTTTTCTGTTTTAATAGCTAGCCATATTAGTTCCATGAAAATAAACTCTTGAAAAATAGAAAATTGGTTCGCAGAGTAATAGCGAGCATACTTTGAACTTTGAACTTTCTCGTGCCAATATCTAAATAAATTCCTCCAAAGATATTTATTACGTCCTCTTGCGCAACTTGTTTTAAACAATTTTTACAATGATTTCAGTAATATGACTTATGTTTATAAGATCAATAACAACTGAGATACCAATATCGAAGAACTCTAAAAAATGAAAATATCGGGAGTGGGAGAAAAAAGTAGACCTCCAAAAGGCACATCAGGGCTAAGAACCTTAAAAATCCCGAAACGAACATTTGGACATCCCGAAATTATGAGTGAAATTTACAACCCCACTTATAGGGTATTGTTCTGTCTAAAAATCAATCGAATTTGAAAGTAGCAGGAAAAAAAATATATCAGTTGGCATCCGCATGATGGTATAGAAGAATCAATCTAATTAGGGATTGATAATTATTTGCCACTTCTATAATTTGGTTTTATTGAAAACTAGTTTCGAATGTTATAAATTAATCTTCAGTTTTAAAAACACACAAAAATTCAAAAATAAGCAATTCAAAATACAGTTTGGTATTATTATACATATTAAATTAGATGTAATATAAATCAGTATTATAAAACATTTATGAATTTAATTAAGACAAGAAATAAAATAGATGTTGGTTCTCACCAAGCTTTAAATGGATCATATCAACCAGAAAAGTTTGTACTGCTTTCTTCTTGCACTGAACTAACAATGAAAGAAAGGTGGGATTATAGGTAAACGGTTTAAGGGTCGGGGTTTTTCCAGAAAAAAATATATACTGTATATCCTACGTATTATATATAAACCATGATTTAGGGGTTATTAAATGGGTTTAAAATCCAACCCCATCCTTCCTCCGATATAGTGCAAAAGTCTTTTCGGGAGAAACGCGACACAAAGGATCATTGCAGTCATCTTGTATCATTTGCAGGGACGAATGAAGGCAATGTATAAACTACACAGAAAAACATCTAATTATTCTTCTAATTTTTAAAGTTGTATCAGTATTGACATTGTTCCTTCTTTTTTTTGTGGTAAAATGGCATTTGTCTTGGATATAGAAGACAGACGATAGTGCAAAAATCTGTAGGCAATGTAAATATTGTCGTGCAATACTAGACTATGATTGATGCACCATAGCAAGATAACATCTTTAAGCACTGCCATTAACCTAGTGCTAGCGTGTGGCCTCTTCCTAACCATATTTCAACCATATCTAAGAGCGAAGGGCTTTTTAAAACCACACATTAAGTCTGTGAATTACTGTCGCACGAAGAACGGCCTGCATTGAATGCAATATTACCTCCACTAGTCAGCTATCGTTGCTAAAAATAAGAATTCAGTAACAGAAGCCACAAAAGTACCTCTGCAATGGTAAAAATGTGTACTAATAAATAAAATAATTTAGAAGAAATCAGGATCAAAATAAATAAAATAATTTCAATAAGGGTACCATTGGAAGATTCCAAAAACAAATTAAAATCCTCCACAGTCAAAAAGTGAATAAATATTACTGAAACTTCTAGCAACCAAGAGCTATGGAATTTTAGAGTATCAATTTAAATTTAAATGAACTATTTTTATTTTTTAATCGAATGCGGAGAACACAAATACTATAGTTGAGACAACGAAAGAATTGACACGGATCATCCCCCTCTAATTACTCCTTCCCCCTCCACCACCCATTATTAGATACCTCTCACTCCAATGTTAACTGCAGTTTAATTTGTTTATTTTTGGTTGTTATAATTATATTGTTTTATTGTTATAGCTAAAACAAAATTGTAGAATATTAAGAATTATAAGAATGTTTTTTATTTATTTATTAGCCTTCTAAGTTCAAACTAAGGGTGCAAACTAAAAAAATTACTAAGGTTTTTATTAATTTATTTGTTTGTTTAACATAGAGAGCAAAAAATCAACCTTACTTTGGATGGGCACATTTTGTTTTTTTATATTTTAAATAAATTGATGTTCATTGCATTGACAATTCAAAGCAAACACATATATTGAATATACAGCGAAAAAACTAATACAATATGTCTGAATACACCGTCATTTGATATCTAAATGGTTAAGTTTATTATTATTTTTAAAAAAATTACAGAATTACAAAAAACAAAATTAATAAACGTAGAAAAATTATTAATAGTATAGTATTTAATGAGATGAGTTAACTCTTGTTGCAAAAGAATTTTATATAATTATAAAAAGAATAAAATGAATACTGTTGTGTTTTACTCAGATACTAACATGTGATGATCTCAAGGTTCAAACCAACATTTTTTCTATGAGGGAGGGAGGGAGGGAGGGAGGGAGGGAGGGAAGAGGGAGGGATCAGGCTAATGTAAATTAATTAATGGCACCATATCCACTGATTTAGGGAGAGGTCAATAAACCGCTTAACAATTCGGTTTAATACCAACGGGCAAACACACCCTCAAATCGAAATGGATTTACGCTGCATTAATTTAAAGGTAGATGGAATACAGCGTAATGCGCGGAGCTAACACCCATATTTGCAACCATCAGTCTACTAAATGGATTAAAAATTAACAGTTCCTGCATAAAGCAAAACCAACTTCACAAAAAATAAATAAACAATACAAAAACAACCAAAGCGGATGAGGAGATTTTATAATCGGAAAATATCTCCCTTAATTTATCTATGTTTTTTTTAGTACAATACATATTTTTAAAAATAAATAAATATATTAACATGTTCTTAGCCAGCACATTCACTGGCTGTCTCATAGACAGGTGTGAATTTAAAATTAAAGTTCAAAAAAAAAAAATATATTAAACTTCAATATATTAACTTTATTTCAACTTAAATTTTCTTGTGTAAAATAAAACGTTAATATGTCATTCAACAGTTAATTTTATTTTTAATAAATCGATATGAAATATGGGAAATAAACAGATAAAAAAATTATATTAAAATAAACAGACACAGAATGTTTAATGCAATAAAAATAATATTATTATGAACAATTGATTTTTATAAATATGTCGTCCAGGTCTTCGACAGGATGAGAGATATTCCTTTCAGAACAACTAAATATGACAATCGAATCGTGGAATATGAAAAAATAAAAGTAATAAAAATGATCATGAACCGATAAGAAATTAATAAAAACGTTTACTAAGGTAACGACAGATATTGTTGGCAGCGAGTATAAGTTGTATTGAGACGTTAATTTAATATAAATTAATTAATTAATTTGTAATAATGACGATAATATCCAGTAGATTATCTTATACATTCACTTGTCTATGTTAAAGAGATGACGAGCTCTAAATTAATTTTATTGTTTATTTTTTTTTGACAATGCATATACTATAAAACTGTCATAAAATGTTTACAGCCGCTTCAATAAAAAAAAAAAAAAAAAGGGGAAACAACAAAAGCAATTTAGCACACGTTAACTTCATTGTAAAGGAAATATGAGACAGCTTTGAATTTTACAGCCCAAAGATGAAAAAAAAAACTAAATAACATTTGAAACCAAAGAGATGATTTCATTGTGTATGTCACGTTTGAATTGATTGAAAACAATTAAAGCTTACCGGAATTGAATTTTCCGCATACCACTCAGTGAATTAAAATGCTTAGTTGAAAATTACTAATTAAGTGTTGATTTTCATTGATTTTTCAAAAAGCATGTGTTTCCTGCTGGCACGTATTAATCAGTTATTTCAGTACGTGCGGATTATCGTGTCATAACGCTGAAGTACGGCCATCGCGTGTTTTCACTTATAATTTAAATATAAAACCAACATAATTCACATTCTCTCTTCTTTTTTTTTTTGGTTTAAAGGTGGTAATTAAACTTCATTTATCTTAAACGATGGAGAAGGAATTTTTCTCCACTGATGAGGTGACTGTGGTTTAATAACGTGATAATTGTATAACCAGAAAAATTTATTCTTTAACGTTGAAAAAAAATAAATTCGTAATAAGCATATTTAAAATACAAATAACAAGACAGGTGACGAGGCATCGTCATATATATACCGTATCATATATATATATATATATATATATATATATATATATATATTTTAAAAAAATTAAAGGTTATGGACCCATTAAGCCATCAAAAGGGTGATTTAAGTGAGATCTAGATAAAAATATATTATTAAAAAATTTTCGATTCCTATACTCGCTTTCAGGTAATTGCCTTATCGCGGTTAATGCTAAACAAAGAGAAGAAAAGTTTATTTAGTTAGGAGTTTTGATGAAGCTAGACTGCTAACTCAAGCCTTTAAGTCCCTAATAGACAGTCAAGGTAGTTTATCACCTCGAAAAGGTGTAACAGAGTGTCAGAGGAAATTGGTTTTTACGTCCCTAAAGCCCCGGGCGAAGATTTAGCCTGTAAACTGTAATTAAGTCTATCTTATGGTTGGTTAGTGATCATTAATCGGATGTTATATACACCACTGGGCCACAAAGGGTTAGAGCAGGATCGATTCTCGGGCTAAACTAAATCTGCAAATATAGTCCCTCCCTCCATTCCAACAATTTCAGGTATATTAATGTGTGTAGTAATTAATAATTATCGAGATTACTAGTTAAATAATAAATCATGATAAAGTAAAAAAAAAAAAAAAGATTACTCAAGTATTTTAAAAATCACTTATTAATTCAAACCACATAAAATGATCTTTTTTAAATACCTATTTTATTATTAAGTTGAATTAAAATAAAATTAAAATTTTATCATATAGCTTATATAAAAATAAATATATTTAAATTTTCAAAATTACTACTTAATTCTGATAAAAAATTACAATATTTATATATATATATATATATATATATATATATATATATATATATATATATATATATATATATATATATATATATTATACAAAAAAATACGATATTTTTAAAAATTCACTTATTTTGACCCAAGTACGGCTAAAAGGTATAAATAAACTAAGATTTCGAAAACTTTTTAAGAAAAATTATTGTCGATTTGACTTATTAGAAGCGTATATTGCTATAAATAAAGTACTATTATCAAAGAATCCAATTTTACTTGATACTGGCCACACTATCTCAGTTGACGTAAAGATAGATTTTATCCTTTGAGTGTTAGTGAAGGGTCATAGACCGATTCTAGGTATCCAGGGGTGATTATAAAACAGATGCTACCCAAGATGTCTGATGCACATTAATAAGACACGTGTGGCTGGCTACTAGCGCATTCCTATGTTCCTGTTCAAACATCCTGTCACCGTAGCACGTGGGAGGACTAGGCTTCAGCATCCCAGGATCGTATAGCGAACAAGCTTCCAAGGGAATACTTTGAACTTGGTATTTCTATCATCTATTCTATAAGACCTAACCATCAATTATCAAACACTTATTTTAGGTAAATTTTGAATTTTATGCAGAACATAATTATATTTATTTAGAAAATAATCATATTTTCTAAATAATTTTCTTTCCGATAGATATATATATATATATATATATATATAAAGTGTTTGATATTAGTATACATCCGCATGATAGTATAGAAGGATCAATCTAATTAGGGATTGATAAATTATTTGCCATTTCTATAATTTTGTTTTTATTGAAAACTAGTTTCAAATGTTAAACATTCATCTTCAGTTCTAAAACCACACAAAAAATTCAAAAATAAGCAATTCAAAATACAATTTGGTATTATTATACATATTAAATTAAATGTAATATAAATTAGCATTATAAAGCATTTATGAATTATGAATTTAATTAAGACAAGAGATCAAATGCATGTTGGTGCTCACCAAGGTTAAAGAAGATTACATAAGAAGAAACAGAAAAGGTTACATTAGTTTGTTCTAGCACTGAAGTAGTAATGGATATGACTGTAATGGAAGAAAGGTGAGGTGTTTGAAGGTAAATGGTAGGGTTTAGGGGTCGGGGTTTTCCCAGTAGTTTCGGTGAGTAAATGTTTTTTCGGTCATGGATGGGAATAAATTTAAGATTAGACTATTGGATATATTTATTTGGCCCTTTAAACAAAAATCTGGATTGGATTTGAAGGATTTTATTATTTCAAGTCTTTCATTTATATTTAATTTCGTGATGTATTAATTTAACTCCTAAGTCTTTGATGAATTTATGTTGTTTTTTTTTCATTTAAATGAATTGCAAAGTTGGAATTCTCTGTTTTATTATTATATGCACTTATATATTCCTTTAATCTCTGATTTAGTGATCTTCCAGTTTTTCACGTGTATTTGGCTGCATAATCATAACTATTTAGTTCGTATACTCTGCATTTTTGGAAAGGCTCTATTTTGTCTTTAGAAGAGAAATATAAGGCTAGAGTTTTTTCTATTTAAAATGCAGGGTTTAATCCTACTATTTCAATTCATTTTGTTTGATATTAATATCTGGTTTATGCTCGATAAAATAACCATAAATAGGAAGTTCACATGGACGTTTTGAAAATACTAAAAATAATATTACAATATAAAATGGACAATAAAATAAAGTACGAAACGTCTTAGGACGAATTGCAAATAAAAGGATATGAAGTCTGATGGTATTTTTTATAGACTTCAAGGTTTTAATATCAAACAATAATCATTTGAAAATTCCATGGCCAGTGGTCTTAATTTCAGAGAATACCAAGAAATAGTAATGCCCGGGAATTTTATGGAAATGGTAATAAAAATTAACTGTAACTATAAAAACGGTAAATAAATAATAAATTTATACTTCAACTTTTTTATCGAGAATGTATTCAATTCACCCTCTTTAATATGTAAATAGTTCCGTTTAAGTATAAAAAAGTGATTTCTTCTTCGGTGTCGTTTTAAGATAACGTATTCTAAGCGTTTCTTTCTATTTAAATATGAAATGTTTCGAATAAAATAAAAAATAAAAACACTTTTATAGGAAATAAGCATAAACAAATTTACTATCAAAAGTGTTATAATTGGTTATTTTTTTAGTGTTGCAATTTGAAATAAGACACATTGAGAATGATATGTATTTAAAAAAACAAATAATTCCAAAGTAGAGGTGAAAAACATCACCGCGAAAAAAAAAATAAAAATTGGTACGATTAAAATAAAATAATTCAAAAGAAAAATCTTAAAATGTATTTATGTTACTGTGTTTTTATATGTTTATGTTACATCTACTAAAGGAGATGGATCATGACGTTATTGCAATCAATTATTGATTTGAACTTGAACCATGAAGAAGAAAAAAACATAAAAATGACATGAGATATTTGATGGCACATAGGATATTTTCTTCTAACAACGACAATACGTCAATCGTAGATTTACATACTCTGTTCTCGCTTTTTTTGGGCTAATCTTATGTTAAAAAATCCTATATTGACAAATAAGTATTATTTACATAAAAAAACACATTACTAATTTAATGTTTTAATAGTACTTAAGAAATTAGGATTTCTATATTGATTGAATATTAAACCAGATTTTTTAAACGAGGGTTTTATGTAATTTATAAAAGGAAGTGTTTAATTTATTTTTATTTTATAAAAATGAATGCCATTTCTATATAGACTGATATTATATTCCTGAAGCCCTATTTTGGACTAGATATTTAAGGTTTTATAATGTATTTATATTTATTCTACATATTTAGAATCAATGGTAAAGTAAGTTTAGCAAATGGCAAGTCGTGATTAAAAAAAAACATGGATGAAAGTATCAATATCCATTACATACAACTTGATATGGATTTTTAGAATGTCTATCCGCAGATAATCAGTTGAGACAAAAAAATATACAGTATATACTAAAAAATTATACATTATATCCTGATATTAAAAAAGCAAAACACATTATATACTGCAACATATATAATATGCAAGAATACAGACATGGATTGATCAGTTACATATTGAACATAAAAAGAACATTTAATAAACTTTTCGGTGAAAAATAGTGGCCAAGATGGAGATTCTTTGGGGATGGTGGGGGAGCAGGGATAGAATAGAAATGCGCGCCCCTTTCCCAAAGGCGAAAGAAAATAGCCAGTGTTTGCATTTGACATTTGTCATTCCTCGTTCTCTTGTTGGTTGCCTATCGGATACCATCTGCTTGTCCCCATCGCCTTTAGAACTCAATGATCTATATATATACCAGTAACATCATTTAAAATTATGGAATACATTTATTATTTGTTAGAATAATAAATAAAAAAACATTATAATTACGCAGTATCACAGTTGAAAAACATAATTCATAAAAATATATTATATGACTCTTATAACTGCAGTATATATAATAAGAGCAGTATTTTTAATGAGTTACTTGTAATTACCAAATATTTATAGAAAATATTATAAATACCAAATACCTAGAGAAAATGTAATTCAAATCTAGTGAATACATTATAGTAAAATAAAGTTTAATTTCATTATTTCTAATTTTTTTAATATAAAATATTTAAGGCATTGATCTATAAACATAACCATAATAATAGTAATTGTAAAAAATAAAAAAATAAAATAATATATAAAAAAAAACGAAAAAAATTTCCCCCTTTTCTCCTAATTCTTTTATCGTTTAAACGTATCCACTTTTTATTCCTACTAACAATGAGAGTTTCAAATAAACAAAATTAAAGTTACTTTAGAGGAAGCGATTTTAAATTATTCGGCACTAAAACCATGTCAGACTAGTTCAATGAGGATAAGATCTAATTGATATAAAAGGCCATTTAATTGTACATTAATAGAACCAGTTTGATCAAAATCGTTAGGGCCCTTTTAAATTAAATTAAATTTAAACTATAAACTTTAAATCAATAATATAAAGTGGCACTTCCGATAAGTCGAATTCGGCGAAAAAGTTTCTGCCTGCCTAAAATACACTATTTCAGTTTCGAACAACTTTTCGGTATGGAGTCTTATTTGACAAATATAAATAGAACATGAATATGTAATGATTTTAGATAGAACGTCCTAAACAAACCTTTTTACCTTAATTTCAAAATCCCCTCCTCTTTAATAATTCTTCAAACAGTATTCGTATAATTATAGAATTCTTTTTATGATATCACTATAAAATTGCAATCATAAACACTCTGCCACTTTTCAAATTTCACAGCCTCCGTTAAACTAAGACATAGACAAATTTAATTTAAAATAGATACACAATCCACAAGAAAAAGAGCAAAACATTAATAAAAATAGACACTCTGAAGTAAAACGTATTTTTACGGATTGAAAGGGAAAAATGCACATACTTTATCTGCATTCTAGTATAAAGCTAATACAAAATTTATGTTTCGTAAAATATATAAACATAAATTTATATTACGTAAATACTATACAAAATAGATTTAAAAAAAATTATCATTTTATATATTGTATATATACATATATATATATATATATATATATATATATATATATATATATATATATATATATATATATATATACAATATATAAAATGATGATTTTTTTTTTAATCTATTTTGTATAGTATTTACGTGTATATATATATATATATATATATATATATATATATATATATATATATATATATATATATATATATATATATATATATATATATATATACGTATAACCATATATGTATATATATATATATATATATATATATATATATATATATATATATATATATTTTTGTGGAATCTAAAGGGATCGGACAAAATAAAATCGAGTTATGAAAGAATTCAAGATACCGAGAGTCGAATGCTCAGTGAGTTTTAAATGTAAAGAAATTCTGCCAAATGATTACTCATGAACTAAACGAACAAACAGACCGTACACAATACCTACTAATAGCTTTTACATAGCAAATACAACAGAACGTATTTAGGAAAATTAAGTTTAATTTTCCAATTAAAATTTGAATTTAAAGCACCTGGAAGTTTGGCGAGGAACTTCTTAAATCGCGTTAACTGGAAGATGTAAAATTTTCTTGTCGCTTAATTCGCTTTAAAAGTTTTTAAAATGGCCTAAAATTATATTTTCCCTCGCATTTCCATTATTCATTCGGGGTATTAACATAATGGGATGATTCGGTTATTTTGATAGTACGTCAGTTCCCGAAAAAAACCAAGAAAAAGAAAAAGCTAACTTCATTCCAACAGTCGAAGAACAGAGATATAATGAACTGTCTTATTCCTGCAAAAAAAGAAGCAGAAGGAAGTAAATATCACGACAATTGTAATGCCATATAGATTGCAACTGAATTTTCTCATACAACACATAGATTGCAAGTTCATGCTTCGTAGCCACTACACCACGTTTAAATAACTAACGTGGGTACTCCTACTGTTCAAGGGAGCATAAAAGAACTTTACGTTTTACGTTTAACATTCCCGTTAAGAATAATGTTTTTATCTTTGGGTCTTTTTCATTCCCCGAGCCCAAAATTTTTGTTTATAATATTTGATTAAGCAAATATGCTCCTAGTAAATTAATAAAAGTAAGGAATTCGTAAAATTCGTGCATAAAATACCGGTAATAAATACACAATCTTAAAAGGAATCTCTATCAAATGCTTTTAAGAAAATCAATATAAAAAAATTAAAAATACATTTTATCTTTTTTGTGGCAGCTTAGCTTGGAAGCATTTAATAACCTGACGCATAATAAAACTTCAAATTAATAAAAGCTAATTAAACTTAAACACATTAATTTTTAACGTTATGCTTTTACTTGAAAGTGTTCTTATATGGGCAATTACAAAAAAGTGATCAATAATATTAATTCTTCCACAAAACAATTCGAAAATTTCCGAAATAGCTTTTAGCCATTTCAACATAACCAATTCACTTAATAGGCGCAGAATTTAATGTTTCATAATTCATGGAATAATTGTTTGTTCCATAGGAGATATACTTGAGGATTTATTAGAGAAAAAAAAAAAAAATCTGAAACTAGGCCTTATTGAGAGGTTAGAGCAGTGGCTCTTAAAGTGGATATCTTGAAACACAGGTTGACGCAAGTACACGAAAGAACTGACACGAAATTTTTAAATGATCAAATAAAATATAATAAATAATTAAAACAATAATCAAAAATTAATATTACATTTTAATTACAGTTCTATGTTTTAATTTTATTTCCTTCTATGGTTGATGATTTCAGTTATCAAAATAATGATAATAACACGAGTGCCACGACCTATCAAGTACAATATCAAATGAATTCTACAAAAAAAAAAAAAAATATATATATATATATATATATATATATATATATATATATATATATATATATATATATGTATGTATAGCTGAATACAACAACGAAATATATATCATATATCCTATAAGGTAATAGTGAGCTAAATTTCATCCTTACTACATTATTAAATTTTATAATGTAATATTATCCAAAGTTTTAATGATATTTGCCATATCTTCAGGGTACACGTGTTATGTATTTTCCTTTTAAAACAATCATTCCAGATAAAAAATATTATGTAATTTAACATTTAAAATTTCAGAGGAATACTTACTACATGCAGTGTAATTTTCATTATCACATAACTTAACAAAGTTAAAAACTTAATAAAGTGACAAGGAAGAAATTTAGTTCACTTATTACCTTAAAGGACATTATATAATAAATCTTCCAGAATAAAATAAGTTATTATACTTATAATTATATTATTGTATAATTTACATATAAAAACAACAATATTATATGAACAAGATATTGAAAAAAGAAACTCAGAAAAAAAAAATCACTCCTTAATATTCCCATCCAGAAAAAAAATTAAAAAAAAAATCAGATCCAGTTTCAGAAAAAACAGCTGGTTGGTTCTCAAGGAAAAGTTTTGATAAAATCTACTTAAGAAAGATAAAGAGATATTCATGAAGTATATTTTTTCTTTTTAGCTCAACAGGAATAAATTAGTAGTCTTATTAAATTATTTGGTTTGAAAATAACTGTTAATGGTTATAAAATAATAGTGTAAACATCCTGATTTTTATCTTGATAAGATATTATACTACATAAAAAAAAATCTATAAAAAGAATTAAAAAAAAGGAAAGTTTTATTTTAGTATGTGTGTAGATTTCATGGAGTGAAGTGAGATCACTAGTTTATGTTTCTTTATAGACTGCCGATCTGGGATGTGCTGCATTTATTAATCTTATTGTTTCTGTTCTGATGAAGCCTGGATTGCCGAAACGTCAACTGGTTGGACACTCAAGGCTTCGTGTGTGGAATTTCCCTTTTATATCATATATATTACAAAATGTTAATATGAGAACATTTTGCAATTCGAATCCTGAACTATTTAAACCATCCAAGATTGAAAATTAATATAATCCATACGTATGCATTCTTTATTCAAAAAAGTTTTTCTTTTTTAAAAATGATGATCCTATTTCTATAGGAACAAATTGATTCATAAGACCATCCTTAATTCCGTGGGAAGTCCAGTCGTCAAAAGATAAATTATTTTTTCCCAATTATACGCATTCTCCAAAATTTTGCGATTTGGAAACAACGCAACATAAAAATTAAACAAAAAATAACAACAGGTCAAGTGCGTACACAATTTGAAGAAGAGCCCGGCCCCTGACATATGGGAGAAGGGGAGTTGAATAGAATCGAATAATGGAGGAGAATAATTAAGGCGAGGCGAACAAAAGGAGTGGCACATTGAATAACACTCCACAATGCATACTTTCTAATTCTTTTTCTCTTAACGTATCCCGCCACTTCGGCCGGCGGAGTCCTCGGGCCTCATCCACAGGGGATAGGAGTGTTGGAATGGAAGAGTCATATTTGGGGGAATGTGTCTCGTTAGGTGCAAAACCTTTAGCGGCCTCTTAGCCCGAGGTGAAATTAACGGAAAACACTAGACGAATCGAAGAATGTTTATATCGCCTCGTGGAAAAAATATTTTTATTTTATTGCGGTAGGAAATATTTCTACATATATATATATATATATATATATATATATATATATATATATATATATATATATATACACATACTATGTTTATATCGCCTCGTGGAAAAAATATTTTTATTTTATTGCGGTAGGAAATATTTCTACATATATATATATATATATATATATATATATATATATATATATATATATATATATATATATATATATATATACTACGAAATGAAGACCTCGTAACTCTTATCAGTCTTTGAAAACCACTGAACTCCAGTAGCGAGCACAGAAAAATATGATGCTTAAGCTATAATTAGTAGAAAGAAATTGTACATGTTTTAGATAAAATCGGTACGTATCGGTACATGGCGAAAAAAAATCAAGGTTTTTCATGCTCAATATGTAAAAATTGTTTATAAATAAAAAATTTGTACGTAATAGCGTTTATAAATACGGAAATAAATCTGTTTTATACAAATATAATCGGTCGACGTTTCGCAAAAAAAAAAAAAAATTAAAAACAGGAATTTTTTTTTATAACGGGACTCGTAATACGTACTTATTTAATTAATAATAAAAACTTACTAAGACGGAGGATACACAGGAACAAACGACTTACCTAAAAAAGAAAAAAACATATATATTAGTTTTCGAATTAACCATCTATTTCATTTACATTCATAGCAGCATTAAACTAATTTTATATGTTTATAATTTAATTAAGAAATTACATTATAGATATTACATTTTAACTATCTGAGATAGAGCAAATGTGTGTAGTTCAATAAAAAAAATTAAATATAATAAAAAAATAAGTAAATAAATAAAAAGTAAAATTCGTAGAAAATAATTTCCTCAATTTCCTATCTTTTTCCATTGTCCTATACTACTGCTTTCAGAACAAAACTTTAAACTTATATATGGGATGGTGTTTCATCTTTGAGCGATAGAACCTCTGACCACCCAAGATTGTGGGGCTATCTGCCAACATTTTTTAAATACTTCTCTACTCAGTGCATAGCATTACCGCAAGAGGCGTCTTGAAAACTGTAGAGGCAGTTGGATCTTTTATAGTCAACAGATGAAAAATATTAATACAATTTAAACACTAAAATGTAAACTCTTTCAAGTTGAGTTTTCTTTAATAAGATTCTATGTTTTCTTTTTCATTGTTAACATGGCAAGTGTGGATTGTACATAAACTCCTAAAGATGAATTGTAAAGACTTTTAAGATGATTGGATTAAGGTACAAACTGTAGCATGACGCCAACTATAAGTTCACCATATGTTGTACCTTTGACCACAACATAGTGTTGTTCCTCTGACCAGCTCTGCGATGTAGAACAAGAAGATATGACCCTGCTTTCAAGAGTGTCTGTCATTTGAAGTTGATTTTTCTGTATTTAATGCAGACTAAACGAGTAGGACTACTTAAGTTGGTAAAACTTTTCTTACATTTCTTAATTTATTAATATGGTTCAGATTGTAAATAAAAAAAAAGGTTTTTATCTGTTAGTAGTTATTACCAGCTGGTAAAACGTAGTTGTACCTTTGACCACATGGTAAAGTTTTATTATAAAAATAAATATTCTTATACAAAATATATTATTTTAAATAAACAAATACAATTGGTGCCGAAATCCATTGACACAGGTAAAGGTTTACTTAAATAGAAAAAAATGGTCAAAGGTACAACACACTTTCCCCTAAATACTTCTCTATTTTAAATGCTTTTAGGAAATCATTAAAATGCTTACTAATAATGGATTTTTTTTGTTTTGTAAGTTTTTGGCAGTGGAATGGTCCACTATTGAATTAAGTAGTGAGACAATGACGAAGTCAGCCAAAACGGAAAAAAAAGCTCCACTATTTAAACATTCATGTTTCAATGTGTGACCCGCATTTCAGGTTTAGTCAGAAATAACTCAGCGTTAATGAAAATATTAAGATCTGCGACATTTTCATAAATGAGGTGAAGGGATTTAATCTATTAATCACAACTCGGATTTGAATTCCATTAATTTACTATTACCCTGGAAGTTTTCCAGGGACAGGAAGGGCTGACTTGATATAATCCCAATGTCGATTTCATTTCACTAAAAGATCTGTTTCCGAGTCTACAAACTGGGAATATTATTCTAAAAGCAATTCTTGTCAAAGATTAGTTTTGAGTGTTCTCCAGCAACAACCAGCGGCTCACCAAGGATAAACTAAACTAATAAAATAAATTAATTTTATTTTCAATTATGTATTTGGTTAAATTAAAATACATTAATTCCTGTATACTCATTACAGCGTGTAGTTTGAAGAAATTCTCTGACTTTTCCATATTTTTTAAAAAGTTTTCCCTGAACAAAAACAGCAAATTTCATTCAAAACTATAATATTTGTTACCTCATATATAATGATTATACATTATTCATGACCACAATTTTTTTAACTATTAAAAGATCTCAGAATATGCTGATAGAGATAAACTTTATATTGGAAATAATACTTTTACGAAGTTATTTATTGGACAATGATATTAAAAATTATATACCACACAACGCTGCAAAATACTACTAATATTTGCAAAATATTATTAAAGCTAATATTATATTATTAAAATATTATTGTATAACACAAAGACTGATTTTCTTTTTGATTTGATTTCAAAACACTTTATATTCATCCTCTGTCATCATAAACGGCTAAGACATAATCAGTTGACATCCGCATGATGGTATAGAAGGATCAATCTAATTAGGGATTGATAAATTATTTACCACTCCTATAATTTTGTATTTATTGAAAACTAGTTTCGAATGTTATACATTCACCTTTAATTATAAAAACACAAAAATTCAAAAATAAGCAATACAGTTTGTTATTATTTTACATATTAACTTATAGTAGATTTAATTTTTATAGTACATTTAATTTAATATGTATAACAATACCAAACTGTATTTTGAGTTGCTTATTTTTGAATCTTTGTGTGTTTTTAGAATTGAAGACGAATGTATAACATTCGAAAGTAGTTTTCAATAAAAATAAAATTATAGAAGTGATAAATAATATATCAATCCCTAATTAGGCTAAGATGTAGGTTTATGAAACCTTTAATCCGCCGGCATTCTTAAACAAAACGGCTGATAGTAATGCCGAGTTCCGTGGATCATCCTGAGATGACCTGAGATTTTAGTGTCTAATTTGAAAAACATGGCAAAAAAGTCTTGGAGAAAAGCCGCGGATGGCGAATAAAAGGATTTCTTAAAATTTGATTATCAATTTATAAATTGTAACATCCTCTCAAAATTTGAGGGTTATTCTACGTTTCAAGTTACATAGAATTCTCTTCAAATTTTTAGAGAGTGTAATAATTTTTTTTTTCTTGGTCGATAATAAGTTTCAATTTTGAAATTGATAAACCAAAAGGAAAATGTTTGTTTCTTGAAGGTCGATTTCGTATATGATCTTTATGTCAAGTCATCTATAGATTATGCCCATTTCTGAGTTTTAACTGTGAATTTTCTCACCAAGGCTATTTTCCCAGTTTTTTTCTCGGATTCTTTGACTTTTCCGATTTTCCCGGTCGCTAGGATACCCAGTAATAGTACGAAAAATGTTCCAACATTATATTAACTATCCAATCGACGATTTCGAATTGGTTGCTTTATTGATGTCCATTAAGTTGAAATAAGGAGAGGAACCGAGGATAACAATTACAGAGCTATAAATAGAGGCTTTAGTCACAGTTGGCAGGGAAAATCATCCTAACTGACAGGAAATCAATGGAGGTTGTGGCCTAGCTTCGAAACAAAAAAACACAATTATTCCTCAATATCAAGGACTTGGTTATTCCAACTCAAACCGTTTAGCTCAACTCTCATCGAACCGATTAATATAAATTACTGTAGGTATAGTGCCGTACTGAGGGGGTAAACCGCTTGTCTCCTAACTCTCTGGCACAGATTCGAGTTCCGCTGTAGTAGTAAATTTAATATATTGTATAAATCGAGAAATAACTCAGATCAATACAATAAAATGTTATGGATCCTTCTGGGGTCAAACGGGTCATACAATTAAAAATCTGGTGCGCGTTACCATCTTAATCTTAACAATTTCTATTTAATTAGGGATTGATAAATTCTATAAATTTGTTTTATTGAAAACTAGTTTCGAATGTTATACATTCATCCTCAGTTCTAAAAACATACAAAAAATCCAAAAATAAGCAATTCAAAATATAGTTTGGTATTATTATACATATTAAATAAAATGTAATATAAATCAGTATTATAAAACATTTATAAATTATTAATATAATTAAGACAAGAAATCAAATACAGGTTGATACTCACCAAATCTTAAAGGGATTATATCAAACAGAAAAGTTTGTACAGGTTTCTTCTCGCATTAAACTAACAATGAACGAAAGGGAGGTGGGATGTTTACAGCTAACGGTTTAATAATACCAAACTATATTTTGAATTGCTTATTTTTGAATTTTTTGTGTGTTTTTAGAACTGAGGATGAATGTATAACATTCGAAACTAGTCTTCAATAAAACAAATTTATAGAAGTGGTAAATAATTTATCAATCCCTAATTAGATTGTTCCTTTTATACCATCATGCGGATGTCAACTAAAAAAAGTTACTTTGGGAGAAGGAATTTTAAAAACTCGGCAACTAAGCCCTGTCAGAATTCTTCGATAAGGAAAATACCAAGCTGATATTAAATACTCTTTAATTGTACATTAACGCAAAGAGTTTGATCAAAATCGTTAAAGGCTTTATCGAAAAAAATGTAAAAATAATTAGAATCAATGATACAAAGTGGCACTTCCCGGGAGACTAATTTCTCGAAAAAATTGCTGTAACAGGCTTATACCTATCTTTAAATACTCAATTCCAGTTTTGTATAACATTTCGTTTTGGAGCTAGCCTGTTCACATACACACAGACTCACAGACCATTTTGCAAGACATGGTTATTTGAAAGAAGGGGACCATAAAACGTCTATTTCCGTTGAAAACACGGATTCGAAATTTTTCACGATCGCAATACTTTTCCTCACCATATATTTTGTATATTAGATGAGTGAAAGAAAAAAATCGAATAAAATTTAATTTTTACTGCATTTATATTCCATTTACTAATAGTTCAGGAATTTTAATAAAGTTATTGATTCATATAAAGATGAAAACCGAGGCGTTCAACGCGCTAACGAAACGCCAAGCACGCCACAGCAACACGCCATTGAAACAGTAGTTGATATAAATAACCACGCTTGTTAATCTTGAGCTGACTGTTGACATCTCGTGACGGATGTCTCACGCAAAAATCGCTCTACTAATTATTTGTTATATTTTTAAATAATTCTATAACTGTGGGTGTAATTTTATCGCGATGCAAGTCAGCACAAAGATTAGCCAACATTAAACGTTATGAAAACTTTTCATCAGTTTAAACATATTTAAGGCTATATTAGCTTATCTTTTTGCACAACACAATCATTACTATGCTCTGTTTGGTGTAACTTGAGTGTACAATAGTTTCCTAAGCGGCAGCTATGTTCTTGAATAGTTTTTTATGAGTTACATCATTTATGAATTTAATACTCAAGATAAAAGCCTAACGATTTTATAAGAAAAAACTTGATAGTAGCTAGATAAAACAATGGACAACTAAAGACTTAAGTAGCATGACAAGATCACATAAAATACATATTACTTTTTGACCATAAATGAAGAAGACGTTGATCCGTGGTTAGTACGTCAAGAAAGAGTTTTTAAATTTTTACTAGTCAGATATTCAAATGGTAGTTTCTGAGGAAAATTAAAAAGCTTCTTTTGAAGCCACGGACAAATGCAATTGGCCCAATATATCCAAACTTTGTACGAGTTAGTTCTCAGTATAATTTCAAGTGATAAATTCAGATTTGACTAGATTTACTCGAATACAATTATCATACACTGATTTGGATTATGTATACGACCGCCATGTAAGATTTTTTTATTTTATCATAGCCTACCCCTAAAGTAATTGAGGATTGCAACATCGACATTTTAGAAAAATCACATTTTTGACCTCAAGAAACTCGAAGTAGTGTTAAATGAAATAATATAACTGTTACTGACCCATTACGATACTTTTTATTTTTTTTTTGTTCGAAAGATTTCAAACTAAATGACTGCTTATTTTCTAGGTCTGTACAGAACTAAGAAAAGAGAGAACAACCTAGACATTTAAAAAAAATAAAAACTTTTCTAGTCTCAAGAGGCCCTTAATAGGAGTACACTGAGGCGTGAATTTCATATTGTCATAATTTTTATTTCTGTTTTTCATGGCAATACTTTATTATCTATATTTGTCTGCTTATATCATTGATATATTGTTATGCTATATACTTCAAAAATGTCATATTATATTGGTTATCTTTTTTATTATATCGAGCCCTTATCAAAGCCTACAACGTAGACAGAATAGTTGGTACACAATAAAAAATAAGTTCCCCAACAGCGAACCCCCGACCAACTTCTCCTTAAATTTATAACTTGAAGATATTAATTGAAATGTGGCATTTTTGTTCAATTTTTCAGTTAATTGACAAATAATAATCACTGGCACACGGGAAAAAACAAAAATTATGACGCTTCCGTCCAAATCGAAACAGCGCACAATACCATCAAAGTGCTAGTTGAAAAACCGACAGGAGATGGATCGTCGCGTTCCTCTTCAAAGAAAGGAAACGTCCAAATAAAGATAGCATGTTTCTAGCGGTCGGAGGGCAAACGGATCGGATGTATAACCCGGTGTGTACGCACCAGATTATGTGAACGCTTCTTGGGCAAGGGCAGAACTAAGATTTTTGTCAAGAGGGGGAAGACAAGCTAAATTTTTCCGCCTCTTCTTCCATCTCCTTCCCCTAAAAATAAGTCATAAGTTTTATAACAGTAGTCAAGGTTATATCTTTATTTCGAAATAAACATCATCATTCCATAGCATTGGCTCGTTTTATTGACGGGGTTACGGTCAAAACCATCAAAAAGCAGAAGCCAATATTTTTTACCTAGCCTAAAAGTAAACTTGCGCTTGAAATTTGCCCAGTAAATTCGACTGCTTGGGGCAAGTTCCTTGTTAGCTCCCCGCTAATTTCGACCCCGCTTTTGGATTAATTTTATCAAATAATTAAAGTATATATCTACGGATATGATAACGATATTTTTTTTGTTTGCTGTATATACAGTTTTATTTGTTAGTTTAAAAAAAATTCAAAACAAGTGATCTTTCAGGCTCTTAGGTTCTGAGCATTAGTAACATGGATTGCGTGCCTGCAGTTAATAGTTTTCTAGGCCTTGGATCTTCGCCATTAGCTTTGTAAATTGAAGAGCAACACGTATTTGCGGAACTGGCCCTTAAGCCCTTAAGTATTGATTACTACAGAGGAATTGAAACTTCTACTAGTATTTATTCAGATCTATACTATCAAAACATACTAGAAAAGTTTTTATGAAAGAAAAAAATACAGTAGTAGAACTCCAAACTTCTCCGGGGTTCCCGGCTTTTCCAAAGGAGAAGAGGTCGAAAGCTGCCCATATTACAACGGTAGAGCACTTCCTCTACTTAACAAAGCTTCACGAAGCTTGATTTATGGAAGCGAATCACAGCTTGCGCACAATGGACTTGCGAAGGCTTATCGGCCAACCTTCTCTGGGTTCCTTTTCCAATGGACAAATGAAAAATGGACCCAGCGTTCCAAATTTACTTTGGAAGAATAATGCCCGATCATTTGTTACTCTTCCAGCTTTATGAGGAATATATATTTTTCCCCCTTCCCTAAATACGAGCCATAATAATAACAACCCACTCGATAGCAAATCCAAAACTCGATTCTAAGATATTACATAATTTAGGCGCATCTAAGTTACAATAAAGAGTTTCTTTCTTTATTGTAACTTTAAATAACGGATTATATAAATGAGTAAAACGAAAAGAAATAAATTATTATCATTACAGGATATAAAATATAGGACTTTGCTTTTGAATAACGTTTATCATCTCTTAAGGCAACCACTGACGATTACTCCAAATGGAACGATTAAGTAGAGCGATTAAAGTGAGGGAAATTTTAAGAGCCTTTCGGAAAATCACTACATTTTTTGTTTCAACATATAATAACGAATGTTTAATGAACATTAATGATCATTTTATTAAAAAAATTGAGTCGATACACAGACTTAATAAAATAAAAACAAATGTGAAATATTTTCGGAAAGAATTTCCTTGCTGAGTAGAAAGCTTAGAGCATCTCGTCGCAGTACCTGGTTGTAAAAAAAATTGGGGTTTGAAATTATAGACTACGCTCAAGAGGGGCATAAGCGTGAAAAAAAAAAGAGAAAAAAATCTAGACTTCCCCACCTCCATCCTTTGTAGTATCGAAACCAACCACAAGGAAATTACTTTTTGCCTTTTACATAAATTACAAGAAAGCAGTTTGTTTTAAGAGAAATTACTTTCTTCGTAGCTTAGAGATTTTGTAGTTAGGAAATTTCAAGTAATAAATTTATATTTTTTTTTTTTTGATCAGTTTTAAATCGAAACATATAATCCTACAGTTAATAAAGTTTGAAATCTATTTGTCAAAAAAAAAAGTATATACTGGATAAGCGTTAATATAAAGTAACACAAGAAGAATACTTATGAGGTTATACTTATAATCAATTATTCAAAACGAATAAAATCTGAGCTCAATTTCCTTTCAAAGTTATTTTTCACGGCCTACGCCGTTTGCCTTATTAATTAATTTCCTTTACTTCTAAAAAATTACATTTTTTTTTAATTACATTATTTAATATTTATTAATTTCTTCCAGACTTTAAATTAATGATTTTCAAATCGCTAAATTTATAAATTAAAAGTTGTCCGAGAGGCAAAAAGTTGACTAACACCAACTTAAAACTTTTTAGAGAACTTCATAAACCAAGCCCTATAATAATAAAGTAAAAATGAAATATTCATCCCAGTACACAAAGCCCCAAAATTTGTTTAAATCGCTATTTCAAAAAATAAAATAAAATGACTATTTAATAAACATATTTTTTTTTTTTTAGTATACGTGTTAGAAATGAATAAGTATACAATCACTAAACATACAATTGTTAGACAACAAATTTTTTTATAAGCGGGTCTAAGGATTAAATTGTAAAATTGCGTTCTTTGATATAGGTGCATAATTAAGTTATACTCTATTTTAGAAGGGTTTGATATTTTGAAAATCTTAAAAAAAAAAAAATATATATATATATATATATATATAACCATGAAATTTGTTTTTTTAACTTGTGGCGATTATTACATATTAAAAACTGAAACTGATATTTTTTTTTCATTAAATTTGACACGGCTGCTGTAAGTCTAGAATAAATTAAAACAAAAACAAAAATTGATAATTATTTACTTCAAAAACTCTTAAAGACATTCTTGAACAGCTAAGAGTATCTTAGATAGGAGTATATTTGAAATAGTGATTTCATCAAAATATTGAACTTCGGAAAGTTATTCCAAAACTCTTAAGACACTAATATTGGGAGAAACGGTATTTAATACCTATTCCTGACCCGAAGCAAATAAAATTCTATTTAATCATGCTTGTAGTGCACACGTTTTACTATCCATTGTATATCTATCAGGGAATACTGTCTGCTAACAATTTCAACTAGTTTTAAAACGTATTGGAGTTACTGCTCCTCCAAACGGGTAAAGTAGGCATGAGGTTTAAGACGAGATAGAAGCCAAAGTAAATGAGGTTAGACCTAAGTGGGAAGGGTTATCGGAGGGCAACAGATTCTATTCCCTGTCGGATTCGATTTAGCTGGGCCGAGATCGTTCCCTTATCAGATTTGAACCTAATCGGCCAACCAGGAGTCCCTCGACGATGGCCTGCGCAGAAGAAGCAGATGGGGGACTCAACCACTCCAGAATTTGAGTGGGTGAGCTCCCTCCCATCCTCCCCCCCAACAACCTCAACGGGAGATGTTTCATTATAACCTTAAGAAATTATGTTTGAGGCATGAATCGAAAGCACTGAGAGGTACGCGGAACGCCATAGACAAGTTGACAAGGGAAGTTTAGTTGAGAATCGGCAAGGGATGGACAGCTCTCAACTTCCGACATAAATCAGTTAGACAACTAAAAGTCGGCACAACTGGTTTTGTCAGTCTGGCAGGAAGAACGCCTAAGGATTTAATGGATTGATGAGAGGAAAGATCAAGTTTTGATCCAGGGAAAATGGAAGATATCCCTCAAGGAAAAATAAAATAAAATATTTAATTGTTTACTCTCTTAAACTTCTATATTATATAATATCAATCAATTTCCATGAAGGAATCAAAGAACCACTTTACACCATATTTATTTTATTAATAGAGACATATTACAAATTCTTTCTTCTAAAATATTTTGCTGTCAGTCAAAATATCAATTATTCTTAACATAACAATCAACAAGGTGGAACTTTCTGAAATCTTGAAATATTTTGATTTTCCTAAATGTTCTAATTTTCTTTTTTTGACACAATCAGTTCAAGTCTTTAATATTTCTAAAAAATGTGAATTAATATTTTACAACACATAATTAAACTTGTATTAATATTTCTAACTTCACAGAGAATAATAAGTCGAAAAATGGTCCTCCTGAATTAAGTGTATTGTGATCATTGCTCAATGATGGTAGAAGATAAATTAACATTATGCTACAATATACATTATGCTACGACATTGAGAAAGTCAATGCTTAAGTTTAAGTCTGTTTCCCACTTTTAATCCCTAAAAGTATTATGAAAATAGAAATATTTTTCTATTTCCGTTTGGATAAAAGATCTGTATTAATTTCAGTTAACGTATTTATCAGTTAAATGAATGGCAGTTATATATATATATATATATATATATATATATATATATATATATATATATATATATATATATATATATAATGCGTATTGACTCCCCTGTATCTCATAAAGGAAATGAAATCCGAGAAGAAATAAACCTTCTGCAAACAGTGAAGAAATTGGTAACTCACAGCTCTGCTCTATCACTCAAATAGATTTCGAACTCAAACCATCTTCTTCACAGTGTGAGATGATCACAATATACTTAACTCAGGAGGTCCATTTTTTGACTTATCCGACTTATTCTCTGTGACCTAAGATTTATAACCCGCAATTTAATTTTAAATTGATATTTGGGCAAGATTTACTTATTCACGTTCATTAAATTCTGTAAAACCAATTTTAACCTACCTTATATCTTAAACCACTATTAAACTAAAATAAATAAATAATTACTTTCAGAAATATACATAACTAAACTTATTAATATAGTTGAAAAGGAGATACAAGATTGTTTTAGCACATATTTCATGTCTTTAAAGTTGTATTTATTTCTTCTTTAATTTCATTTCTATTAGGTATATGTGAGTCAAAACGCATTCAAACGTATTTTCTGTTCTATCTATATCACTTCCATTGATTAAACTGATAAATGCATAAACTGAAATTAATACAGTTGTTTGATCCATACGGAAAGAGAAAGATATTTTCATATTCGAATTACTTCTAGAGATTAAAAATGAAAAACGGACTTTGCCTTTCAACTTAGTAACGTTGAAATTAACCTAAATATAAGCATTTATTATCTTAATGTCAAAATATTGAATTAGAACTAGAATTTTAATGTTAGTTTATCTTCTATAACATTACCATGCTCCAGACCTTATTTAAAAAATCTGCAACCACTCTCGAAAGTACTCTTACAACTGGAATGGCATCCACCCTCGAGGAACTGATGAACTAAGCTTTCCTTACCACAGAGAATACAAGATAGACCACACCCACAAAGAAGTCCCAATTGATTCTATTTGGAATACAATGGAATATAAGTTGGGACAGAAAAGGTCAAAGGGAGAAGAAAAGGTATTCTCCGGGGACTGCTTAGAACCATAAGCCCGCAGCTTCTGTGTCCACTAAGAGTGCTTAAGATTCAAGCCATACTCAAGCCATTCATGAGAATCCGTGACTGGCATACACTAGCGTATCCCAGCCAGTGCTACAGTCACCGTCCTCTATAGCCTTAATAATAGTATGCTTCACTCCTAATAACCTACCAAAATATAATGAGATATTAAAATGTATACATCCATATATGGATGATATTTCTTTCATTTTTCTTTTTTTTTTCTAAACTTTATCCTCAAGGTGAAGTCAACAGAATTGGTCAGGCTTGATTAACCATTTGATGACTTGCTTATACTTTTATCATTCCTTAACATTCATTCCTTGGAAATTAGTTGCTTCGAATTATTTGGATTCTAATAAGTTGCAAAAACAAACTCAGTAGGTTTTTTTCTCTTTCACTATTAAAAGTACCTTACTAAAAAAAAAAAATTTAATATATTAATTTTCATTTGTTTATTTTTAAAGAACAAAGATATTTATTCTGATCTTCATCTTAACCTCTTCTTTAAAACATTTAAATGATAAAAACAAATTTATGACACTACAGCCCCATGGTTCCGTAGTTCAGACATCGAAAGCAGCCGAGTGTGACCGAAACTAGAATCAGTTATTACAGCATATTTATTTACATAAAATAATAAATTTTCTTCATTGTTATTGATGAGGAAAAGTAACTACTTCCACTAATACTTATTAAATTTAGTTTAAAAACATTACTTATTTCCATTTAAAATTCTTTTAAAGAAATCTATTCAAGATGAAAGGCTCCAGAAAGTACCAACACAAATCATTTAAGTTTTGTGTATTGTTGTAATTATGTATGCTAATGGGCTACCGTCGAACAATAAATTTGCGAACATTTTGTGTTTCTTTTACATAAAAAACTGAATTTATATTACAGTAAGGTTCCGGTCTCAACTGAAAAGGATCCGTTGGGGGTCTGTTTACCTATTGAGCGAACGCAGCCAGCTGTAGTCGTCAGCTGAGATCTAATTAAAGCAGTAATGATTTTAATAACCTCTAAGAAATTCTCGTTAATACTAATTTTAAACGTAATTTTTAATTATTAGATCTAAGAAACAAATAATAAAACCAAAGAGATTTTTTCAACCCTGCTTAAAAAAAAAAAAAAAAAAAAGAATTGAGTAAAACCAAACCCTAGAAAAATGTTTAAGACAGAATTTGTCGTAATCAGAGGGATGTACATTTAGACTGCCATTTCGGGCTGAGCGATTAGTGAAGCAGCTAAGTCTTTAGAATTCCCCATTGAATAGGTTTCCCCTGAAGTGAACACCATTGATTATCAGCCAAGTTCACTAAGTTCCATCAAGGATACTTGATAACTTCAACTTTTTAGTTCCAGCACTACCTGACCAACACATACCTTCAACGAGAGCAGCAAAGTAGTTAAAGAGTTTGAAACTAATTAACAAAACAAAGGCATAAGCGTGAATATAATAAAATCTGAAATCTATATACGGATAAAAAATGCAAGTCAAATAAATCTGGTTTTAAAAGATAAAACTTCTTGTCTCAATTAACGCCTGTCGAAAAAAATGCTAACAACCAGCGAATTGCATAATGAAAAGTATGAACTTAAATTTTTAGAAGGTGGTAGAAGGGAGGTACCCAGCGGTACCTCTACCTGTCTTGATATTCTTTTCTTGTAAGTCGAAAAGGTCCCTCACCCAACTCCTTTTTATGGGTGTTGTCAGAAACAGAAGCATGTAATCGGTAGTCTGTAATAATATAAATTTTAGTTCGGGGATCAATCACTGAGATAAAAAAAACTCTGGGTACTGAAATTCTCGAGAAAACGAAAAAAAAAAATCACCTAAATCGGACCAAGATTAGCAAAGATACAGCGAATTGGACAACTCCCGTTTTTAAAGTATTCTGCGCATGTTTCTATGAGTAACCATTTACTTCATTTTAGGTTTTGAATAACTGAAAACTATACATCTCTCGGTCACATCTCATAGGCTCATATGAAATATAATTAAACGGTATGCAAAGCTAAATTTAAAAAAAAAAAATAATTGGACCATTATTAGCGAAGGTACAGAAAAGTATTTTTATATGGGGCTATTCTATCAAAGCAGTAAAGAAATTCGCGTGACTCGACACACAAGATATTTGATATATTGCAGATAACGTAGTATGCTGGTTTTTTTAAGAGGCCAAATTGATAAATAAAATATTTTTAAGAATAATATATTCTTCAACTGTATTATTATTATTAAGTAGTTTATATCCGCATGATGGTATAGAAGGATCAATCTAATTAGTGATTGATAAATTACTTGCCACTTCTATAAATTTCTTTTATTGAAAACTAGTTTCGAATGTTACATGAATGTTTTATAATACTGATATATATTAATCTAATTTAATATGTATAATAATACCAAACTAAATTTTGAATCGCTTATTTTTGAATTTTTTGTGTGTTTTTAGAACTGAGGATGAATGTATAACATTCGAAATTAGTTTTCAATAAAACAAATAAAGTGGCAAATAATTTATCAATCCCTTGTTATTAAGTGCCTAAAAACCATTATGGAGATGTTATGGGATACAATATTTTTAAACCTACCAATTTCTTAAAAAAAAAGAAAACCTATATATATATATATATTTTTTTAATTTTTTTATTTTATTATTTCCATCAATTCCAAAGATAGAAGTCCGAAACCTCATCAACTCTGTTCACAGACTGAAAATTGTTCGGCAAAAGAAAATTGCAATTAAAGTTGGCCAAAAAGGGTCGAATAAGACAGAAGAGTACTACAGGCCCCATTTTGCTTCTTTAATGATGACGTTTTAGCTTCTAGGGGGGGAGGGGGCGCGAAGGCTGTGAAAAGAAATACTTCCCCCTCCTTATCGACCTTCTTTTTTTATCGTAAGTGTATTATTTGTGTGTCCCGGCCGTAAAAGTTTTGAAAGAAAGCCCCCACTTCGTTTCTCTCTTTATCTTAGCTGTTTGCAGAGACCCGAGGTAGTCTTTGTAATTGAGATGTTACGTCTGAGAGGGGATAGTTGCTCGCTCTGTGAGTATCATAGAAGGGATGTTTAGGTAATCACGCATAATACAAATAATTGAGTGCAACATACATAAATTAAATTGATGAGAGAAAAAATTCATAATAGGAAATAAATATTTACAATTACTATTTTTACTACCTACTCTTGCAATTACCATTCTTCTACCTTGGTTAAAGAAGTAAAATGAGAGAAAGGTTAAAATAAATGATTTTTTATAAAGGATATTTGTTTCTGATATTTTAATGCTAAGGAAAGAAAACGTGTTCAAATATTTCCTATTATAAATGGGACGGGAGGGGGAGGGGAGGGAGAGAGGGAGCGAAATAAAACATAAAGACGATGGGAAAATGAATAATACAATTCGGAGTTAAAGAAAACCGTTGAGGGTCTGAAAGACAGAGAAACACAAAGAAAATTAAACAAAAAAAAAAAAAAAAAGGAAAGAAATAAAAGATAAATGAATAAAGTAGGGAAAGACGGTGTGGAAAGAAGGTAGCTGTGCGTCCTGTTTTAAATATTCAAGACGAAGTCAACTGCAGCAAACGGAGATATTCAAGGTCCCTTATTTACACTTTTAATATCTTTTTTAATTTTAATTTAACTGCAATCATCACGAGGGCAATTAAAATTATACTTCTCAGCTAATGAAAAGAAAAAAAAAGGTTACGAGGCACTTTCGCAGCATTTAATTATTCAAAAACACATTCGCAGCTTCTGTTCCGAACAGACAACAAAGATTTATTATATATATATATATATATATATATATATATATATATATATATATATATATATTTGAGAAGCACTATTTATTATTGGAAAGAGTTTCATGTATCCATGCACAAAATTTGTAATGTATTATATGCATGACACGTTTTGCAGATAAAAAATAACCATTGCTAACGTGGGTCATAAAAAAAGTAATAGTGTTGGAAAAGGTTTTACTAAAGGAACGAGTTGACTAACGTTTAAGAGAACGTGGAGATGAGAGTGCTCGTAAATCTTCGAGGAAAAGCACTCCAACAACTCCAGAACAGTCCACCGAAGAACAAAGGCTCCTCAGGGCTACGGATGACCGATGTAACTAAAGGAGAGGAGCAACTGGAGAAATAACTGGAAGCTGGAAACATTTAAACTGTCTGAAAACAAATATACCTAAGGAAACAATAAAAGTGATGGCCTCACATTAAGGTTAGTGAAGAGTGGGGCGTGGTCAGGGCATATTAAGACTGGGAGCCGTAATGTATTCAGCAATATTAATTTAACTGGATATTTTTTCATTAGGTACAAAAATAAAAACTATTTTTAAAAAAAAGATCATTGAAAAATTTATGCATAAGCTAAAACCTGGTAAAAACATGTGTTATCTATAATGGTAATCACCCTAATGTGGACCCCAGAACTCGAAGGAATCGAAGGCAATGAGATAGCTGATGCCCCAGCAAGGAACGGCTCAGAGACAATGCTGATTGGAGAGTCTTCGGTGTCTCGATCTCTTGCCCCTTTGGTACGCGAATACCACGCAGTCCATTTTCACCTCACTTATCTGGTACAGATTATCCAGGTGCAGAGCGATCTCATGCCATGTGTTTTCGGGCTGTTGTAATGCTAGCGACATTACCCAAAGGTATTCGAAGGTCAAAGCTATTTAAATGTCCGTTGCGTGCAGAGGTTTCACATTCAGGCATTGGCCCTCATTAAACAGAGGCAACCAATAAAAATAATTATTATATATGAGTCGAAGAAAACTTGTATTATCGAGAAAGAACGATATTGGAATGGACCAATATGGCGTTTTATTTTTTGTTTGAACCCATTTTGCCTCCTAGTTGACAACCACGTAGGGCAATTTGAGATTTGGACCGTGGCTTCATAAGGTATCATACAGATCGTACGGCTGGTGTAGGTCAACAACGGCCCTATGAGGTTTATTCCTATTACCATATTATTAACATCGGCTGCATAGAATCTCATCATACAGTTTAAAAGAGCAAATGGAGCTGGAGGGACAGCGCAGCAATTTATACTAATGGCAACTCGTCTAGCCGGTAGGACATTACTTCTAATTGTGAGAAGACCAGAGATGGAACTTGGTTAGGGATGGCGCCGAATTAAAGGGATTAGAGCTGTGTCGTCCGAGGGGCAAATTAATCACTATTCAATTAAATTATTCGTCCCCCCTCTCCCTTAGACCTAGTCGTCTTGTCACACTCTTCACACTAACTCTCCCCTCCCCCCCCCCCCCTTCCCCTTCATTTAATTAACAATTTACTTTTCCTAATGGTATTAGTCCGTTGTAATTGGCGCCAATTGTACAATAATTTGCCTTTGACCCTTTACCTACATGGCCGATGGAAATTAATTTCGAATTTTAATTCCAGATATAAGTCGTATTTTAATTTGTTTTCAAAATTAATTTCAAAGAACTACGATAGTTAATATAATCCTCGTATTTGTGCTATTATGAGCTTGCATCTTGAAGTACTGTATACCTATCTTGATCAATTCTTTTTTTTTTTGTTTTTTTGTTAATTTTAATAAAAAATATTGTACTCAACAGTCAAATTTTTTTTATTATTATAATATTAGGAAGTTTTTAGAGCGCCATATTCATCTGACAGGGACCATATTCATTTAGGTACAGATAAATTATTTGCCACTTCTATAAATTTGTTTTTATTGAGAACTATTTTCAAATGTTATACATTCATCTTCAGTTCTTAAAATACAGAAACATTCGAAAATCAGCAATTTAAAATACAGTTTGGAATTATTATACGTATTAAATTAAACGTAATATTAATTAGTATTATAAAATATTTATGAATTTTGAATTTAATTAAGACTAGAGATCAAATACATGTTGATACTCACCAAGGTTTAAGTAGATTACATCATGCAGAACAGGTTACCTACTTATATATATATATATATATATATATATATATATATATATATATATATATATATATATCTAGTCTTAATTAAATTCAAAATTCGCAAATGTTTTATAATACTAATTTATTTTACGTTTAATTTAATCAGTATAAGTATATGTATGTTGACGACACATAATTCAATATGAATAATAATTCCAGACTATATTTTAAATTGCTGATTTTTGAATGTTTGTGTGTTTTTAGAACTGAAGATGAATGTTTAACATTTGAAATAATGTAGTTTAAAAAACAAAACAAATTTATAGAAGTAGTAAATAATTTATCAATCCCAAATTAGATTGATCCTTCTATACCACCATGCGTACATCAACTGATATTCACGGAAATATTCAAATCTTACAAAGAAAATCAGTACAGTTACAATTTCATACAAACAGAATTAAATTTTGTAAATGTCAAAGGGAATCCGAGCAACAAACACACCTGATTTTAATCCAATCATTTGGATCTTGTCAGAAATTTTAATTTTTGTTATAGGATTTCAAACGAGAATAATAGGATTAAAACCAGAAGATATGTTATTGCTCGAATCCTCTTTGATATTTACAAAATGCAGGCCAATAAAAGCTTCACATTATTTGATTTCCTAACCAATCTCTACTAAAATATCGATTATTTTGATTAAAATTGCATTAATTGGAAAACTAATTAATATAGATGAAAATTGTTATGTATGATAAATCACAATAAAACGATAGGGAAAACGGTTAAACAAAATATGGTGAAATAAGGACGTAAAGCAATTTCAGTATTTACGGGAATGTGTAAATTACAATGGAGGGGAAAGGAAATTAATGAATATTAGGGAAGCGAAATTAGATAGATCAAGATTCACGACAAAAATCATATCTAAAAAAAGAATTTATTTTGGAGTGACAAAATTTAGGCTCTAGGAGACTGGAGAAAAACCGGTGATATTGTACGGGAGCAATAGGGTTCACAAATATGGAAGGGTTATTGAAAACAGAAAGGAAAATTCAAAAGGCCAGAGAAAGTAGAGAGAGGTTACAGACTAAGGGATAATTGGAAATATATATAGAAACAGCGATGCGAAAAAGAAGACTGAACTTTTTAAGACAGATGGGATTAAAACCGGATGGGCAAGAACAGATTAAATAAGCAAATCTTTGATAAAGTGCTTGGCCTTAAAAATATAAAGGGTTATCCACAGCAGATTAATGTCGAAATGGGAAAGCTGGAGATAACAAACGAAGATTGTTGGGACAGGGTTCGATTCCGGAAACAGGTTGACAAAATAAGAGCCCCTGCAGTGAGGAAAGAACGGAGGAGTGGTCGGAGGAGAGGAAGACCCAGCACTCCGAGAGAATGAAGGAGGTGAGGAGAGAGAGAGGAAAAGAGGAAGACGAAATGATTGGCGTGGTCCTGAGTTGGCCGATTTTGAAAAAAAAAATCACAACAAAAACGTAAACTGTAACAAGAATATTAAATAACGTATCTAAATACTGTCAAGCACTTGTAACGTTTTTCCTCTGCATCGACTCTGGATTAGCAAATTGAAAAAAAAATAAACAATTACTCATTTTCACGCAGTTGATACTGCTAAATTTCTTCTTTGTCTGTGACTAACATCTCTAGTCACTGCATTACATGAAACCTACGTAACATTAAAACCCTGAAAAGGGAAAGCAACTACACGGATATTTAACTTTCCCCGACTGATAGTTTTCTCCAATTATTTCAGTAGCCTATGATCTCGGAAAAAGAAACTTTAAAGTACACTTTAATTGCAAAAGAGTATTATTACTTTTATTTTGGCATAAACCACTTTTTTGGGGGGAAAGGGCAAGGGAGGAGGTTGTATAAGACTTTCAACTTTGTCAAAAAAACTTTACTGGCATGATTTGTAGTAACTAATAAAAATAATAAGTAAATAATCAAAGTAATATTAAAATTAGTAATTTAGTTTTAAATTTTAGTAATTTTAAAGTGATTTATAAGCTGAATAATAAAGATACCTCTAGTTCGCACAGAATAATAAATAAATATAATAAAAATTCATAATTTAATATATCAATAAAAATTATAAAAGTGTGTCTATGCCCTTATATGATTTGGGTTGTAAGCGCCCAAGGCTAGATTCTGCCAGACCCCTCCCCCTAAAATCGGCAAGTAGCCTATTTTCTCATATTTGCAAGTTTTATATCTTTGTCCTTTCACAGACTTGTAGTAATTTTAATTATTAGAAAATAATATTACAAAGATTTTAATTTTCGTCCGCGATCCGTGACGTCCGCAACGTCCACGCGATGATAACCCAGTGTATTAATAAAAAAGAGAATATCATATTAATAAAAAAAAATTGTATTGATTTTTTTCTACATTAATAAACTTTATTATATAAATTTCTTATGGATCATTTAGCATAAGGAGGTGAAGGTTAACTTTAAGCCCAAGTAAATGCCAACAACATGACACTCCACAGTGACATTAAAAGTGCATTTTATAGTTTTATTTCATAATATTATTTTCAAAATTTATTTTTCTTAAATTAATTAAATTTGTTTTATTTTTCTTAAATTAATCAAATTTATTTTATTTTATTTTTTTCTATAATCTCTTATTTACGCTTCTGACGCCCGGAGATTTTTCTGAAGTTCAGCATTTGAAATAGCACTTAAGCATTCTCGAACAAGCAGCGGACACTTTTACTTAGGAAATAAATCCAGTCCTTCCAACTCTAGCTAGAAAGTTCTTCCTTTATTATTTGAAGTGCACATATACAAAATAAATAAATAAAAACTTTTATTTAATAAAATTAGATTTTTTTAAAATTATAATATTATAAACAATTAAAACAAGCAGATAATTTTACAGTAATGCACTAAATTTAATCACTTTAATTATTTTCTTTTTAAACAATTATATTACTCAATCGTCTTTACATGGCTCACTGAAATAAAATTAAAAAAATATTAATACTATTTATTAGCAACAATTTCCATCGTATCCACGATAAGCAATTTCTATTTCAGCAGTGCGCCAAGGCCATCACAATCTGAATTTCCTTTTTTTTTCGGGGTAAAAATTTCAATCTCTCCAATAGAAACATCTGGGTCAATTACAGCTGTTTGCCACGTCCGCATCCTAATTGAAATTCTAGAACACTTCAAGTCCCGCCAATTTCGGAAGGGGGAAAACGCCCCATTTCCGCGCCGAATTATGCTCCATGAAACGGTCATTAATTGAAAATCGCCGAATAACGCAGGCTGATATCAGGAGTTGTTTATCGCGTGTCTAAACCTCAGCAAAATTAGCGGTTACCTGGTTATGCCCTGAAGTATTACTGTAATAAGGAACTTCTTGGCTAGCGATACTGGTATCCAATGAAGGCTTTGGTACCAAATTTATTTGACCCAATTCGTTCAAAAACATGTGGGGCAGTGTGCACTAAATTTTTCAAGTTTCAAAGACTTTACAGGCTGTAAAATTGTTATTTTTGAAGCTAGATTTTTCGATTCTTTATTTTTTTTTAAATGTTCCTCAGACGATAATGTTTAAATATAACATTCAAGCCTACGTTTCAACCAAGTCCATTTTGATGAGATTGATAATTTAATCGAATAGTATTTAGTACACATTTGCCCCTGCCTTAAAGGGTAAGTGCGTACAAGGTATCTGGAAGACTCATTATTCAAGTTGGAGCGATTTTTGGGCAAGTGAAAAATAGTTAGGTTTCTGGAGGATTTTATACTGATGTAATCACCAAGTTTAAGCTTGCCTGAGATTCACATTTTACAATCTTAGTTGAGTTATGAGAGAGTGTTGCGTAATATAATTGAATAAATGTATTATTGAAAAAAAAAATTATTTTAATTCGCTAGTCCGTAGTTGCTTCGACAAATATAATTGGAAGTGTAAGTGTACACCACACACACTTATACAGAGATCTGCACTTGGCCCTACTATCATTTTATGTTTGGTGACTGCGGACAAGCGCTTAAAATTAGCGATTTTGCTAAATAAAAATAAAAAAGATAGTGAAACGTTTTAAATCATTGTTTCTAAATGAATCTTTAGAGCTTATCATTTTTTTTTTTTTTTTTTTTATCCGGCCAATGCATCCTCCGATTTTATACCAGGGCCCAAATGGAACCATTTAATTTTATCGAATCCGGATTTGGCTCAGAGCTGAGATACGGCCATTCAATAGGAACTGGAAGGGCGGAGTTTATCGCTGTATATACAATCAAATCGCCGAATTCTTCCAGTTCCAGCCTACAAGAAGCGAATGCGGAGCCAATGATAATGCAATATCCCAGCTTGGTGAAATCTTATTGGACAGAATTGATGTTCGACTCCTTCGGTCCCCCAGCATTTTATTCCGTCAAATGGCCAATGAGGAGAAGAGTATGGACAACTTGATTTACTGAAAACTCTTATGGTTTAAAAAAAAAAAAACTGTCAGGAAAAGCTTGGTGAAAAACAATATAAATATACTATTTTTTCACAAATAAATATAACATTGTATTGTATGAGATAATATCGTACTTATGACAGGCACCTCTTCCTAGGCTTTAGTAAATTCAAATGACTAATACAGATCCTTCATCCATCTTCTTTTTATTGTTGAGGATTGCCATAATTTCTTGAAATATTTAATAGTGAGAAAAATCCTAATAAAAGTGCTAATATAAAAAAAAAAAAAAAAAAAAATTGTTTATGACTGCTTTGAATGCATATTTCTGTGGGTCGAAATCAAAAATACAACTGCATTCAATTAGAAATTTTATATTTGCCTAGTTCTTTTCTTATAACTAAGTTTTATAGTAGGCTAATTAAACTTTATTAATATAAATGTAATGATATAATGGAATAAAATATATTATTATTCATGCCTATAATAATAATAAAAAAAAAATTATCGATAGGAATTTATATAAAATATCATATAACCAGCATGGTGAGAACTAATTATGACAAAAACATTAGATATTATGTAGTATAATGCGAAAAGTTTTACCAAAACTATACTAACAGCAATACAGTGTATTAATTTAAAACTTTTAATGCCAACGAGGATAGATCGTTGTTTGCAGCATTTGCTAATAAACCAACCACAGATGATATATCATAATATTATATTAACATAATATATAACAGTGAGAGTATGCTATACGATATACAGTTGTATTGTTATGTGTATGTGACGACGTCTTAGTATTCGCATTGTGAGATAACATTATCTCAAAATAAATTAATATAAACAAATACAAAATAAAACGATACTTTTGATTAGGACTAAAAGGGTTAGATACTTCAAGGCATGTGGAGTGTTAAACCGTTCTAATTTAATATTCAGCAATTCTCTAAGTCAGAGTTAACCTGTAGAAAGTAAAATTTTCAAAGTTATACAAATTGTCAATCTTTAAATCTGAATAATTTATTACTCTTTTAACTAATTAATGATACGCGAATAGTATAGCCAGAAAAATGCTAATACGATAATAAAATAAAATCAACAAAATTAGACTCTCGACAGTTAACCGATCTGCATAATTATTTTTACCATAATAAATTAATAAAAAAAAAAAAAAAATGAAATGTTTATGACTTATAAGACTACAATGAAATGTTTATGAACTACAAGACTTACTGTTTAACGAAGATTTGAATGAATGAAGGGACTTACCTGGAAAAAAATAAATAAAAATTAATAAACCATAAGGAATATACAATTGAATAAGATAATATATTTTTTAACAATAACATGAAACATTTTTATACAACATAAAACATTCCATAGGTCTTCGGCTGTTTTAAATTTTAAAAATAAATAAATAAAAAATATATTATTATTATTAAAGATTAAAATTGTGGAAAGCTTTTTAGATTTAGATTTTTTAGACTATAACTTGAAATTGTAGACTAATTTTAAATATTTTAACCGTAACATCAATTTTATAATTCATAACTATATATTTTAGGGGGAAGGAGG
Organism: Rhaphigaster nebulosa; assembly: GCA_948150685.1. Taxonomy (NCBI): domain Eukaryota; kingdom Metazoa; phylum Arthropoda; class Insecta; order Hemiptera; family Pentatomidae; genus Rhaphigaster; species Rhaphigaster nebulosa. The sequence continues at coordinate 17,446,400 of OX411312.1, read as the reverse complement.
AGGTATGTTTTTGTAGATCACTAATATAGTTCGAAAATCATTAATACAATTATAAACTTCTAATAATTACGTAATTCCTATGAGCTCTGAATAAGCATTAATAAAATTAAGTTTTGCCAAAAATATGATTATTAATTAAAATGACAGTAAACGCTTAAAAATTTATTTAATTTTTTAAATACAGTGTTTAAAATTATAATGTTATCATATTCAAGCTATAAACATCAATAAAATTAAAATATTTTAAAATGTTGAGGAAATGTTGCTTATATGGAACAATGGAGCTTGCCTACATCATAGCACCAAGCACTGATAGGATCTCTCTGTGCTTCAAAGCATTCAATGTTCAATGGACACGACAGAAACAGCTCATCAATATATCCAATAATTATGTTATCAATAGCTCTCCATTAAACCAATACAATACATAATATATTGCGTCAGTAAAGGAAACAAAGAATTCGTGTGCAGTGACGAAGTCGACTTTCATAAGAACTGTACAGGATGCAGGACTAAACTGTTCCCAGAAGGACTTGCGTCACCAGGCGACAGGAGGCCATGAAGAACAGGATGACGGCGGGGATATTCCAGTGAAACGTCGGGACCAAATGTCAGCTTATTTTCAAGGATACAAATCATCTCTTGCAACATAAGAACTGAACCAGATAAAAATATAAGTTAGTAGACGGTGCTATAGTTTAAGTTAGGTACTTGAAGAGGAAATGCACGCAAAAACAGATAAGACAAATGAATGAAATAGTACCACATTCATGAAAATAATTAGTTATAGATATCAACATATATACAAATAATATAACCGACCCTCAGCCCTAAATCATTAGTAATTCCAGCTAATTCAAAACTCGCTTTAAATCTTTAATATATTTTTAATGAATGAGTAGGTTTTTTACGTAGAATTACGTTTCTCCATTTGGGGTGTGAGGACAGAAAAATCTTAAAACGCTTTTGATGTCATTTTTAACTCTCATAGCTTAGTTTATATGTGTTGAGTTGATGACGTCACCATTTCTCGTTCAATAAAACTAATGGACCAATTTTGTTTTGTTGATTCTATTTATATATTATTGATTTATTATTTTCTCTTTTACAGTTCACACTTAAAATTCAACTTTCAATGAAAACAATTTATTTAAACAGTAAAATGAATATTTCTTATTGCCTAAAAATAAACACTCTATAAGTAAATCTGCGCCATTAATCCATTAACTCGCGGGTGTGTGGTAAACATACGATTATACGATCTTTATTTATAATTAATTATCATTAGCTCACAGGTACGGAATTGTTTAATTCATTAATGAGAAAATGTACTTTTGATGTATTTGCAAAGCACCATTATCAATATTTAAGAAAAACCACAACAGAAACCAGAAAAATAAAAGAAAATGTATTAATTTATCTTCCATTGTACGCAGCAAAGGAAGTATTGTAATCGCGAAAATTTTCGGTTTTCAGATTACAACAGAAATATCCATTCTTGAATGGATTCATTACTTGAAGGTCATAATTGATTTTCATCAAAAATTATATTAAAATATAATGCAAAATCTCTCAAATTTGGTATTTAAGACTTTCATATTAATATAAATAACATGATAAATCTTGGTAAAATTGGCAAACCGAAAGTGGTACATCACTTGAAGGTCATATTAGACTTTCATAAAAAATTACATTAAAATATAATGTAAAACATCTCAAATTTGGTAAATTAGACTTTTGTACCAATATAAATAAAACAGTAGATTTTGGATGAAATTGAAGAGCCGAAAGGGGTACTTTATTTGAAGGTCTTAATAAACTTACATCAAAAGGTATATCGACATTTAATACAGAGGTCATATGGTTCGGTGATAAAGGTTATAAACGCGTTTTTTTTTCCACTCTAATTGAACAATTTTATTACTTGTTATAAGTGTTAAAATTGAGTGTAAAATGCTTTATTTCTCTCCCCATTTCTGAACTGAACAAGTCTGCAGCAGGAATCCTCCTGCTTATATCCATCCATAAGTTAAGCGTGTTCTTCCGCTTAAAATGTTGAAGCCGTCGATTTCCAATGCTTTATCTGGAGTTCTAATGTTGCCAAAGAACACGAAGAAATCTATTGGGAACTTGTTACTGAAAGAAAACGACATATAATAACGGAATAAGACCTCCACAAACAAGAGCTTGTGTGTGTGTGTATGAGTCATCAATAGATGGACGTTGCGACGCCTAATTTCATTTTTGAGATATTGCTACCAACGGAAACTAATAATCAAATTCAGGGTCACTTTTTGAGCCACCTATTTACAGTTTTTGAGGCGTACAAGGAAGTCATGGGGTGTCCACATCAGATTATCTTATTATAAAAATAATCCTCAGTTGTTAGCTTCCAAAATAAAGATAACTATTCATTCCAAAGCTTACTTCTCGACTCCTCTCCTCCTCCCCAATTCTAAATGTTGAATATAGACTCGATAATAAAATGCGCTTTAAGTGTAGCTCGTTGCCTACACAAATCGACGTCAAAACACGACAGTGACCGAACTCAATCAATAATTGAACAGACGAATAAACAATATTTGACTATCCATTATTAATATTGAAAGGAATACATTAATAATCATACAACAACACTACGCTACGGCCTGCAGTTCATTAACACCACACTCCGTAAACAAAACTCTATTTCATGTTTGCTTTAAACATTTACACCGAGTGTCGAAGTGATGTTATGAGAGAGGCAGGTTTATTGTTCCATATAGCCAGGTGTAGCGGACACATCGAGTAACATCACCGTGGTTAAGGGTTAAGTTAAAAAGTTACCTTCAATCATTCATTATCACGTACTTCATGCAGGATTGCCATTGTTAAAAATGCCATACCATTTAAAAGTAGCAAAGGTAATTTCTGAGTATAATAGCTGTAAATTAAGATGTTCATTCTGTACGAGAAAACGAAGAAATCAGGTAGTAAGGAAGATGAAAATGGCTACATGGAATACTCCAAAGCGAAAACTAGTAAAAAATAAAGGAAAGACTACTAGGTCATAACTTAAGTTAAACATAAAATCAACAAAACATGCAATTTAATTTAAAAATGCAGTTAACTTAACGAAACAGCCAATTTAGCCAAGCACTAAAACGTTAAATTTAAAAAAATTATAGAACCAAATAAAATTTAGATTTAGATAACAGGATGAATTCAGAAGTGTCTATATATAAATACACACATTTCAACCGATTACACGACGAATATCATTTTTGCCAAATGTTACCATTGATTTTGGTTACTTTAAGCTACAGAATTTATGCATTGTAATACGATTAAAAAATAAATAAATAAAAAACTCTGGACCACTACAACCAATAAAGGGTCTTGGATTCAGCACTTTGTAAGAACCGTACTGTTTCTAAGCCAACGGTTGTGCAAGGAGGTGATTTGACAGAGGTTACGCTTAACACCCTTCCTCCCCAATTAAAGGTACTCTCTATATATAGGATGGGTGAACTCTCGAAATCACTGGGTCGATCCACGGTTGATAACAATAGTTCTTGCCACAGCCGGTCCCGAACCCGGAGCCAGTAGAATAGGAGAACAGTGCCTTACCACTGAGCTACTCCGCTCTCGCAATACGATTAACAAAAATAAAAAATAAAACTTTCTCAATAATTAGAATGATTGTACATAACGAAACGAAAACATAACATTTATGTTGAGCTTAAGGATTTAATAATAGTCACAAGAAAAAAATGTTAAAATCATATTTAATTGTTGAGTGGATCGGCATCGAACCTTCCAGTTCAATAAGTCTTATTATTTACCTTCAATGAATTTTTATCGCCCTTCAGAATAAATTCTTATCGATTGAAAAACTGTAACAAATATCATTAACAAAGGAATTTTTTTTTTATGTAGTATGTACAAAATAAATCAAATAAGAAAATAAGAAAAAAAAAAAAAGAGAAAGAGAGAAAAGTAGAAAACAATAAGACAATTAATTTGATCATTGCCTGATATAAATATTGAAAAGATATATCTTAATGATTATAATATGATATATAATTAAGAAAAATAGTAAACCATTCAAAAGAGTAAATTATAGGACGGAACACCCTTCCTGAAAGCGATCTTTTTCCAGGCTAAGGGTAAATTCTGGCAAAGAGGTCCCTATTTACCTGCAAAGCTTTCCCTAATCAGAGTTGATTGTCTCTCAACTGTAATCCAATTAAAATGTAAAAAGGATTTCAATCAATAGGTTTGACTCTGGTCTCTATAACCTACAGGTTTACCGGAGAGAGAATGTTCTTCACAAGAGAGATGGTCAGCCTTAGGTTCCTCTGGTACCATCCGATGTATCAAAGCCAATATCATTAGCATTCAAGTTGGTATAATCATGTTTACGTCACGTTTACAGCTCAAAGAGCTCAGAAACAATTCCATTGATATCTCAAACGTTTAACCTTCAAACTTGCTTGTGTATACTATTCATTTTCGCAATGCAACTTCACTTTTTACTCAAGGAGTTATTAAAATTTAAAACAAATGGAAATACCTTTTGAATGAAGAAATTAGGATTTTATTGATACAATGTTTAGTTGAAATATAAAAGAAAATTATTATTGTCAGATATCACTATGCGAGTTAAACGCTCAAATCGAAAATCGTAGGGAAAATCAAAATATTTGATAATATATTTGGGAACATTTTTAATATAATTGGAAAATCCAGAAAAAGAAATTATTAAGAAATTTCAGATGTAATTAATCAGTATATGACATGAAACAATTACAAAACTATACTATCAACATAATCCTATATATAGTTTCTGACGAAAATAGATTACAACAAATATTAACTTTATTCTCAATTAATCGAAGTACGACATTACTTCATTAGAATATTTACGCTGCAATAATGAATCCGTGATACAGTAAAAGGAACATGACATTATTCTAATGAAGTCTACTTCAAAACTGGGTTTATGAAAAAAAATTAATACATCACTTTGAATTTTCAAATTCTTCACATGCGACCCGAAATCAACACCTTTATGAAAATCTCTTCTGACCAATGATTAACTATTTATGTTATTCTCTACCGTTTTCAATGACATTAGACGCAAAAAAAAAAAACAACACCCGAATTTTGAACTGATGGGTGATACAAGTAAAAAGATTGCTACATATATACACTAGGCACAAGTGCAACATGTTTCACTCAACAACATCAAGGTAAACCAACCGCGGGCATATATCGAGTTAAGAGAAGTTAAGAGGGACACAAACCCGCCGATATGTCCGCTCGATGATCCGGATGGTTACACAGAAACGAATTCGGGAGGGAAGATTCTGCTTGGTTACAAGGGAATGACAAACATTATCCGCTTAAACAAACACATCACTCGATGGAGGCCATACTCCGGACTTATTTCCAACTGGAAAAACATTCCTAACAAAAAAGTTCAAGTTTACAAATCAAAGAATACATTCAGTCTCGTAATTTTTCGAGAGCTACTGAAGAGGTATTAATAAAAAATAATTTAAATAAAGTATAGAGAAGTGTTGATAATCAGTATTGTGTTATTTTTTAACTATTACATCTTTTAACAACGCCTGTGATTGGGTATACTGGTGATTTGGCACTAAATAAAAAGTTGATGAGATAATAGGTAATAAGTAACAGAAACAAGGGTATGTTTGAATAAGCAGAGATATTTAAGTATCCGGGGTCAAAAAAAAACAAAAAAAAAAAAAAAACTTACCTGTCGAAGAGGAAATAGAGACCAGATTAAATGTGGGTTACTTGGGTAAATTAATGGGTAAATTACTTAAAATTAGTTCGAAAAATTTAGAATTAATAAAACGGTTCTTTATCGGTACGAAACATGGCCGCTTCCCGAATTTTGAGCTGAAAAATTTTTTTTTTGTTAAGAAACAATAATTACATGAAATTATGTTATTTTTATATATGAAATTCCAAAAAAGAAGTGGGCTAACCCACCCAAACCCCAACGATAACAAAATAAGTTTTTTTGCTTGCTTTTAATTTAAAAAAAAATAACATTACTGAACCCCCTTAAAATAAATTACAATAATGATACGATAGCACAAATAGTTCAACCATAATTATTTAACATAAATATTTTTCATTCATGACAGATTTTCTGTATATATATATATATATATATATATATATATATATATATATATATATATATATATATATATATATATATATATATATATATATATATATACGATTTCTAGATTCTACCTATCATAAAACGCAAAATATTAAAGTAGAGAGAAGGATAATGTTTTGTTTTTTCTTGGTTATAATAAAGATTTATTACTCAAAACTCTATAAAATGGGTAATTGACCGCAATTGAACTAGGATAAATAAGGGCTGGTCAAAAAAAGTACATTCTTGCCAATTTAAAAACTTCATGAGTTCTGGTTTGGACTTGTGGTTTCCAGTTTTTTTAATTATAACTTATCTTACGTCGCTAAGGTGCAACAAAAAAAATTAAATACTTTAATTAAACAATTTAAATACCATACCTTAGAGCTGAATTCAGCGAAATGCTGACAGAATAAGTTTAACATGAAAGATTCAAGGGTCATGCTTGTAATATTTCATGAAAAACTGTATTTGCCTACAATTCGAACTTAGCCCTTTTCAAATAAATTATTATATATTCAATTATTTTCATTAGCTATACATATAAATTTCAGTCACGATAACTAGATTAAAATATAAAATAAATAGGAGTTATGTTTGATCACAACGAACGGAATGAACTTATCTAAATACAAAGCATTCATTCGTTTACATAAACAAATTACTCTTCAACACACTAGGGGATTCAAGGGGGTGGCCGAAGCCCCCCGCAAAACAAAATTATTTTTTTTTAAATTAGCCCATTTCTTTTTTTATAAATGATCTGATATAATTCAACAATTACAACATGTTCTCTTTTTAAATAATCCCGTATAACAAGAATAGCTTCGTTAATGTTCGGACTGGAATTAAATTTTATTTTTCGTGTTGCAACATTCAAGTTAACTGTTATATACAATATAACTGTTATATATAACTGATAAGTTTGTTTGAAATATCCGTATTTGCTTTTCTCAAACGCCGACGCCTCGTACGGTAAAGGTAAACACATTATTGTAATTGAACTAGGATCTATAACTCTTCTATAACTGTTCTACTTTTTCTTCATAGCACTTTGCTTAAACTTATATAAATTTTTAATAGTACAAAGAATAAGAAAATGCAACTGAATAACGTCTATCTGAATTATGGGTTAAAAAACTACATCAGCTGGCGTCCTAAATTATAGAATCCTATAGACGTACTAAATATTAGAAGTGGAAAATAATTTATCAACCCTTAATTAAAAAACTTTTAATAATTTTAATACTTTTAATATTTAAGGTACTAAATGCAAGCATTTGTAAAGCAGAAAATATAAAAATTGTCTCCCTAAAAACATTACTGATCCTGTAATTACCGTTATTTAAAAAAATAAATAGCTGAATTTTTAATGATTCAAGTTCCTGCTTTAAATGGTGTAAAAAACGCAATGATTAGTTATCTTCAAAAATTTCCTGTAGGAGGACCCCTCTGTTGCTGTAAGGTATCTCTATCAACAGACCCCGGTGTTAGCCCTCCCCCCCAAAAAAAAATTAAATCCTGGATCCACTACTGCTTTAACATAGTCGAAATGATCGAAACACGATTTATTTAAAGTACAAAATTTACGTTGGGATTATTCAGTCAATAAATTGTAATGCTATTTTTTTTTTCTATATTGTCTTTTTAAATATGAATTATACTATTTAGACGATTTTAAAAGAACCTGGAACTTATTAAATGTACTAAAGTTCTAGTTAAAATAAACAATGGTACGAGGTTACGAGAAATCAAGGAATAATTCAGGTAATGTACCATTGCTCTAGCAAATAGCATTCAATACAGATTCCATATCGCGGTAGCTAGATTGTTTCATGATTAAGTCATTTCTGTTTCAAGAATTCCTCAGTCAGTGTTTATCCAACGTGTATAGCTTCGAATTTTCAAAAATGAAAATGATAATCAATAAATGACAATAATAAAATAACATTCTGAATAAAATGGTCTGTAATTTTCTGCTATAATTCAGTGATTATATTATTTTTATATCCGAAGCGGTACCGTGTAGTAAAAACTTAATATGAATTTGTTTAAAATTTTTTCAATTTATATGAACAATAACTTAGCACACAAGCAAAAAAATATACATTTTCATGAATTCCTAAGAAACGTCTAAAAATGATTCGCACAAACAAGTTAAATATGTACATATTTTTTTATATAGCAGCTAGGATTCAACAAAACACTACCAAATGGGATGTGGTCAGTTTACTAATACATATAAATATTAACAGCAATAAATTGTGTTCATAAAGTAAAATAAGTATTGTTAATAAATATCAATCAATATTATTTATAATCCCTAATGGTTTTCATATTACTGATGTATTAAAACATACTATTACCAATTTTAAAGAAAAATCAGTCTAGTCTAGTAGTTAATGATAGACACTAACAGACATTTTGATATGTTTTTGCAACAAAATCTTAAAAAAAAAAAAAACTAAAGAAAAAACCAAGTACTCATTGGGTAATTAAAAAAAAAAAATTGACAGTACATGAATGGTAGTATTATTTATAATTGGTAATAATTAAAATATTTTTTCTGGTTGGATCGTATTTAATGAACGACTGAGTTCAGTGAGGTTAACATTTTAGGGATTTTTTCCCCCATCTTTTATATATTATTTTAGTTATAGGTAAAATTTTAGAATCTATTGTACTGTTGATGTAGAGTGTACAAAAGCTAGGGTTTGAAACATTATTTATAAATTGTAATTTTTTTTTTCATTTTTGTATTTGTATTAGTTAATAAACACAGTGGTTCAGAGCAACAACTAACGATTCTGTGATAAACATGAAAAAAACAAAACATTGCTTTTTAAATTGATTTTCTATTTATTAATTACCCCCCTCCTTTTTGACATGAGTCAGAAAAAACTTAAAAATTCGCTTATTATTTTCAGGATTTTGAGCCTGATAATCTGAACTTGTTTCTATAGTTTCAACAAATACTATTCAATAATTAAAGGGAAAGGGTGCAAAGGAAGAGATTTTGCCAAAGATTTATTTTTTATTATTACTCAAATAAATGGGGTATAAAAAACTAATAATAAAAAAAAATTAATAAATAAAAAAACAACGGCTAATTTCCTTTTTTAATTTTTTTGAATTAATTCGATGTTCAACTAATTTTAGGAATATATCCATGCACAATGAATGAAAAAATTTACCAACTATTTTTTATGAGGTTTTTACAATACTTTATTATTATTTTTTTTTAAATCTACATTCACATTGCATCGCTCAGACTAGTTCTTCACCACAGGGCTCAGAGAATTATTTGATGAACTAACTCAACGTCGATCAAGTATCCACTGATTACTAAGGGATATCATCGATTAAAATCCTGTTAATATTCCATTAAATCAAGGCATTTCCAAATACCGGGATTGAAATTGGCCCTTTCTCTTGGAGTGCGGCTTTGCGAATCTGGGCTAGACCTTCGGCACGAATTCCGATCCTCCAAACTCATATCCCCTTGCGCCAGATACCGCTATTAAATCTTCCTACGCCGGAACTTTCTGTTTCCATTCTCTTTAATTGTTTTAGATAATAAAATATTATTGCATATATATTATTTAATTATTTTATGATACAAATATTAAATAAAAATATCTTAAAGATGTCAGTATAAATCTATGGATACACGCTTTGTACTATCGCAGGTATTATAACAACCGAGCAAATTAAAAAAAATAAACGTTCCAATTAAAAATCAAAACAATGCTTGACTAAAAACTATAGCATAATTGAAGAACTGAGTGGGTGAAGGCATTCTCTTAGAAATTTAATGTTTTGAGAAAAAGACAAGACAAAGTTTTTGTATGCAATTTTTTAAAATACATATCCTATCCAATCCACTGATTAATCGTGCGATTAACCAATAACCTTGAATATTTAATATTACAAGGCGAAGATAAGTATGTAATATCTACATTCATAAGAAAAATCAATATCCTAAAAATTTTTACATTGCGTCTTCATCCACCCATGGCTTCAATATTACATTTAACTAAAAACCTAAGTAGGTTAAATTTCAATGGAGAGGAAAATTAAACGAGCTTGACAGGGATCGACACAAACAACGTAAGTGAAGTGATATTCGAATAAAACAAAAAGCAGTCTTATTTTAATATGTGCAGACATTTTAAAAGACAAACAACTGCACTCACTATATTTATCCATTTTGTAATACTTCAGACTTTGTGATGCTACAGAGACGGTAAATTATTTCAAATAAACAAAATTAAAAATACTTTGGAGGAAGCCATTCTAAAAATTCGGCATTTAAACCATGTCAGACTATTTCAATGAGGATAAGACCCAGCTGAAATTAAAGACCATTTAATTGTACATTGATAAAATGAGTTTGATCAGAATCGTTTGTGCCTTTTTCGAGAATATTGTAAAAAAAAAAGTATAAAATCGATTATATAAAGTGCCAATTTCGGTAAGTCAATTTAAGAAAATAGGTAATTTCAGCTTCGTACAACTAATTTTTTTTCAGATAGGCTGTTCACATACGCACAGATCATTTTGCGTGACTTGGTTATTTGGACTAAAGGAACGTTAATATGTGTATTTCCGTTGTAAACTCGATTCGAAATTTTAAATATATTTTTCATACGTAGGTATGTAAAAGTAATAATTAATATAGTGGAAATATATGAAAGATACGATGTAATATAAGATAACAAGAGCAGTATAAAGGAAATCACGGATTTTTATATGAAAAAATCTATCTAGATAAAATCTCGTATGTATAAAACTTTTATGAATGAAAAGGGGAGAGAGAGGTTATATATGTGAATAAAAACAGAATCATAACATCGTATAGAAAAACTATATTGAAAAGATCTATGTGATTAAGGTAGAGCGACGTAAAACGGATAAATAAAAAAATATATTAAAGATTAATAAAAACCGGTTTGGCATTCAAAATTATGAATATACTCTTTTTTAATAGTGAATGAAGAAATTGGGACTAGTGACTGTAGCAAATAGGAAGCTCCGTAGCAACTCCCACCAATCAGGAGCTTGTAGCTAATGTTAGATGGCTTCCAATTGGCAGGGGCCATTTAGGAGGCAATGAAGACCTGAAAGCAGTGCGTAACGGGGAGGGAGGGCCAGTTATGGTCAGTACCGCAATGACTTCTTCCAAAACTATTTGCCATTAACGAACTTAGAGCCGTAAAGGAAGAAAGGAGTGTACGCAACATTGAACTCCTAGTGGCTTATCTTCCTTGTACATTGGACTTTAGCAACCGTCATTGTTCTTCAACTTTAACAAGAATCCTCGTTACCTGCCTCAATGTATAACATAGCATATAATGAAAATACGAAAATTTGTAAACATAAAAAAAATTAAGTTTAACTATAGAATAATAGAGTAATAATATTTTAAAAAATCTGCAGATTATTACACAATAGTTTATTATTTCCAGATAGCTGTATATCAAAAATATGTGGTGTGTTCATATAATGAACAACTTTCCTTATAGATTCGGGTTAAAGTCCAATACTAAATATGTGTATTTTATTTTTTATTTATTTATTTTTTTTTTTAGACAATTAAATTATCTTTCAAACGAGCATCTGGAATGTTCCAGAAGATGTATAGTATTCGAACTACCAAATAACTAAATCAGATGTCAACCGGTTTCCATAGGAACATTTATATACTGAAACTTTAGTATACTGATTTATTATTAAAATAAAAAAAAAAGATCCGTGAGCAGCAGAATTCCGTCACTAAAGTCGTATTTTCACTAAAATAAAAAAAATATAAAAAACGGGGTAGTGAGAAAAAAGTTGAAACCCACAAAAGAAAGTTTCCTAACATACCGAAATTTAGTCATATTTTCATTATGTTGTTCTGCCTCTCCGCTGAAACCGAATTTCAGCTCATTTGACCCAAAGGGGGCCCGCTGGAGGTGCTCAAATATAGCGGGGGGAAAACAAATATATATATATATATATATATATATATATATATATATATATATATATATATATATATATCAATCAGACATCTCCAAAACTTCCATAATCGTTCTCTAGGGATTATAAAACGGATAGAAAACGCACTCCCGTCGCTCACCGCCGACCCACTGCAATCTTTTCGGGGGAAATACGACTAAAATAAAAATAAAATAAAACAAAAAGATCTATGCCACAACTATATATTAAGTATGCAGTTCAAAGAATAATAGTAAGGGCAGTTCATTGAGTTTTAATATTTAATTTTATAATTACATATCAATTCTTCGTCGCTATTCTGGTGCCTTTTAGAATTTGTATTATTTTGGCATTGCAGTATCCTCATCCGTTCAGATGCCTGATTAAATCAAATATTTTATTTTTACTGGACTAGCAAACACGCCTTTATTAAATTGTGAGCAGATCCTCAACTGCGTGGAGTAGCTAAGTTACACAGTGTACCGATAAATGTAATAAAGACTATATTAAAAAAAAAAAAAAACGAAAAAAGAAACAAAAAAGAATGGAAGTAGTAGAATAAGTAAAAATATTGTGAAAAAATTTCGGCCATAGAAATGACAAAACGAACCTTGGCATAATACAAATGGTATAGGATTCCAAGTGAGTCCAGAATAATGGTTTCCTCCGCCATCCTCTGGAACTGGTCCTATTCAAAAAATTACTTGTTGTAATAGGGATATTTTTTCCCTACTTCCGAACCAAAGCCCTTTTACTGAAAATCGTCTTCCACCATTAATTCTTCTTTAAGTTTTTCTTGTATGCAAATAATTATCGTGAAATGATATCCAAATGATTTTGCGGATTTATTTGATAAGAGATTCATCGATTTTTTTTTTTAATTTACATTTAGTAGTTACCACCCAATAAAATGTGCCGGGATCTCAATCCATCCTAAAACTGTCTTTCCAAGATATGTCCGATGACATGCCTCTTGTCAATGTATAATGTATGAGCCATTTATAACACAACTCATCAGTCACATTCAGACTATTAGTAAACATATATCATTCTCATAAAGTATCCTAAAAATTCTACTTACATTCTGAGGAATAGATCGTCTACTTACTACTTCATTTAGCCATTAAATTCTCTTAATAGTCTGAAAAGCCGAAAGAAATATCTGACCATATTCGCTAGACCATCGCTCAATGCTACAGATTCGAGACAAAAAACTCACTCATTTAATCATATGACTATAATGACTAATGACTATAATTAGACTTCAATAGGCATCCTATAATTCCCCGATATGTCTGAAAAGAAGTCATCCTCGGGACGTTTTAACATAAAGCTACCAATGGGCTCTGTATTAAAACTAAGGATCCATACGAAGCCGACATTAAAAACGAAAACCTATGTGGAGTAGTTTGGAAACACCTGTGTTAGAGGCGGGACGAAGGGGGAAAGTAGTAGTGTTACTGAGAGGAAACCGACGACGCTGCGCATGTGGCGTTTTTTTTTCCTTCAGTTGGATCGGTTTTAGAATGTCCTAAAACAAACAAATTAGCTAATACGGTGTGATAAAAACATTCATAATAGTCCCTTTACCGGCTTATCCATTTTTTTAAAATTTCATCTCTGAGTTACATCCATCTTTCATCTTTAATTAAACTATAGGTTTTCTTCCAGTAAACTCGACAAAAACGGATTATTTTAATATTCTCTTGGATATTTTCAGTTATTTTTTGGCGCCCCCTGGTGGGTTAGGATATTCAGATTTATGACTAATAAAAAAAATAAAATTTAATATAAACTTAATAAAGTGTATTATGTGACGAATGATTCCCTTACAAGCAAGGAAAGGAAAAAAAAAAGAAAGAAAAAGAAGCTGTAAAATACAGTTTCATCGAGACATCTGTCCGACAAGTGAACAAGTGATCGCATTAAAAAATGCAGATTCTCATGTGCTGTCTCATATGACTTCTTTTATTACACACATATTTCAGTCTCATTCTTTTATTAGAAATTGCGTACAAACATCTGGTATAAAGTATTGTGTGTGAGCTTATTTTTTAAAGCTTGGGTGTTTTTTTTTCTTTCTCACCGTAGACACATATCGAACCAGAATGTTGATATATTATTTCAGAATTTCCTATTCAAGATAATTCAAAACAATTTTCATTCTTTTTTTTCTTTAATTATCTTAAGCTACGTGGCCACTTACAGTAAATCGTGTAAGAAATCTCGAGTGTAACTATCCGAGAGTGAGATTAATCGTGACCAATAGAAAAGTTTTATAATTTGATTTATTTTTCAGAGGATCAGCATTTTTTTTTTAATCAGTTTATCGCTGACTTCACCTCTAGATATTTTCACTATACTTTTCAATATTCAAAACTTTGTTTTTCCGTAAAAATACGGGCACATTAATTATGATAAATTTGATAAATACAGATTCACATTGTATCAAAGTTCAATATAAACTAAGTATATGAACAGAACATAGGGATGTTTAAAAAAAAAAAAAAAGTAAAGAATGGATACAGCGTATTTATGTATTATTCAAACAGCCATCGGACATGCTTTTGAAAAATTTCAACCCCATCAGCATTTGGTAAATTCAATTTGCTAATTAGGGCGACTTGTTCGAGCAGAACAACTGAAAATGCAACTCCGCGAACAATAGGCCCCCCAGTTCCGTCAGATTTGTTCATCATGTTTTATCCCAATAACGGAATAGGGTACAAGATAATAGATTTACTGATCTAAAATTAAACTTTTTTGAGATAAAAATATAAAATATAAAAAAATTGAATGTATTTATTTGCCTTCTCTATCTCTACTAGGGAGTTGAGTGATTTAACCATTACCACTTTGACATATCATATATACATAAGTATATATTTAACAGTATATTTGTGTATTACTTATTTGTATTATTTAGTTTAATTGGCAATATTTTTAAGTTTAGTTTTAATATCCAATATTTTATTTATTTATTTCACTTTATTTTTATTTAATTGAATATTTCTTTTTATTTTGTTTTGTTTATTTGCCTCTTGTTTTTTCTTCATACTTTACTCCGCATTGTATTGCAATGTTTATTTTATTTTTTTTAAATTGTTTCAATAATGAATGATCTGATGTGACTAAAATATTACTATGTAAGAGAAAAAAAGATAAAGAATAAAAATTCTCTGAGAAACATGATTTCATTCCATAAGTATGAAATGCTTATGAAACTCATAAAGATGTATTAAATTAAACTTGTCCCGAATCGATTTCGGCCTGGACGTCTAATTTTTAAAACAACTAAATGAACGGTAACGATTTTAGCAGAAATAATAAATTAATTAAGTTATATAAAAGAAAAAATAAAGAGTTAATTAAAAAATATTACATACAAAATTGAGGTAATAAATGTTCAACTAATTAACATTTTTTAGAATAATTTTCAAATCAATTGATAAACAAATAAGTCGAAACTAAACATTTTGTTTTTGCTTCGAAAAAGTAATTATTTTTACTAATTTTTTTTTCTATTGTTAGCGTGTTTTTGCTGTCATTTAATGTCTTTATTTATATTTGTATAAAAAAAAAAAAAAATAATTTTATTAAAAGATATTTTTATCCTCTTGTTTGTCACGGCTTAAATTCTATGTGACATTGGCCTAGTATTTTTTGAATTTTAGAGGGTAAAGTAAGAGTCATTCTCAAAGAAAATGTCACTTCAGCTGTCCGCAGATTACTAGAAGCGTTTTTTTTTTAAACTCATTTTTTCGGTTTTCGTTTTTTTTTCAACCCCTCAATCAGCATTGAGTTCCTCTTAAAGCATAGCATATTTTGAGATATTTAATGTTTAAAAATATTTTGATTAATGGGGACGTCAATCGCACAACGGGAACTGGTTCTACTTGATAATGAAACGGTGGCCAAAGGCTATTTCCATGAACGTGAGTATTTTGTTTTCTTTTATTTTCCAGATTTCTAAAGTGACAGTTTATTTAAGAATGACACAAATAAATTCAAACAACGTTAACATGGACATCACTGCTCAAAACTTTGGCTGTAACACTTTTTCGATTAGAGGACGGAGCTTAAACCCACCCCTCCCACCCTCTCCAGGTCACCAGGCTATTCTAGCCTGGAAGTCTGGAACGTGATTCACTGGTGGGTATCGAAACACCACCCATTTGTGGTGTTCAATACGCTCAGCCATCGAGGCTTTGAAAATCGAAAAATGCAGTAATAATTGAACATTTTTTTATATTATTTCAATAATTTATTCTTTTTAAAGATATTAGCTAAATTTCGATATTTTTGCGACCTTTTTCAAGCATGATTATACCCCAGTGTAATTTCAGGTTGTAATTATGCAACGTGAACAATCTAAATTTCCTCCGTTGTTATCCTTCATTTACATAAGTTTACTGAAAGAACTTCCCATAGCTTCCTGACTTCTTCATCGTTCCTCCCTCCAGTTCTGTAGGAACGGAATTAATGGATTCTGGAGAAAACAATAAAAGCAGCTAGGAAGCAATAAGACAGCTTGAACAATAGAGGACTGGGATGAAGCTCAATAGAAAAAGTTCCTTCTGGTCTATTGAGTAGGCACCGACTCTGAATTCCGTCTGCTAATTACAAATCCTTGAACAATACTCATTGTAAAATTCAATATATTTCTAGATTAATTATAATCCACTTATACACACCTTGTATATTTCCAAATAATTAGGAATATAATCAAAACTAGAAATTATAAAATAAAAAGTAGTTTAGTCAATTGGGACCAAAAATGGGTCTTGGTAGAAACTTTTGAAAATGTGCTCCTGTTAGTTGGGGTGCTGATTACGAATTTCAACTTTATCTCAAATTTTCTCTGAAGATATGCATATTAAAAAAAAAAAAAAAAAAAAACACGAAGACATTTCGACATTTCGTCTCATAATTTCGACACTGAATTTAAAACGGAGAGGCCAAACAAAATATGTAGATAATTTACTCTTCTTTAATTTAGAATAAGATGAACATTACAATGTATTCGCAATAAAAATACAAAAAAAAAAAAATTATTTTTGCTTTTTTATTATATATTTTGTTTTGTGAATATACACATATGTATTAAAATTCGCGGTAACAAAATTGAAATTCGTAATCAGAACCCTAAAAAATGCGTAATTCAAATCAATTTAAAAATATCGTTAATATTTTAAAAAAGAAAAGTCTAAACGAATTGGAGGTAATCTGTTTCTTGATATTTAAATCCTGCAGGACAGAAACTTAATAAAAACGATATCTCAATTCTATTGGCACAGAAATATCGATATTTCAAAATATCGTGAATTCTTTTATCAAATTCAATTATTTAAAAACCAAAACGAGCCGCAATGAGGATAGTAAATAGCTTGTTTCTTAATATTTAAGGTCTGCTGTAAACCAGTTTAATAAAGACAACATCTTAATGATATCGGCAGTGAAATATCGATATTATAAAAACAAAACCTTTTTAATATATTCCCAGAAATATGGATATTACAAAAACAATATCTTTATTATATCGGTACCGAAATATCGACATGTGAGTCTCTTTAAAAGCCACTTTAAATGATTGAAAATATAGAGACTGATAAATTATTTGCCAGTTCTATAAATTTGTTTTATTGAAAACTAGTTTCGAATATTATACATTCATCCTCAGTTCTAAAAAAACACAAAAAATTCAAAACTAAGCAATTCAATATATAGTTGGTTTTATTATACATATTAAATTATATAAATCAGTATTATAAAACATTTATGAATTATGAATTTAATTAAGATTGGATTTGATTGTATTTGATTTCTTGTCTTAATTAAATTCATAATTCATAAATGTTTTATAATACTGATTTATATAATTTAATATGTATAATAATACCAACTATATTTTGAATTGCTTATTTTTGAATTTTTTGTGTGTTTTTAGAACTGAGGATGAATGCATAACATTCGAAACTAGTTTTCAATAAAAGAAATTTATAAAAGTGGCAAATTATTTATCAATCCTTAATTAGATTGATCCTTCTATACCATCATGAGGATGTCAACTGAAGATATAGAGGACCGAAATATCGATATTTTTTTCGATATATTCAAAAGTTATCGGTACGATATATATTGATTTTTTTTTCGATATTCACATATCTATTTTATAACCGTTTTTTTAAATTTATTTTTTTATGAAGTTCACTCAGGTCCTTACAGTTTCTAACGAGTCTAGTTCAGTTACGGAATAGTTCGGTTAGCGTCGAATTAAGTCTCGAAAAAAAATACAGATAAGAATTAATGCTGAATTATATATGCCATAAAATAAAATGGAAAATCGCCACATATACATTGACAAAAGTTTCGGATTAAATCGAAGGTTTTGCATAAGAGTGAAATTAAGACTGCCACGTTGATACCGTAGAATATTCCGTAACGCGTTGTTTATGCAAACAAACATGTTGCTCCGTGGAACGGTACTGAATATGCATGACATACAAGTAGATGACCTTCTCTGGAGCTGAAAATTAAATCCGGTCTTGTAGGATTAGGCCCCTTGATTGGGGTTAGCACTTTACGACGAAAAATAACATTGAACAAACGAATAAGTAAATAATACTTTATTTTTGTCAACAGCTACGGGCTTAAGATAAACAGTTATTTAGCATTACGTTATTCTTCAACAGCTTTCTTCTGTTATAGTGAGTTATTTTCCTCAATCATCCATATAACATGACAATTACTGTTATTAAAAATGTTATAAATAAAGCGGTGAATATAAGAGATGAATCAAAAATCTAAATAATAAAAACAAGAATATATAAATTATTATTAAGATAACTGGATAGTTATTTATTGGGTAATAAGTATCATAAGGAGAACCTAGAGTAAATAAAAACAACAATATAAATAAAGAAGTCGAAAATAAAAATAGTTTAGTACCGAACATGAATGTTGTAAAATATAAAAAGTACACATACATAAATAAATTGATCCTTCTATACCATCATACGGACGTTAACTGATAAATAAACTGTCTCAGTTTAAACAGAACTTTTAAAAATCATGATATACCAAAATATAAATTCGGTTATAAAGCAACAAATAAAATTCTAACTCATCCTTACGGGTGCGAAACATGGCCAATAACTTCAAAGTAAGACCTTAATGTCTTTGTAAGTATTACCAAGTATATTTGTCTTGGACCGAAGAAGAATAAGTTCACTGGGGAGTTAAGAGATTGCTTGAATACTACATCATTAGTATACAAATCAAAATGAGCATGTAAAGTTGTGGGGCTTACAAAGCTATGAAAACAAGTTAATAGTCGTTGAACTGACGATTAATATGATGCCAGTGTGAATGCGAACGTCCGAGACATTCCGAATTTTTTTTCGGGGGAGGGATTTAATTTTTTTTTCGTAAGATGGTGTTAAAAATTATTTCGAGGGGAGGTGGAGATTCAAGAGGACAAAAAATCATCTAAATGTCTATGATCACCAAATTTGGCATACATTTTAAGGCTAAGCATGAAAATTGGATCAAGAACAATTGTTAAAATTACCAAAAATTATACTCAAAATACAATTCATATGATGGTGGGTATGAAAATTATATTATTGCACATTTCGGGAGAAGGGGAAGGACAGATATATCTTTCTGCATAGACAACTGTTCCAAGGCGGAGGCGTCGATGGGAGGATGCGGAACTGAATTTTGGTCAATAGAAGGAGGTATGTATGTGTGTGTACATATATCAACATCGGTTTTCGAAAAAGGCTTAAGCACTAAAAATTCAAAATTTAGGTCTCACTTTATCATGGGACGTAAACCCTACCTCTATCGATACCCGCTCACGATGGAAAAAAAAAATTGTAAATGGTCTAAAAATCTATTATTGATGACGTAAGCACCGAATACTAACGACTCTCAGTGGTCACTCTGGCCTTAACCAGTTCTAGAAGCATTAAAAATATATTGCAATTATAAAGGCTTCGCCACCTGAATAAACTCCTACTGAATACAATAAAGAAAAAAATTAAAAAGAATATAATTTAGGGGAAAAAAAACGTGTTTCTTGTAAAGTTTGCTAAATTAACATACACCTTTTAAAAAGGACGTCGATATACATATTATATGTATGTATGTATATATATATATATATATATATATATATATATATATATATATATATATTTCTTTTCTTTTTGTCTTGCATAGTAACCAGGTACAAGAGGAGTTAATTTACAAAATGTCCATATCTCATGCGAAATCGTATAATGTATGTATATAAAGTTCAATTTACAATTTTATAGTCACAATGCATTATACTATTGTATAACTTGGATAAACATAAAAAAAATAATAGATACATAAAAAAAAATTATACCTGTGTATGTGTATATATATATATATATATATATATATATATATATATATATATCATGATTTTGATATATATCAGGTGATTGGTCGTATCGGCATCGTACCTTCAGGTTCCCTTACACTTATATTACATTATAAAGAAGGTTCTTTTCTCCCCAAGATTTAACAATGTAATAAAGGCTAAACATTGGGAGGCTTATTTAATAACCATTAACTTAGAATTCTTATTTAATTGATTAGTTTGCTATAATTATGTTGATTATAAAAAATAGCAGGATCCCCTGATTGCAAGCCGAATTACCTCATAAGATAAGATACAATTCGCACAAATATTTCAGAAATATTTTGACTTACCGAGGAAAATTTTGTCTGCTGGAAAAAATGAGAAAAAAAAAATAGTACTTGATCCGTACATTGAAACGCATCTACTTATGTAACCCAATCAATGTAACCCTCTGATTCGCATTGTTCATCAATTAACGGGAGCTTGTAGGGACCAATTACAACCAATAACACTCTCTGTGTGTAGTGCGCTGGATCCGAAGCGAGGGAGGAAACGTCGGGACCGAAATACTAATCAAAAGCCTTAATGGAAACGGATTTCGGCGCTAATTTGGAAATCATTTGTTTTTCCTTTGGGAGTTGTGTGTTTAAAAACAGAGTAATTGTGCCAAATTAAAGCTAAATAAGTTAAACTAGAGAAGAATTAGAGCTATCATGGACAGTTAAAAAACAGTTGCGATTAAAAATAAAAATACTACTACGCATCTGCTTTAATTATGATTCTCATGATTATTCTTTTATTTCTTTGTTTTTTTTAAGGCAGTATGAGAATATAATTCTTCCGTGATAATTTATAAATGTAAATTGCACGAAGCTCCGACGTTTCGAGGTATTTTCCTTGTCATCAGGATTTATTTAATTATTAAGAAGATAATGCAACACAATAACTATCGCATTTTCAACAAACAACAATTTAAAAAAAAATCTGTACCCATGAAGGGTCTTGGTCAGTACTTGGTAAAGACCGTACTGTTTCTAAGCCAACGGTTATGTATGCAAGAAGGTGATTCGGCCCAGATTACGCTCAACCACCAGGTTTTTCTCCCAATTAAGGGTGCCCACATTATAGAGGCTGGGTGAGCCCCAGGAGAGTCTCCCGATCCTACAAGGTCGATCCATGGCTAAAAACAGTAAAAATTTATTAATCTGCATCAGTTCGTCTTAGTACCCTACTCACTGAACCACCCCGCCGCTTTATTAAAACAACAATTAAATTAAGTTTATTTATCTGAAGTATTATATTATGATATTACGGCAGTATTATACCTAGCAATTTTCTGTCAACTGGCATATTATGAGGATTTCATAGTAAACGGTAACAAATAAAAACTAATAATGATAACAGAAAAACCAATCAATATCGAACCATTTATTTACAAAAAATAATCTCTCTAACACACACACACATATTTTTTCCTTCTCTGTAGTATACTCAACAGAAGAGGCATATATTATAACAGAAAATTGTGCATGCATCATGCAAAAAGCATATTATTTGCACTATATTGGTAAAATGTAAAATTAGACATAAAGACAATATATAGGTAGATAAAACCTACGAAAAAAACCAAAACAAAAGAAGATAAAATTGCGAAGTGTAAAAACGAAAATTCGTTATTTATTTATAAAAATATAGAGAATAAACAGCACAAGAAATATTTTACAATATTAAAACTATTTAAAGTAACAGAATTAGACAAAGTTCGATAAAATAAAAATATGATAAGTGTGAACAAATCAGAAAGGATAAAAAAAAAAAAAAAAAAACACATAAAACTATATTTAAAATAAAACGAAACAAAATACTAGAAAATTTACACTCCAAGAAAAAAAAAATCAAGGTGAATTCTATGGCGACATGTCAATCTTTAGGATTTTGTTATGGAAATTAAAAAAAAAAAAACTTATGCAATATTTCTCTTTAATATAAGTTTCACTGTTATTCAATATATTTTTCTTTTTATTAAACTAAGTTAGCAGTTCATGTTTAGTCAACAATTTTAGACTATATCAACATCCCTACGTAAGTAATGCCAAACATTAATTTTCTTATGGTGAACATCAATTCTAATTCGGATGACTGATGTCTTAATATAATTGGTAAATTTTCCGACTCACTGTTCCCAATTGGGTAATAGATCAAGGTGTCAAGATGTTGCATGGTACAATTAGAGTTCGCCTAGATTTGTCTATGTAATTCTTAATTGAGTGATCGAAATGTGTGCCCATACGGTCAGCACAAGTCGCTAAGGCTTTCATCATATTGTATCCTCTTCACTTGCAATTAGATCCTAGGGAATTTGAAGCTAAAACTGGGGATTAATAACTATTTTTATAAAATAAAATAGCAGCGGAACATAATTATTACTTTGTATGCTTGTATTATTATTTGATTTTATTATTAATGCTTGTATTTATTTAAATAAATTAAAAGCTAGAATGCTTGTGAACGATCATAGGATCATATTTTAAGTGCTAATTATAAATAATGAAATTAATTAAAAACTTATTAACCGTTTGAATGAAGTCCTTTTGAAATAATTTAGAAGGCAATGTAATTTAGAAGTCCATTATTTATTAAAAATTGAATTATTGATTTACCTTCGACCAGAATTACATTTAAAAAAACCAAAAGGCCATACTTTAATCATAGCAATAAAAAAAAAAAATAATAATAATGACTTATTTCATTGATTAATCAGTAAAAATATTTATCCACAAAAAATAATTAAGTCCAAGTATAATTGGAAAAATATCTTTTTTAATTTTGAGACCTCTGGTATCCTCAGTGAATCAATGGTTAAAGGCACTCGTAAGAGAAAAAATTATATGTCATTTATTGTGAAACATAAAATACTGTAATCAAGTTTTTCAATTAACTTTTTTTATATGCTTGAGGTTGAATATGAGTGCTATGAACAAAAAAAAAAATAAATAGGTTCGAAAAATTTAACTGAGCTTTTTTCATATTTCATTAAAAAGTTACTTTTCAGAAAAAAAAAATTACATATAAACATATCTGCAATAATGCCACAGATATGACCGCAAAAAAATATCACGTGTGTGTGTGCCTTAGGTTCCAAGAATCTAGGAGTACCCTTGAATAATCTTCTGAGAACAGAGACTAAGGAAAGTTTAAACCGAACTGACTAAGCCATAGAATCTTGGATAACCAGTCAACAAAGGGACGATATGAAAACAGTTGAGTCTTGCTTGGGCAGTCGCAGAACTTTATCAACTCTCTCCATTGTTCCATATCTAACTATTGAATATATATTTTTTATAAAGCCCTCGAAGGAAACTAAAAAAAAAAAAAATAAAGGAAGGATAAAATGCGATGGGAAGATAATAAAGGAGTGACTAATTAAAAAACTTTTAATCCCGCCTTTCTTAAGGGCATAATAAATGAACTTATCGAGATTATTGAATTGAAACTGTCTCCCCTCCCCTTTTCACTTCAATGTTGATAAAGATAAAAAACAAATCGAGATATAAATGGATTCCAATCAAATTCACTTCCCCGGGAAGAACGGAATTGATTCCGTTTTAAAAACTTCGAAAACTTATTGAATACCCCTAATAACTTTTAAAAAAATATAAAACGATTGAACTAAATATTAAAACAATGAATAAAAAATACTGCTTAAAATAAGTTCGTCAGCGCGGAATATGTTGATTAATAAAAGCCAAGCTAAGGAAACATCTGAAAGGAATTGAATGGAATATACATAGGTAAACTCGTATGCATAACTCCATCATTTCAAGTGACAAAACAAATATTGTACTGTTTGAAAGAGACCCCAGAATTTCGGCATTACTTTATAAGACAATACAACCTAACAATCTTCATATGTAAAACTAATATTTTAAGCCCTTAGAAAATTAAATTAAAAAAAAAAACAGAAAAAATTACTTGTTTGGAAAATATTTTTAAAAATCCTAGATTATTGAATAATTTCACACTTTTTACTACAGTTTAAATTTCCAGACTAATATAAAATATAAAATTCCAGACCTATTTTTTTTCAAATTAGGTTTTTTCTATACTACGTGTAGGCTATATGTATTAATTTTAACTTTAACTCGAGAGTTGTGATTACAGGTGCCAAATGAACAAGACAACGTATTTAATGCTTTTATATTAATTTAGACCAGAGATCTCAAAATATTTTAGCCAAGTGGCCACACTAACTCTTCGACTAACCTATAAGAGCCATACATTGTGAATTTCACAATAAATTAGAAATAAATCAGGGTAGTTTGGTGACCCCTTATAATAAGCAAGAACATTTAATTAAAAACTATTGTTAAAATTAATAAAAATATTACTCAAATTAAAAATCTTATGTTGGTAGGTATGAAAATTATATTTTTTTTTGCACATTTCGGGAAGGGCTGAGATGTAACCTCTTAACTCTCTCTCCCCCCCCCCCTGCTTACGCCACTGGTCCTCAGCATGCAAATGTTTATAAAATGACCTTATATGTATGTCATATATAATACATGAATTAAAAAGATGACTATGCGGATTAATATATTAACCAACAAAATATGTATTGTAAATATTATAGTAAGAAGATCCTGAAGATGGGGTAGAGAAATTCGAAACGTCGAAAAACAGATCATTAAAAATAAATACTAAAGGAAGATGTTTCACATGTTATTTATAAATTGTAATTTTCATTATTTATTATTAGGTATAGATTTATTAGAGGAAAAAAATAAGTCCATATCATTAATAGTAATTGCAGAGTGTAAATGTTATAAATAAATATGAATGTGATTTTTTTAATGTTTACTATAATAAATATTTGGTTTATAATTTTATTTTATATTTATAAGTATATCATTAATTTTATTTTATTTATTGTAGTTATTTCAATAAATACATTTTAAAAAATATTTCTAAAGATTATAGTTATATTCGTTGCTAATAAATGTTGTATTATTCATTCGGTGCCGTATTCTCGAAACACGGACAAAAGAATTTTTAACTGTTTCAACTAGTACGGTTGAGTTGTTCTCGCCAAGGCGTAATTAAAACGAGGAGGGCCGGAACTCGTGCGGAAAGTTCGTTTTTCTTCCGAATCTTCTTATAAAAAATAAAAATATCCCTATCTCTCGAGCTTCGAATAAACGAACGATTTTGAAACTCCGGATCTTAGCGTCAAGTTGATTAGTCAGTGGGCGCATGAATAAAAAAGCAGGAGTGATAGAAAACCATGAGCTGAGTTCATTTATAATAATACAACTTAAACACGTTAGCGTTCGGAGACATAGAGAGTTTTACAGACTAAATATAAGTCAGGCGGTGTATAAATTCAGGTGATGTCTAAGAATTTTTAATAAATAATAATTTTTCGAAGAATCGGTTATCACACATATAAAATATTTAAAACATGGATTGTTTGATGTTAATTCCATACTGCAAAACCAGGCCTGAATAGCAAAGCACTAATTAAAATCGAAAACATTAATTTTAACCTGTGAGACTGAAAGGAAACTTGGATCGATTCTAATTAAAATTTAACAGACTATCGTGAGAAGCGTCTATTTCTAAAAACCGTTTAAATTCAACAATAAATAATTAACAGGGACGGGGTCATAGTTAACACTTTCTTTTTTTACACAAGATAAAAAAAAACAGAGGAAATTTGTTAAGATAGTGTATAGAGGTGGTGATTGGTTGAGGCTCTGCTATCGAGGAGGTAGACACCTTTTGTCGGTGGCTGTTTACTGTCTAAGATAAGGCGTACTGCTCATCTTCCTGGATACATCAAGAACCCCCTTACCACAACTTGGCCAAGGGGGGAAATGAGATTTAGTGTGATGAGGTGAGGCTAGGGGAGCTTAATTATGCGGATGAGTTTATATCTAGAGGAGCAGATATTATTTTAAAAAGGATCACATCGTGCTCAAAATATAAACATATTTATTAAAAGTTTTTTTAATATCTATTATTATTTGCTGCAATCACCAATATTTTTTCCACACTATATATATCGTGCATATTCTCTATCTCCTTAAATGGCTGAGATATGAGTGAATGAAACCTGTCAAATTTTGGAGAAAAAAAAACGGCTAATAGCAATGTCGGGTTCCGAAGATCTTCCTGGGATGGCCCGTGTCCTTTGTGCAAAATCTGAAAAAAAAAAATCGGCCTAGTAGTCTCGGATAAAAGCCAAGGACCGGCGGATTTTTATTTAGTATTTGTTTTTTTTTTGGATTATACGTGTCTTGAAACTTATCCAAATTTTGAGAAGGCGTTAAAAAAAAAAATTTCTTGTTCGATAACAAAGGTTCATTGTTGAAAAGATAAACCAAAACATAAACTGTTCGTTTCTTTAAAGTTCGATGTCGTGTACGATCTGAATTCCAAGAAACTATAGATTAAGTTTATTTTGTGTTTTAACCGTGAATGTTCTCGCCGTGACTATATTTTCGAATTTAGGGACTGACTTTTCCCGGTCGATAGACACCCTTTATATAATTAATAAATTAAACGATTAAAAAAAATTATATATCTTTACATTCGCAGTAAGTAAATTTTAATGAAATATGTATTATATTTATATGTTAATATTTAAATATTTTTAAACACTACTTAAATAAATGTCATCAATATTAATATTATTTTTTTTTTAATTTATTGATCATAACACCTCTTTCCGAATTTCACGTTATCCGAAATGGCCCTATCATCGTTATTCCGGATAAACGGGGCTCTATTGTATTAGCTTACGAACTCATAACGATAACATTTATTCTAGAATAACAACACCCCTTGCTGCATACCTTTGGGCATCAGCAGTCCCTCTTAATGTTAGGACCATCCGGACACACACGTACCCCCGATGATCGGCGGCGATTTGCTATTTTTCTAGGACGACCCTCTCCGAACTGGAGAGAGAGTCGGATATCCTGGATATTGGGCCGGGGGAGATTGTTATTCAGGACTTGCCCCCAGGGTTATGTATTTGGGGTTGATGGTTGATGTACACCCCCCTTCTGACCCGACCACAATATATAAAAACCCCTTGCGCCATACTCATCCTAGCCCGGACAAGAAATGCATATCAAAACTTTAATCTTGTAATATCGTCTGAAATGGATACATTCATCACTATCTACGTGTAAATCATATAAGCAAAAAAAATTGGAAGTTCGCTATTTTTACTCTTATCTGCGAGATTTCTTCGGAATAAATACTTTAATAATTAGTGTAATATTCACAATACAAGTTTTTATTTGTTTTGATATACATTGCCGATTCTTAAATACACAATACATCCTGCTAATCATAATTCATCTTGACAAACTTCGAATATAGAAACCGTAGGCAAGAATTTTTTTTTTTTTTGAAAGAGAGAGAGGGAGTGGAGAAAGGGGATTAGGCTAATGCAAATGAATTAATGGCCCCATATCCAATGATTTAGATGGAAGTCAATAAACCGCTTAACGATACAAATGTCGACGGGCAAACACACTCTCAAATCGAAATGGATTCACACAGCATTAATTTAAAGCTAGATGGAATAGAGCTTAATGTGCGGAGCTAACACCCATATTTGCAACCATCAGTCTATTAAAATGGATTTAAAATTAACAGTTCCTGCTAAAAACAAAACCGAGAGAGAAATGAACTGCTGTGTAATATTGCAATCTACCTTATAAATAAACAACTTAAATATAGGCATACTAATACAATATTTATACTCAGCCTGGGGAACTCTAAACCTTACTTGTCTCTAACTTGTGGAGAGAAAATCATGATTCCTGAAGATCCCAACGCTTATTTCTAAACCATGAGTTTAAAACCAGCGGAAGGCGAGATTGTCAACCGCCGGCATGATGCATCGGAAATGAACAAAGGGCTGTCAGCTCCTCTAGCGGTGGATTATATAACTATATTACGATATGATTATATATGTTTAGCCATATCATGAAAACATCAAGTTGTCCTTGTCGACAAACGATTTATATTCACTGATCATATCAAAGCACATCGTAATACAGACAATAGACACAGTAAAATATCATTGAATGGTAGATCACTTCATATAATAGATAATTCTACGGCCGGACAACGACATACACGTTTACAAAAGATCTCGTGACCACTTCCGTTCCAATCTTCTAGCAGGATTATAAAGACGAGAGAGACTTGTGTAACCTATGACCCCACAATCAATCTGGTCTAGTATTAATTATTGTAGTCATGGGCCAAGCTGAACTAGGACTCAGAAAGAGGCTTGGGTTAGCTCCACTCTGAAGTTAAGGTAACCTCTAACCTTGCAAGAGATTTTTTTTTTTTTAGTTTTGGAACACTACTGCGACTTAATCTGTGCCTAGATCGTATTTCTGATCTGAGAACCGACCTATAGTCTAGGATTAATGATTTTAGTTCGAGGTTAAGTAAACCCCTAAATCAAAAACTAGACCTCAGATTTCAATATTTATAAAGAATATAAATATAATACATAGATATATAAATACACACACACTAGTGTAGTGTTTATTTATATATTTTCGCAGAGAAACCAGTTTATATTTCACTTAAGAGGGAAAGCTTTCACGGACGTCAGAAATATTAAAGCATTGATTCATGGCGCAGAGTAATGTAACGTGAATATCCGAACAGAGGCCATTCATCATAGCTCTGCCGAACCAGGAGCTCGCTATCGCCATCGATGCCCTGCTTCATCTTGGAGGGGGGGGGAGGGAGAGGGTTGATTTAGCAATCTCATCCATGGGATTGGAATAGCTCTTCAGTCATTGGAGGAGGGCGGAGCATCGAGATAAGAGAATATATCATGGTATCATGGTTACAGAATATAGAGTTTGAAACAAAAGACATGCGGGGAAAAATAATTTGTAAGAACAACACACTATCTAGGAGTTACAGTGGCTTGAAGTCTCTTCCAAGATACAAAGGATAAGTTGTCCTAAAAAAAAAAAAAATAATCAAAATGATCCACCCAGGTTTCTTTTACAACGAATTATTTTATCCAAGTTATTTCACTCCACTCTGCAAGAAGAATTAAAGATTTCTGATATTATTATAGTTATTTTAAAGGAGGCGATTTCAATAAAGTATAACAGTAAATTATCGAATTAATACCACCAATCAATACTGCAACCGTAACGAATGGCAGTCCAGGTATGACGTCATATCCATACAGCTACGTTCTAACCGCTCCTGAAGCGGACTGACGATCGGCACTACGACGGTTCCTACGTTTAACTTAATTTTTTTTTTACGTTATGCAAGGCAAAATTAAATGAAAAATTGTTAAAATTTTTAACAAAACTATAGTCAATCAATTTTCTAAGATTGACGTAGCAACAGTATTAATTATATATTACACTAATTAAAACATTTCCCTTTAAAAAAGTATAAATTCAATTACCATTAAATAATCAAAAAAATGTCCATCTCAAAAACATACGCGAATTCAAATATTGAAAATTCAAAATGCCTTCTTTAACTAAAATACTTATTAACTAATTACACAATGTTAAATATTATCTGTTTTGATTTCATAACAAATATTTGATATTTATTACTGAAATGATCTTACTAATAAAATATATTATTCCGTCCACATAAATCAAAATGTCCTAACTCCAAATGATTTTTCTAAATACATTTTTGTAATATGCACGAATTAATCTAAAAAATACACCTTTTCATAAGAATGTCCTAAAACCAATGATGTAGATCCAACCTTAGATTAAGGGTTTTATAATGCCATAAAAAGGAGTAATTTTTAGACCAATAAGGGTGTAATACAAAAATGTATTTAGAAAAATTATTTGAATTAGTGCCTTGTAGCTTGTTAGGACAGTATTGTCCTTAGTAATAAATTTAATATCAGGGATACACCTTCAATTATTATTTTCCATTTCATCACTTAACAGAAGCTGGGCATTAATAAATAGTATTTGCATTGGTACATAGTGGTTTACTTTCATACAGACATAACCTAGGCTTATCATGGAACTTATTCCAGACAAAATGGCGTGTATTGATTAAATAAAATCAAAACTCTACCACCCTGTGTTTTTGTCCTTAAGATGCAACATGGAAACAATAAAACAATAAAGCGATGTTTTAACAATATTTTAAATAGGGACGTTTAGTGCAATAGGAATTGGCCACTACGGTTTAAAAGTTTAAACGAAATATAAAAGCAGTAAGGGCAGGGAGTCATTGCCAGCCGCTACGGTGAGCAGTACCAGCGAAAGTCTACCTTAGGCGGATTGCGAAAAGAAAATTACACAATTGCGTTTAAAAATATATAAAAACGTTTGAATAATTCAAATAAACATAATTATTTGTATTTTTTCTTTCTTCGTTCGTACTTTCCTCAAAGCTAATTCCGCTGAACTTCCTCCGCCTAAGAAGTGAACTAAAGAAAAACAAAAAGAAACATAATATTGTATTTATAAGAAGAGTTCGGGGACAAGTTTCTCTTTGAGAGAGAGATCTATTTAATTATGGAGGGCAAAGAAGATTCCTCTTAGGTATTAGGTTTTTATAAGCCGACTTCTAACCGTATCTGCCATCTTTCTCCATATGAGAGCAGTGTATGGAGGCAATCTAACAATGATTACAACAGAAATAATATCATAGGCGACTCACATTACAACTACGTTTATACCTTCACTTCTATATATCTATATCTCACTATTATATCTTCAGATATGTAGAATTTGCTTCTGTTTTATTTTCCTCAAAGAAATCCCATTAAAAAATCGGACAGAGGATGTGTCGACCACACACACACACGCAGGGTTTTAAAACCGCAAAATTACTCAGAGTCTGACTTATGAGAACTACAAAGAAGAATATATAACTATAAAAAAGCAATCTTGTGAATGAAGATCTAGTCATATGTTGCAAATTACTTTGTTGTGAACTGTGACGTCATTAAATCGAAACTCAAAATTGGTCAGCTTTACTCGCTTACTGTACACTTTCGCGATAAGATCAAATCCAAAATTTTTTTTAGCATTTTCTAATAAAATATTTTCACTGTTAAATGATGCCAATTCTAGTTGTCTAGCATTAATAGAAGCGGAGCTATGAGAATTTAAAAATGGCACCAAAAGCGACTACAAACTTTTCGATCCTGACACCGAATATAGATGAATATAATTTCAGGTTTAAAAAAACAAAAACAAATAATAAAATAAAAATAATGCCACTCATTAGTACAGCGATATTCAAAGCTGAACATCTTTCTGAAAGGGAATTAAATAAAAATTATTTCAAATAATATATGGAAATAACCGTAAGAAATAAAAATAAAAGGTTTGTTAAAATTGCGTAAATTACTAATAAAATGGTAGATTTTCACTTTAGGCTCCTCAGACATGGCGGGTGGACACAAGACTCAGATCATTGAACCTCATTATACTGCCGAAAGTAGTCGAGTGTGTCCGAAATTAGAATCGGATAGTGCATTATATGTATTTACATAAAATATATTTATGAGACGAACTAATGCCATTAATACTTGTTAAATGTAGTTGAGATACACTTCATGATTCCATTAAAAATTCTTACAAAGACAATTTTTGAAGATGAAAGGCCCTAGAGAGTACCGACATAAATCAATGTATGTTTTTGTATATTGTCGTTCTTATTTATTAGGCCGAACAATATATTTGTAAGCATTTTAAAAATTGAATGTTTCTAATACATAAATTTGAATTACTGCGAGGCCATGACCTCAACTAAAAACGATCCGTTTGGGGTTTGTACATCATAGCGAGACCCTATGATGTTTTACCCACCTGACGTGCTCTGGAAGTGCTAAATTAAAGCAGTACCTCCCCATAGTTTCGAGTTACATGCATTCAAAATAAAATCTGGTAAAATAGACATTTTCGTCTGAATAAATACATGTACACGAAAGTACAAAGTAGTGCTAATTTTTTTTCATATCTATTAACTTTATACATATATATACAGGTATTGACTAGATTGCGATTAACGTTTTATAATGAGCTCTTTTTCGATTGAACTCAAGAATATGAGTTGATGGGTGAAATATAACAGGTTTTGAATATACCTTGATTTGAATGATTTTGATTAAGAATGATTTAACCTAATTAAATATTTTAAGAACAATATAATATAAGCTATAATGTTATGTTTTATACCTTAAAAATAAGCATACCTCTCAAGTTGTTTTGCTGATAAAAGAGTTACTTACCTGAAAGATAATAATTACAGAATATTAGAAAAAAATATAAAGAAAACAATATAAAAAATAAATTAAAAGCCTTTTACTAAAAAAATGAGGAGAAAAATGAGTTTTATATTTTAAATAAGAGTATGATCTGAGTAGTTTTGGGGTTTATACTTAATTTTAAGGAGTAGTAAGTCATTGGATAGGAAAGAAAATGGATAAAATAAAAAAAAATCAAATATAATATGTTTGTACACCTTTATCAGCCCTAAATTTTATAAACAGAAGAAAAATAAAATTGAAATTTTATTTTCCCAGTATCATAAATTATGATAATTATGTATTATAGGTCTTTTTGCTGTAGAAAAAAAAAATTATTTTTTCCATCTTTGAGATTATTTACTTTTTAATTAATATAATAATAAAAACAATAAACAAAATATTCAAATATATTTATTTATTAAATCATTAATATACAAACTAAGAAAAATGGGTTTAATTATATCTCAATGTAATGATACAGACAGCTATTTGAAAACAAAATGAAAACTAAATATGTAATAAAATCCAATAAAATAATAAAATAAAAATCCGGAAAAAATCTAAATTAATGTAAATAACAAAATAACGGAACATTTTAATATTCAAGAAAGCAGAATATTAGATGATGTTAGCACATGAGTCACTTAATGGATGCAATTATATACATATTTATTTAGACATACTTTTTAATGGACTGCTCATCCTTAAGTTAATGAAACAAGAACAGGATTTTCAGGGGATTATTCCCCAATAAGAGTTTCCTTCTAGCCTGTTTGAAATATTTAATGCCATTATCTGATGGAAAAAAAGAGATTCCAACCCAGGAGAACAACATTAAACACATTAATAATTAATTACAAGACCAACTAATAATCTTTAATTCGTTTTTTTAATTTCAGGATAATGAAAAATTATAGAAATAATATTAAGTAATGGCATAGATTTGTTTATCGTAACTATATGTAAAATACCTTTTAATCATAAAAAATTCTCTTAATTTAAGCTCCAATATCTTAAATGATAATATTATTATTATAATTCGAGACATCATAAAACTAAAACAAGTTTCAGTTTACACATCTTTAATTTAAACTTATAACTCTGAATAAAACGATCATTTAAATTTGAACTATCCAGAATTCACATAACTATCAACTAAATTGTGTATATCAATTGATCATTGATCAAATTACATTGTAGTCTATAATGATCAATTTAATGAAACATGTTCTAATTTAGTCAACTATCATCCCACGTCAATGTACATGTGATGAAATATTTTTATTTTATTATACATTAAAAATAACATGTGTGTCTTCTACTTTCCTTACCGTTATGGGCACGAAGTCCAAAACAAAAATTGTTTGCAGTAACTTCGATAATATTGGTTCCATTAGTTCAACTTTGTAGACAATGTAATCATCTGTCAAATAAGTATCTGGAATTTTCCGGGAGATATATAGTTTTCGAGTTATTCGAAAAGCTAAAAAAAATCACTGGGTTTTCATGCACGGATTACTTTAAAAATATGGATACAATGTTCAATACTCTGCATCATAGCTAACACAAAACCGATTTAGATTAGACTCTTTGATTTCTCCTTAAATTGTAAATACATAATTTACCATACAAACCAAACTTTTCTTTTCGTCATAAATTTATTCCTGTTTTTTCTCGGGGATATACTATGAAGATGTATATTTAAAGAGCTTTTAGGAGAGGACTTAAGGCAAATTTCCCCAAAATTGTTAGATCCGTTTTGGCGCGATTTCTACATTCAAAAATGCACATTTGTGCATTTTTGCACTGAGAGGCCAATGGCCGAAAATACGATTTTTTAGAATCAGAATCCCTGAAACGCATCATTCCGAGGGTGAACACATACGGCACTAACTTTTTTTAATTTCTTAATCTTCGGGTTTTATTTACAAAATATTTAAGAATATATCCATACATTACAAGATAACAATACCATCTTGTAATATGTTTATATAAAAGTAAATATTTTGTAAATGAAATCCGTGTGTAAAGAAAAAAAAAAAAGTTTGTTTCTACTGTGCCACATGAGTTCGCCTTCGGAATGCCATCTAACTGAGGTCGAGCTACAGTGGCGATAGTACAGTAAAATAAAAAAAATAAAATAAAAAATGTAGAAAATATTAATTAGAATAAGTCCCAGACATATGGGACGGAAATTAGTTTGAATTTAAAAACATATAATTCTAGTACAATTGTTTCTGTTTTGAAAAATGTTTTATGATTCTTCTTTCTCCAAGTTAACTTTAACTTTAAAGCCATATTATAAATTTCTTCTTGACCGGCATCTTTAAGAGACAGACGATAATCAATGGTGCAATATGTCACATTTCATATCTGGTATCGTAACTCAAAACTCCTTTTTTATCTCAATAATTCTTTTCAACTATTCTATCCATACAATCCTGTAGCTTTGGTCTAAATACATTGAAACTGAGATTTAGGATGCTTCATTTATCAAAGGCCGGTAAAAAGGAAGCTCATTTCACTAGCAATACATAATTTTATAATCCAGGGATTCGTTTATGATTTCATTCCAAAACAAACTATCATTTAATTATAAATTTTGCTTTGACGATGTGCATCAAACCAATTAACTTAATAATCCCGAATATCATCAATTTGCCTCTGTTCAACTGCAAATTGAAATAAATCCCTTAAGCATCCCTAGTTGCCTCGAAGCACTTATTAACCAATTATAGAAATTCAGTTTCATGTATCATTTGTAGCAAAAAAAGATAAAAATTGAAAATAAATAATAATTATTATAATCGGATATCGTTCATTTGCTGCAACAAGGCCATAACTCGAAACACAATTTTTCCGGTGATGCATTTCAATTATTTAATACTTAATTAATTTCAGTGATACTATAATACAAAATAAAAAAATGGCACCATTGTCCTCGAGGGTCCAGTATTAATAATTGATTAGTTAAAAGTTCACGTCATTGCAATTGTCCCCCTGGTACGAACTCAAAAATCATCACCTTGGAATTACGAAGATCTTGCAGCAAACGAGCGACAAGCGATTACAAAGTCGAAAATAGTTTCAGGTTTGGTTAACATGATGGTATAGAAGGATCAATCTAATTAGGGAACCATAAATTATTTGCCACTTCTATAAATTTGTTTTATTGAAAACTAGTTTCGAATGTTAAACATTCATCCTCAGTTCTAGAAACACACAAAAAATTCAATGTTTTATAATACTGATTTATATTACATCTAATTTAATATGTATAATAATACCAACTATATTTTGAATTGCATATTTTAGAATTTTTTGTGTGTTTTTAGAACTGAGGATGAATGTATAACATTCGAAACTAGTTTTCAATAAAACAAATTTATAGAAGTGGCAAATAATTTATCAATCCCTAATTAGTTCCAGGCGTGGCCAAAAAATTACTCTCATAATTACTGCTCATATTTAGTAAATAAAACTATCCGTTGAAGATCATTTGATTTATTCTTATATGAGACCACTTTTAACAAGTAAATTGATTACTTTAGTTTAAATACTTCAATTACATGATTATAAATAATTGTATTATAAAATAAGTATACCTACGATAAATGTAAAATACAAATACCACACAACTATTTTTTTTTTTATTTCTATTTTTCTTCTATATAATGTAACATATTTTTATAGGATATAATTAGACGAATCCAAAAACAAAGTCCTAAGTCACTAAAAGAAGCAGTGTATAAAACCAGCCAACGTTTAGCCAATTCAGACAGGAGGACAGAAAAAGACAAGGACAAATAAACACAGAAAAAAAGGAAAAAAGACTGAAGATAAATAACGCATCACAAGTTGATGACTCATTTTTAGACTGAAGATGTAACTTGTGCTGTTTATCGTCTTCATTTATGTGAACTTGTCTTTTCTTGTACTGATGATGCCAGAATTGACGAATCGTCGATTGGTTAGTAATTTAAATAATTTTTTTATAAATTAAAATCTGTTTTTTTAATCTTCCTATTATATCCTACAAATTATAATTTGTCTATTTTATTAAGTTCATGAAATGTGTGAGATGAAATTATTTTAAATATTCCGAATTAGTATTGTGAGAAATAAATACTGTTCTGCAGCGCATGCGCTGATTATATTTAACAGATGACATTTGATAAAACCGTATTTTTTTTTTTAAATAAAGGACTAATTCAAAAACGTTCTGTGCAAAAAAAAAAATAAAATAATGATTTATTAAAGAAATATATATATTTCAACCAGTGGCGAAACCTGGTAATATTTATTATTTTATTAAATTCTTAATTTGTATTCTGAGTATACATAATCAAAAATATACTAACTTCTTAGGATTTACCAAAATATGAATTTTCAAAAACAAAAACGTAGAGACAGAGAGAGAGAGAGAGAGAGAGGGGAAAAGAGTAACATTTCTCGTCGCCATGTCACATCTGGTACAAGGGAACACTGGGCACCCTCTGTGAAGTAAAGCACTGCTTTCATTTGTCAATCCAATTTACAAAGGCTTTTAATCTTCAGAACGATTTTGCAACAAGCACAAAGGTCGTTTATGTTGGGTCTCATTATGAGTCAAACTAATGAAGGTGCCAAATCAGTAGCGAGTAACGTAACCCAACCAATTCAGCGCTACCTGTCCCAGGGAGTCAAAGACTAGGCCGCAGTATTTTGTTACCCCGTGTCGTAACAAAGGATTACCCTTTCAGCCTCTAAATAATCGGATTCAGGTAAATCTAACATACATACTCACACACATACACATATATATGTGTGTGTGTATATATGTGTGTATATATATATATATATATATATATATATATATATATATATATATATATAGTAGTTGTTTAGCCATAGCATTAATTTACATTTTTCCAGATACTCTGATTAAAAAAAATATATAATTTTGGTAGAAGGGCCATTTTCAAAATATCTGCAACATAACATTACAGCTATATTTTTAACTTTTTCTACGTCACTTTGAAGATGATTTTAAATTCTACAGATAAAGCAAAAGTAATTATAAAAAATTGATACTAGATAACTAAATTCTAGCGTTCAAGCTAAACATAAAAAAAATATACATTTTGTTGAAGATAATTTTTTTTTCCAATCCTTGACTAGACTGCGACTTCTTTAATTACTTCAGTATAAATGAGTAAGAGAATATAATTAAGGTTGTTGTAATTAAATTGATTAATTTAACCATAAAAATATCCCGGTTAGTGTTACTGAGTACTAGTTCTGTACGTCAGAGGTAAACAGCCCTAAGTCCAATTTTACAATAATATTTGCATTATTCTAGCCATATATTCCGATCATAAAAATATTATATAATCTAAAAATATATTAAAATATGCAACACTTCAAACATAAAGGTTGACAACTATGCAAATCAAGCTATACAACAGTCCGATCTGAAACATTTGTAAAACTTCGAAAATGTTACTTACGACAGATTACCCTGAGGTACAGAACTAAGCTGGCCAGACGCATTACAATCATTCGAATACAATTAAGGAGAAAGGATAAAACAATTTCATGGTTGAAAGCTCTTGCAACATTATACTGGTGTCACCTTGGAAATGGTCAGTAGCATAATTCCGTGTGCGTCATTTGTAAGAAATGGCCTCTGAATTATAATACCATATCACTGTAATAGACCCGACAAATATCTCGTGTGAATAAACGTTGCCACACGGAGAAAAAAAAATTGGGTCTTATGTTATGCTGGTGAACATATTTTCTAATAGGTAATAGGTACTCTTAAACAAATTATTTTAAATTATATAGACGACAATAGATTGAACATATTTACAGTACACAGATTGAACAATTAAGAACATTAAACTTGTTTAATTAAAAAAAAATCAGTTGACATCCTCATGATAGTATAGAAGGATCAATCTAATTAGGGATTGATAAATTATTTGCCACTTTTATAATTTTGTATTATTGAAAACTAGTTTCTAATGTTATACATTCATCTATAATAATTTATAGGCAAATAATTTATCAGTCCCTAATTTAAAAAAATCAGTTATGCGGGAGTTCTTAGAGCAGTTTTTTGTTTAATATTTTAGCCTCAATACCCTGTTTGATTATGTCGCTCTGAAGATCATTTTCAATTACGAATTGAGTCCAAACCAATGTGTCTGCTCATCATCTTCCATTTTCAACTGCCGCGCCGTTATAACCGAAGGTTTTACCCTTACAAGGCGCTATAACTGATATTTCGTTGCAAGTGTTGTTATATCCAGTTGAAATTGGATGTAGTAGTTACAAGAGACCTGACTGTTTAGTCGCTGTAGCCGATGTCATTAAAGGTGACCTTATTTTTAAATTAATTGTTTTCCTCCCTACCGTGGTTAATTCACGTTCAACCATTAAACCTCCATTAAGTATCATCGGAAACGTTCCAGACCCTCAGAAATTTGGTACAACAATCGATCATTTTATTATATTCAGGGGACGCGTGATCTTTTTTAAGATATACTAATCAAATGAACGTATATTTTTGTAAAGAATAAACATTTAACAGCAACATTCGAGGAGGCTGTGTCCATTTAATAAAATCGGATAGAGCAAAAAAAAAAAAAATCAGGGCAGAGTTTGGACAAAGCTAGCAGGCCGTATATTAAAAAGAGTTCTCTCCATGACAGGAAGCGACGCAACTGGTGAAGATCGCATAGGCTTTGTGTGGTCCAGGAAGCGGCTCGTACACAACCTGACACATGATATAGTAGCCGGGATAAAAACTGGATGAAATTCGATCCCAAAAGCCAAGCTGTTGCAACCTAACTACTGGAGGCTACAGTTCCAAAATCATTATTTTCCAGGCTGGAGATTCTGCTGGAGATTCTAAACTCGAACCCGAGAGGGAAGTTTTCCTCAATAACAGTGCGATTGACAAGTTGACAGTGAGGTAATAGAATGAGAGTGCGAAGTGTAAATCTATTTGTTGTTTGACTATGAGGGATGGTTTCGACTCCGTTGTTTCTTTTACGAATAACATTTCGGAGCTCGTGGAAGCGTAGTAATAAATAATTAAAACTCATTGAATTCGATGGTACCAAAACAGCCAGCTCATTAAACCTAGTCAAACCCAGAAAGTTCAAGGTCAGACCTATTTCTAATTCCCCCATCTACGTCTCGGGATACGCTTCGAACTTTTATTCTCATTTGAGCACTGATTACCTTATTGGAGATATTCATTCATTACCAAACCTAACAACTTCACATCCAAAATTTTCCAGTTCAAAAACAGATAGGCAGGCCATATCAAAAACAATTTATGCGCTTTGATAAGTTCATATGGTGGAGACGAAATTTCTGTACATTAATTTTGTTTTTTAATATTCGGCAATTGTTTCACACTTTTTTTTTAAATTATTTTTTCACAAAAGCTTTATAACTCCGGACGTAAAAAGTTAAGAAACTCTTACACTAAATAAAATTTCGCCTAGATCACAGGTCAAAACAACAATAAATCAAAAATAATCTTTCAACGCGCAATGACATATATTGCGGCT
Organism: Rhaphigaster nebulosa; assembly: GCA_948150685.1. Taxonomy (NCBI): domain Eukaryota; kingdom Metazoa; phylum Arthropoda; class Insecta; order Hemiptera; family Pentatomidae; genus Rhaphigaster; species Rhaphigaster nebulosa. Next base: position 17,405,970 of record OX411312.1, on the reverse strand, counting down.
TAGAAATCTATTTTAAAAAAATATATTCCTTCTTTATTTCTCTCTTTTTTTTTTTTTAAATAAATTTGTTAATCGATCAATATCGATTTATTTAAGTATTATCATGTTATTTATTAAGTAAATTGAGCATTTGTTCGAAAAAAAAAGCTATATGATATGATAGGTATATTACATTAATGTGCATTAAAAAAGAGAACATATATATTTAAAGCATATTATGCAGTTCTAAAATTTATTTTATTTTTTCTTATTTTATTTATTTTTATCTTCACTTATCTATACATGAAATAAGCATTAAGAGAAAGTATTGCGAACGTTTAGAGTTCCTCTGAGTCCAAATAGCCAAGTCTCGAAAAATGTTCTCTGCGTGTGTATAAACAGCTCCAAAACGAAAAGTGGTACGAAACTGAAATTGCGTATTTAAGGTAGGTATATACCTGTGAAGTTACAGAAACTTTATATCATCGATTTTATACATTTCTCTCGAAAAAAGGATCCAACAATTTTGATTAAACTCTGTATGTAGATAGATAATTAAATGCTATTAAATACGAGCTAAGAATTGTCCTCATTGAAATAGTCTGATAGGGCTTAAATGCCAAATTTTCAAAATGGCTTTCTATGAAGTACCATTAATTTCGTTGATTTGAAATAATTAACAGTCTCCCATTGCTAGTAGTAATAAAAAATTGATAAATATAAACTATGAAGGAATTTCATAATTAACTAAAGGAAAAAAGGTGAAATATTTCCCCACGTTGTTAACAAATTTCCAGCAATAAGATTAATAATATAGATGTATAATATACCGTTGGAAAACTAAAGATTTTAGAAAAAAAATATTTAACATATTAAACCGAAGAAGGTAATAAATAGAAAGTGACGAAAAACTAATCAAATTAAGCCATTTTGTACTTAATACTTTCTACTTATATATTATTAAATGAGAAATAAATGTTTCCATTAAAACAAAATAGAAAATTTTAAAATTTATTTTAAGTAGCATTAAAAGTAAAATGCGCGCACCGCACCAGATTTTTATGATTTGTTTTAGATAATGTACAAAAATATTTTATTTTTAATATTTATTTTTTTAAAATTATATTAAATTTATTTTGCATAATAACATTGTGCATTTAAAAAAAAAAAATTTTTTAAATATTTTCAGTACCCGCAGTGCTAACTAATTTACTTTTAAAATAAAGTTTAAAGCTGAGGTGACAGAGACCTCATTACATAACAGAAACACACAAGTGACTAGAAGTGAAAAGAAGTCTTTTTAAGTGAAGTTCCATTAAGGAAATACACAAGCTCAGTTAAAAGAAACTTCAAGTACCTACCTAACTTGCCAGTAATCTGATTGCAGTTAGTTGTGAAGAGAATGAGATTGTTGTTTAATGTAAAGAGAAAGTGTCTGGTTTAAAAAAATGTTTTCTTCCCCAATTAAATACTAAATTAATTCTCATACTAATGTAATAGTAAAAACACATACGGATTGAGGATATTTATGTCATTATCATGGAGAGAAGAGGAAGAACTTCAAAAAATCTAAATTAACTTCTTCAAAGAGCCAATGAAATAAACGGAGAACTGGCTTAAACGGATTTGAGGGAGATTGATTGAAAAATTTGAATTTCCAATGAGAGAGCTTTGTTTTAACTTACTCAAGAAAAGTGCATGCCATAAGGATTTTACATATATATTTTGATTTTCTTATGAGAAAAAACTTTTCAACCGGCACTCTAATTCAACTCTATTTTTCTTTTCATTTTTTAAAAATATTGTTATGAGGAAGGAAGATAAATATATATATATATATATATATATATATATATATATATATATATATATACATACATATATTTAGATCAGTTGAGGTAAGCATGATGGTATAGAAGGATCAATCTAATTAGGGATTGATAAATTATTTACCCCTTCTATAATATTGTTTTTATTGAAAACTAGTTTCAAATGTTATACATTCATCTTCAGTTTTAGAAACAAAAATTCAAAAATAAGCAACTTAAAATACAGTTTGTTATTATTATACATATTAAATTATTTGTCGTCAAAATACATATTCTTATTACCTAAGCCGCTTACCTACAAACACCTTACCTTTCTTCCATTACAGTCATTTCCATTACTAGTTCAGTGCGAGGACGAACCAATTTAAACTTTTATGTTGATATAACCTATTTAACTCTCGGTGAGTACCAACATGTATATGATCTCTTGTCTTAATTAAATTCATAAATGTTTTATAATACCAATTTATATTACATTTAATTTAATATGTATAATAATACACAACTGTATTTTAAATTGCTTATTTTTGAATTTTTGTGTGTTTTTAGAAATGAAGATGAATGTATAACATTTGAAACTAATTTTCAATGAAAACAAAATTATAGAAGTGGCAAATAATTAATCAATCCCTAATTACATGTTTAGAGATAGGTGATCGTCCGATGGGTAGACCAAAACATAGATGGGAAGATTGTGTTAGCTAAGCCAAATTATTAATATCTTAAAATAAAAATGTAAAGCCCTCAGAGGAATTAAACAATTGTTTTGTACATTTCATCGATTCTTAACAAACACTTCTTTACATCAGAACCATCTTCCCTTGTCCTAATAATGCGACATAATAATAATACTTTTAAAAAATCAGGACTCAAACCATTAGAATAATATTACAGACAATAAAATGTGGGTTTTAGAGCCTTAAGAGTCAAAGAAAAAACAATTATCAATTTATAATTATAATAAAAAACATTGAAATACAGATGGAAAACTTACGGAAGAAGCTTTTAGTGCGCATGCGCATAATTACATTTTTTTATTGAAATAACATTCAACTTACGAATTAGTGCACGCGATTGAAAGAAGAAAATCAAAATCAAATGTTAAAACAAAAATCATGATGGTATATTAGACAAGGTAGAAATTATGTACAGGTATGTTTCTCCCCATTGGGTGAAACCTACCGGCTTATACTCCGCCCCGCAAGGTTCGTCCTTGAGTTATTTGCGTAGAAATACTAAAATTATTAAATAAAAAAAATTAATAGTAATAAAAAAAAAATTAAGAATATATATCGTAAACTGGGGTAACTTTTAGGGTGATGGGATAACTTTAAGTCAATTGGAATTTCAAATTATTTCTGATTTTTGATTAAGTCTCGGGTGACTTAAAATACAGGAAACATCTGCCTACAATCCTAAGAGAACTTAATGGATAAGAATGGTTGAATAAGCGGGATTTGAAAGTGGAAAGAGTATTGGGTCAACGAATGAACGAGGAAATGGAATTCCGGAGAGATGAGAATCGGATAAGGAAAGATTGTCGAATGCTGCGGTACGGTGTGCCGTTGTATATAAATCTGAAGGGCGAGGACGGGTATTGCGGAAACGGAGAGAGAATTTGAACTAAATAAGATCAGAGATGTGTGATGGATGGTGGGATTGAGTAGCTTAATAGGGGAAGGATGCCAGGAAATAAGATGGCAGAACTGATAAAGCCAATTCAACTCTTCATGAAATTAAGGGACAGAGAATCCTAAGGATAAATCTTGCAAAACAATTAATGAGCGGTTTTAGTTTAGCCTGGAGATGCCCAAAGGTACCTCCTTTAACCCTTTATAGGGCAAAATTATAGAGCATTGCAAACAATTTTAAAACTAATTTATTCATTCTTTTAGGCATCTAATATTTCTGTTTTTTCTTTATGAAAACAAAATTTTATGTAGGAGAATCTTGATTGGGGGTGCGGTCAATAAATAATGACAACAACTCAAGTTATGTAAAGTTGGCGCTTGACTATACGTCACTCAGCCCTGATGATGGCCTAAAACTTAGGCCGAAATGTCGGAACACTGTATAAGAAGTTTTTTCTTATTTGTGAGTTTATTTACTGATCGTAACCTCAACCGACTTTATTTATTGATCGCACCCCAAACCAAGTTTCTCCTCATCCATTTTCCACGATCAACCATACCCTCACCATTAAAAAAAAAATTGACAGCGAAATAATAGGCTGGCATAACATGTGTAGATGTGTAACTGAGTTTTAAACTTCTCATTTCTTATTTTTTTTAAATAAATAATCGTTTCAAATTTAAAAAAAAATCTGTTTAATTATAACTCTAATAGTGTTTTGAACATCTTTGAACTTCATTATAAGTAAAATATACCTATATTATATAGGTATAATTAAGGTATAAGTAAAAGATTGAAATTATATATTAATTAATTATATTAATTGATAATAATATTAATTACATTAAAGTACTATGGATTGATAATGAAAATAAAATTATTGAAATAAAATTACCAAGATTCACGTAATTGTAAGTTGTTTTCAAAGGGTGTCAATTTCCCCGACAATATTGAAATATTATCCTGTTAACAAATCTGATGAAAAAAATGGCTTAGAATAAAATTGCTACATGTTTTTTTCAATAGAGTAAAAGAATTAAAATGATTTAAAAAGAGTGGGTTTTAATTTTGCAAATGCAACAATGCAAGCAATTTCTCTGGCAGTTGAGTCCTTTACGCATTGTTCTAGCCCTCTTGTCAGCTATTATATCCCAATGAAACTATGAATATGCAAAATTGTAATTGACATATTTGGTTCTAGTAAAACACGTGTACCACGGTTCAATAAAGGATTCAACTGCGTCCTGCTGATCAGATGTTCGAATATAACCTCAGCTGTTGTTATGTTATCTCACTTTGTCTTCAGTATGCTATTGGTTCAGTGAGTAATGTGCTATCTTCAGTTGATGTGAGATGTGCTGAATTTGATCTTATATATATGAATTTATTTGAGAAAAGTTATTTACCGATATTTTAGAGACTTAAACATTTTGTGTCTTGAATCTTACAATTGTATCTTTTCAAATAATTTATGTCTCTTTTTGAGTTTTTCCTGTTTTATATTAAAATATTCATTAAATAATAATTTTTTAAGATAGTTTTCAAAATGTAACATCCAAACGATACAAATTGATTAAAGACGCGGAGCTGGACCCAATTGAATCAAATAAGCCAGCTAAGTTGGCCATCGGAAGGCGATAATTTAATTTAGCTATATCATTAATGTGTTCGGGAGCAGCTAAGTTCCACGGTCGATATGGCACTTGCTAACTCCTGTTTATCTGTCCCCACTTGGCCTTTATTCAAACCCTTAACGAACCTCTTCTCAACCCTTACTCAATGAATAATATGAATAAAAATGAACGAAAGCATGGTAGGTATTGGGGAATATTGAAATTCTCTATTAATCGTACTATTCACAGACATTAGACGCAAAAGGTACAGAACATTGAAATTTGGTTTATTCACATCAATTTTGATTAAACTTCTCACATTAATAGAAAAAGAAAACTTGAGCAGCAGATCTTCGTCACTAAGTTCTTATTTTCAATTATCTTTAATAGTAACTAAAATGGATGGGAGAAAAAAAGTTGAGACACCCAAAAAGCACTTCTCTCACATAAACTCAAATTTTCAACCTTTTAACTCAATTTGGCGGAACTGTAGAGGTGCGCAAAATCTTAAAAAACAGACAAAAAAATTAAACAACCACCGCTTCCCCTAGAAACAACCACCTAATTTCAGCACATTTGATCCAAAGGAGACCGCTGGAAGTGGTGTGTGTGTAAATATTTGAGAATAAAACAACCGCGCTTAAAACATTCTTTTTCAAATATTGCAAATTTAAAAAAACAGATATTGCAAAAAAAAAAACTAAGAACGTGTGCCTTATTAACTAATCATAAAAATTAAAAAAAAATTATTAAAATAAAACTTACTCCATGCCGACAGCAACAAACATATAATCTATACAAGGGGCGTAAATAGTAGGTGGTAAGCTGCCAAATGTCATGGATCTCGACCCAAGGGGAGTCTCGAATTAGCCTTTATAGCAATAAAATATAATATCAAGAATATTAAATTATATTACAATTAGTAATACAATTAATACGCAAAATTGTATTATTATGTACAACACAGCTGCATCTTCAAATTTTGAGTAAGAAACTTAGGGGGCCTCAAAAGTTGACAGTCACGTACCTCCAGAATCATACCTACCTCCACTATACAACGCTACCCATCAAGATCTTTCATCTATTCTCCCATCTACGTCTTGATCCAAACCTTAAACCTTAGCCCATCGATTTTTTAAGTTGAATAATTTTCTACTGATTTATTAATAATTTAATCCAAGATTTTTCTTGTTATAACCTTTATTTCATTTCTTAAACCATATTAATTTAAACCATATAGACAACCAATTAATTTGCTAATTACAAATTCAGTAATCTATCCTGATAGACATGGACAGAGTATACTATTCCTATAGCTATTACTACACCTTGATGTTTTCGTAAGGCAAGGAGATAGCTCATCCAGCTCTTTCTCACCATTCTACGAATGCAGTCGAGCATTAGGTTTGTGGTCATACCTTGAATTCCTTCGTTAACTGTTGGAGTGCGAACGTCCCAAAGTAATGAAATGTTTGCCAATGAACTATAGAGGTTTGGTTATAATCCTGAAACTTATGACTGAAAAATTTTCAAGTTTACTTATGTGGATCTTTTTGGATGTTTCGTATATTTGTGAAGCGTAGGTACAAATGGACTCAAGTAAGTGTTCAATTTCTATCTTTGTTTCAATTTTAAACTTCTTATATAAACTTAACAAACAGATGTTAATCGTCTTAATTAATTAATTTACTATAGGTGCGTAATATTTTATTAATTATTAAAAAATAAATTAATATTATACAGCTGAGAGTATGGCAAACATGTTTTCATAATTAAAGAATATAATATTTGAAGAAAATATTTTCACCGTCACAACCGAAACCATCACGGCCTAACACAAACTGGAAACGAGACGTGCATAATTGAAAATTCATTTGTTTTAGGCGATTGGCGACATGAATTATGTCCCGGCGGGGAATACGAAAGTAGGTCCATCCAGGGCGTAATATACGACGTTGGAGCAGTAATTGGTAAACGTGGAGCCCTCCAACAATTCCAGCACTCCAACAATTCCAACTATCCATCATGCGCCCAAGTTCTCTCAGTGCTCAAAGCTCCCTCTTTCCCCACATACTTCCTCGTCTTGTTTTTACCCGGCAAAGTTCCCGTTATGGCAACACTTGGCATACTTAGCCGCCGGACACTGTCTACACACGACCAGGCATATCGTAAACAATTTTATACATCCAGCCAAGATATTATCATTAAAATATGAAAAGTTTTGTTTTACCATCCAAAGAAATTGAAAGAAAAATATGTGAATAAAAGGTATGGTTGTAAAGCAGTGAGCACTACCTGTATCGACTTCGGTTTTTAAAAATGCTTAAGCGCCAAAAATTCTAAATTTGGCTTTCAATTGATTTTGGGACTTAAACACCAACTCTATCGATTCCCTCTCACGATATAACGCAAAAAAAATTTGGAAATGGTCTAAAAATCAAATATTGATGACGCAAGCACCAAATACTAACGACTCTCAGTCGTCACTCTGGCCTAAACTAGTGCTGGAAGCCTTAAAAATATATTGTAATTATAAAAATTTCGGCAAGTAAATATATTCCTACTGTATTCGTTTCATGTGTTTCCTGTAAAGTTTGATAAATTGCACTTACGCCTTTTTCAAAAAAACTACGTCGACATATATTTTATTTATTTATGAGGAAAGTGACCTATCTGTGGTGTTTCCCCCTTTAACCTTCAATTTATTATTAGACCCTTTTATTTTATTAATAAAAAAAAAAAAGTGTTGCACTTAATAAGTCTTTATTAACGTTTTAATAAAATAAAATAAAACATCTAAGTAACATTCCACATCAATTTAATGCCGTGAAAGCAAGTAAATTAAATTTAACAAGTGGAATTTCCCAACGTCTCTTCCCCATTTTACAAAATCTTTGGATAACCCTGAAAATATTGTAGTGTGTATAGATGAAATGTACTCTTCTGATATCAAATTCAATTTTCATAAGATTTGAAAACATTTGAACATTTTTACTTTAAATCACATTTCGAAAAGAAAATGGACAAGAGACCTTTTGAAATTCAGCTACTCATTTATTGAATTAAATAATCAATTAAAGAAATAATAATATATATATATATATATATATATATATATATATATATATATATATATATATATATGTATAAATAATCTAACTAAAAAAAAATTTTAAATATGCTGTTTACTACAGCTTTTATTAAGGAATTAGTCAATGCTGTCATTTATTGAGAAACTAACATTGTTTATAAGGATGCGGATTTGTTTATATAGTTTGTTTTTCGAGAAAGTACCTTTTTAGTCCTCCTTTTCACTATAAACATAAAATGATATTTTTCCGCCGCTTATTCCAATCATAACAATAATTTTCTGAATCTATATGCGTTTTTACAGTATGTATATATGTATACTGGATTAAAAACAATTAACATAAATGAATCTTCATTGCTGGAAGTACTCAAGTAAAAAGAATCAACGTTTTTTCGTACATATTTTTTTATTAGCCATTGTTTCCCAGTGATTCGCATTTACCCAAACCCAAAGGACGTCATGATCTTCCATTGTGAAATCCCTCCTCGGATGGAAGGCGGGCGGGGGTGTGAGAACGTCTGGTAGGCACGTCTCGAGCGTAGCCAATCCTTGTTGGTAGAAGACTTTTTGTTTGCCTGGCATAACAATGGTGTCCACAGTTGGTAATTTCGTGTCCACTTCTTCAAAAGTCCGTGTCCAATGGCCGCCGCCAGTTTCTTGCCGCTATTAAATAGTTTAAAGGATTACCCAAGAGCGTTCTGTGTCGCTTCTTTTTTGAAGGATGGCTTCCGTTTCTTGGGGAGGATACTGCTCGTGGAAAAAGGGTCTGATTGTGACCATTATTTTATTCATTTTTCCTCCCACAAGTAGGAAAGGAAAGCATTGTAATCAGATCGAACTTTTGATGAGCAATTTTCAACAGATCTTTAAGTCTGAGAATCCTTTGAATCCAAAAAATGCATTTTCAACCATTGGTCCATGTGTACGACGATTATTTCTTGAACAGACAAACCGATATTATTTTATTTTGTAGGGTTTTGGCACCCAATGCCTGTCTATAAATCGAGTACCCTCTGCGAACTAGCGGAGTTATTTTTTTTCTAGTCTTTTCATTAAAGCCTTTTAAGCATCTTAAGAATAAACAAGAAAAAAAAATTACGAAAAGTAAAATTCATTTGTGCATAATAACTCACAAAGTATACATTTGATGGTAAATATTTTATATATATATATATATATATATATATATATATATATATATATATATATATATATATATATGTACGTAAAAGTGTTTTGTCATTTTAGGTTTTGATTGTGTAGGCCATGGGGATAAAATCAACAAGAGATGTAACCTTAAGATCAGATGTTTGTTTATGATTGTACCATATCTGTTAGTCTTTGTTAATAAGTTTTAATGTTTGTAAGGAGTGCAGAGTTAGATTCAATTTTGTATTATTAACTATAAAAACCGATTTATTTTTAGTTAAGTTGTTTGCTTTGGTTTTGATAAACACATTGCAAACTATTGTTTTTGTAAATAATGCTAAATAAAATTGTTATTTTTAGGATCAAATCGGTCTAAAGTTATTGCAGAAGTTATTAGAAGAATATTAGGGTTGAATATTTTACATTTTATATATATATATATATATATATATATATACACACAGACACACACCCAGCCGAAACTGTATATCGAACTTTTTTAAAGAACCTCGAATTTTTATTAGAAATAAATATTTTGTATATTGAATAAAATTTATATATATTGAACAAAATATTACATTTAAAAAATATATAAAATAAAAAACATTTATAAAAATATAAAAGGTACATAAGAATGGGTAATAATTAAAAAAAAAAACATGTTCCACTTTTCCAAAGCAATGGAAATTCGTGGAAGATTTCAGAAGAGGCACAGGAGTACCTAAATTCGCCGAATCTCTTTCCTAACACAGAGCAGAATTTTCATTTTAAATTCAGTTAAACTTTTACCTTTTTTGTACTGTTCATGCGAGCCATGAATTATTAGTAATACTTTCCTTATTAGTAATGATAATTCTAATTCTTAGTGAGACTAAGTCACTTGATTTGTTTTAGTAGCATCTGAATATCACCTATTTAATATATCTATTGGTTTACGAAGTCGAAAGACAAACAGAGCGCGCGGTTTGGAGTTTAAACTTGAAATTTATTGAAATCGTTTTTGATTGTTTAGTGTTTCAATGCCATGTCCAATGATCGTATTTCTGCTATATTCAGTCCTTGGTAATACAAAATACAATAAAAAGTTTTAGATTTATATTAACTAAATAATTAAGTGCATCAAAACTTCGGGTCCAATTTTTAAGATTTTGATATTTCTATTTTATTAAAAATAAACTTTGATTTTTCGTAGGAGAGAGCGTGGCCGGTTGGCATAAGGGGTAGGTTGGCCAACTGTTTTTAATCTCATTTAATTACTAAAAACCTATAAAAATATTAACACATATTATTCAAAAGATTTATTACTAAGAACTAGAGAAAAATGAATTAAATTGCTCGACATAAAAAAAAAAAATAAAAAGGCAGAAAGAAAATCAAAATTGAATAAATAATGATTAAAAACTATCAAACTTTCATTAAAAACAAAAAATAAAACAGATAACAATAAGATAGACAAAAACATTAATTAAACCAATATTTCTCAAGCATTAAGTTCAAAAATCTCATGTTTTTTTATGATGTGCTCAGCAGTGATGCGGGCGTCTTCCATTGTCCGATACCAAAATATTCAATTTGTTGTTTCTATAGTTTGCCAACTATTTCCGATGATATAGTGAATGCTGAAGTAACGCTAATATTTTTTTAACTCATTTGTCCACTCACACCACCAGTTAGTCCACTTTTAACAGGTATGTTTAAGTCAAAAAGCCAATAAGCCAAAAAGCAAAGCCTGCTTCAATGGTTGTCGAAGCTGCTGTCCTTTTAGGTATTTTTTAATTTATTTTTTCGTTAGTTTATTATATTTTGTTTTTAAATATCGATTTTTGATATTCAAATTTTTATATTGATATATCGAATAAAAACTATCTGACAAAGATATCGATATATTTCTTTTAAAATATAGATATTTGGATAGGTCGATATTTTTCCAATATCCCTAATTTTGTTTATCCGAACTACACCTCAGTACAATAGTCGCATCTCTATTTTTTTGTATGTTGCTTACTATAAAAGGCTGTGAAAAAATTATTTTGCATTTCTTTTTTATCGTCGGTTAATCCGGAGAACCGGTTAAGCGGGGTTCTAATGTATACATATAAACCTAAATGTCATCACATAATAAGTCGGAGTATCATGCAACACACAAGGCTGAACCATCTCGACGATCTAAACCAAACAATAGTCCATCACAATAAATACCAAGAATATATCCCAGAGGTTAACGACCCAAGCTGACGTAGCTCATTCACTAAGGTGCAACCCAATGGAATTAATTAATACGTCTGTTTCCCATTACTCTCAGTAATCCTGAGCAACATTATATGAATAGTATTACGCAATCCTACACCATTATTTAACATTTATTCATTATTACAAATAATAATAATTACTAACATTATTAGCCATTTTAAAAATACAAACGTATAAATGTTTTATATATACATTAAGCTTTTTACTTGTCAACATATTCAATTTGAAATTCAGTTATTTAAAAAATATAAATATCAATTTGTCAAAATTCGATTGTGAAATAAAAACCTTTAGTGCTTTTTTTTTTTTCTTTAAATGATTATGAATATCACTGAAAATGAAAAGGAGATTTATAAAGTAAGATAATTCAAAAGAAACCATCTGAAATATTTTATCTAAAGAATTGACTACCAGAAATTTATTTATTTTTTACGAACACTCCATGCCCACACAAACCGACTAGCTAGATCGCTACCTTTCACCTAATCTGTTCCAATAACCGTTCCAGGCATCTGAAAAAAAAATGGTAATGGGACTTCCTAAAATGAAATAGTCATTGAAGTACTCTCAATTTGTATCGACCTTACATCGTGTTTTATAATTCAGATATAAAATTTATATGTATTTTCAATAGTTTTAAATTTCAATAAAAAGGAGAAACAAGTTAAATTTTTTTTATCTTGTGCCTAACATATTTTTTATTTTGAATTCGATAATCTTTATCCTGTTCTTTTATTGTTATTGATCTTATGTTGGTGATTGTTTTATTATCTTTTCTTTAGTATTATTTTGTTTACTGTTATTCAATTTTATTTTTATAATAGAACATGACATATATGTTATAACAGTATGATTTATTTTATTGCATTTAATGGTATTATTATAGCATTCTGATCTACAATGTTAGTTTATCACTAGTAATCTAATTAATAATGAATACTTCTTTATATGAAACTATTAAGAATGTATAAATTTGTCATATTATGATTTCAGTTGTATATTATAGTTCAATGTTTCACGCCAATATAATTACTGTGATATACAGTTAGATGTTACTTATAACACATATTATTTATGTTACTTTATTTTTTCATCTATAATATCATTTCTACAAAGACATAATGCACCATTTATATAATGTTTATTTCTAACTACATTTTTGGATGAAGACTTCTATCCTTTGGTTTATTTTTATTTACTACATGATTATGTGTATTTTGTAAAATGTTTTTATACAACAGATGTAAATATTTTCTTGTGTATTCTACTATCATTGTTCCGAATAGGTGATTTTGATTTTTACCTCTTTGTTTTATTGTTATATATTGTTTCACATATATATATATATATATATATATATATATATATATATATATATATATATATATATACACACACACACACACAAATATATTTATAAATGTACATAACATTACATAATAATTTTTTATTCATTATTTAATAGGACTTATGACCAGAAATAATCGTTATCTTTTGAACATTATTATTATTATTTTCAATGGACTTTGTCCCAGAATAATTTTTTTTTTCTATTCTATTCTATTCTTTACTATGTTGACAGTAAGATGCATACAAATGCAGAGATATACAGACAATGAACATTCTTATAGAAAATAAATGAACAAAATTAATTAAACAATGGTCATAGTTTGCCACACAACGTGATATACTCGCTTTGCTTCGTACGTAGTAAACGTTTATTAACTGCATTATTTACTCATGTTTATTATATATATGTTATACGGTGTTATCTATCGTGTTCGTTTTATATGCAGTTAATTAATTTTCATTCTATTCATAACATCTGCTTAGAGCCTATTAAGATTCTTTATATCTGTTATATAATTAATAGGTTATTCTTAGTTATAAAATTATTTATATAAATAATATATTTATATAAATAATATATATATATATATATATATATATATATATATATATATATATATATATATATATATATATATATATATATATATATATATATTTACACAGAATTCACTGACACACTGACATAAAATCAAAGACACCACTCGACTATTCCCTTGTAGCCTGCCTTTCTCCTGTCTTTTGACACTGTCAGAAAATAATTCTCACTTAGGAAGAGAAAGGTGACTCCCTTTCACAAGTTTCGAAGCCCATTCGTAAACTGGCTATCAATCATAGTGACACAGCTTTCTTCTCCATTTGACCCTACCATTCCCGAAAATAAAGAACACAGCCAGAACGACAAATAATTTATGATCAACAGTTATATTCTTCAAACGAGATAATAGTAATGTATCAAGTGGCATATGGCTCATTACATTGCGATTGCAATAATCCTAGGATATTCAGTAATCATAAAAGATTGAGCTTTAGAAGATAAATTTTCATCTGACTAAAAAAAAAAAAATTAAATATTATGATACATTTAAAATTAATTTTCAAATGTCTTTGGATTGATTACAGAGATTTTAAATGATTCATTTATTGGTGCACCAGATGAGAACTTTTCCCCGAATAATAATGATGCAAAATGTTGGTTTAATTATAAAAAAAGTAATTGCAAAAGCAAGAATAATATAAATGCACTTAAATACACATAAATGGACTAAAATAGTGAACATTTTTAGTTGTATACGGTAACAATAATACATTATATACCATCAGAGGCTACCAAGCTAAAGTACAATATTGTATATTAATTAAATCGGATTCTACAGACCAAGGGGATTAAGAATATTAAACATTTTTTCCTGAATTCTTCCTTAAAATATTTAAGAGATAATCCGAAGCTTTAGAACATCCCTACAGTAAATAGAATATTTTTTTCCTGCAAAGTATTATTTAATATAAGGCTTAAGCTGCATTAAATATCATAAATAAATGATGAAGCAATCCTAAATATCATGACACATCTCACGTCAAGAAACTTCCAAAAAATTGCCTTCTTTTTTTAAAAATTAGTTTTAAAAGGATATCCGAGTGAGGTAGGCTGCATTAAATATCATAAATAAATGACGAGGCAACCCTAAATATCAAGACACATCTCACGTCAAAAACATTTCCAAAAAATTACCTTATTTTTTTTAAAGTTTATTTTCAAAGGATAGCCAAAGGATAGGAGTTGGCAGCGAAGCAGCTATGGATATTGAGAATAAGCACAAATTGGTCACCACTAGGTGACTGATGAGAGACCGCCAACTATAGATGGAGGTTTAGTGAAGTATAAGGCTGAGAATCAAGTTGACATTTGATTTTTTGCCAAAAAAAAAAAAAAAACCTTAACTGTAAAAAAAAAATATTATTTCGAAGTAATGTGCTAGGAATTATAATTTGTAATTATATGTAGGCATGAATATAATATAAACAAGCAATGAGTATTGACGACCACAGCTCACCCTCCCACCACCTCTGACCTATCACAAGCTTGTGACCTGAGGGGTAGTTTTCAATTTTCTCTGGATGCCCTAACCCTCCCCCCCCCCCTTTCCTCCTCGATCTGCCATTCCAAGAATGTCTTAAAATATGCATTAATATTGCCATCGATCCGTATCTCAGCCAATTCAGGTAATAAGACCAAATAATTTCCCCGCCTCTTCGGAGAGTACCAATGGCCTGAAATTTCTTCAACCAATTCAGGAAGGACTTGATTATTAGCAGAGAAACGTGACTACGAAGACTGAAAATATTTTTTAAAACCCGAAAAGGCAGTTGAAATTGAAAGTATTTCATTCCATAAAAAAAAAAAAATTAAATTTCTTCCACACAAAAAAAAAAGTATTCCAAAAATAATCCGTCGATTCAATAATCAGTCATATATTTTATTAATGTATTTTAAATTATGAATACAAATTTTCAAAAAAAAAAAAAAAAAAAAGACAATTTACCTCATGCTTAACTCGGATCATTTGCAAGTTTTGATAGTTTTTTGTCAACAAAAAATTGTAACTTACCTGCAAAAAAAACAAAACATATATTAGTACACAAGTCAGCAAAAAAACAAAACAAAAAACAACGATAAACAAATATAATCCTGCATTGTTTTAAATATTTTACTTCAAACAAATAGTCGTCAAGTTATTACTAGTATTTAATTAATTTTAGCGATTAAATTTTCAAATGCTCAGGATTCATATGAATAGATTATATTTAACATTTATTACATGTGAATTGGAAATCAGAAGATATTTTTTTTTTTTATATGATAATGTTATTTTCATAGCATTTACATACATATTTTATTTATTTGCACCATTCCAGCCAATATTTATTTATTATCTATTTTTTATCAGTTTGTATATATCTCGCATGAGTTGTAATCGTAAAGAGGGTTAAGTGATTGGACCGAAACGTTACCTGTAAATTAAAAAAAAAATTAAAACTTATTGATTAATCCTTGTTCTTACTATTATTATTAATAGTTAATAGTTTAGCAATTATGTAACTGGTACTATAAATAACTTAAGGGAAAAAGGTCAGCAGGTTGGTTATCACATAAACGATAAAAATTAAAGTTATGTTCGTCAATTCCTATGTTATGTTAGTAGAGATGGAGAGAATAATTGACTGTCAAGCGGTATTTTCTTCCAAGTTGACATTCGATTTCCCATCCAATCAACAGACAAAACACACCTTGCCAGATACAAACAAAACTGCCTACCGCTAGCGAACATACACTGGATGAAAGACAGTTCTTGTTAACCACCACGTTAAACAATGACAATCTTCCAGTTAAGTCCTGGAACCCATTGCTATGCAGATGCACTGTAAGTTGATAGAAGTGTTGCTACCAATTAGTGGAGAGAACTTGTTCTAGGTAGTACCTATCCTCCATAACCTTGTTAATGTCGCTGTTGGTTAAGGTCTAGAACCCTTAACAGGGTTGTTCAGCTGAGGATTTCGAATGAGGATAAAATCATCAGTATTATATTTAGATAAATTGAAAAGACATCTCACATCAACAATAAAAAAAACTAACCAAAATGGGACAGTACATCACTCCAAGACAGTTACATATACTTACAGTATATGTTGAAAATAGTAACTCTTGCAAATATACAGGATGTCCCGTAAAGTATGGGAAATATTTAAAGAGGTGAAAGTAGGCGACAAAAGCAACAAAAAAGTTTAAATGAACCACGGTCCGATTCCACACGCAAAAGCAGGAAACTTATGTTCTTTGTTAAATCACATACATTTTTTGTTGAATAGGCAGCGATCGCTCAAAAATAATTCAAGGTAATTAAGTTTCAAGTGCATCACCGTAAAATACACTAAATAACCTTTAAGAAATATAGTTTGATTTAAATAAATTCGCCGGGACCAATATTGAAAAGTTTAATTTATTTTTTTAAATGACCCTTTACGATTGAATGTTTCTTAAGTCCCATGATGGGCTACAGAAACCCTAGTTCTAGGAAAACTAATTTTATTAAGCTGTAATTTCATATAAATGAAGGCGAGATTTCTATTGGGATTTGTATAGAATTGGCTCCTCACCTAATTCGCCAAAAAGTGTGGAGTTGAATTAGGTTTCTCCGACAAAGAAGTTTTTTGAGAATTAAATTTATTAAATTCACTTTGTTTCTAGTCGATAAAATAACACGAAAATACAGAATAAAATGTTTCTTCCTGAAATAAAACAAAACTTAACCAAAAAAAAAAAATCTGTATATAATAAATAATATTAACATTAAATACGAAATGAAACTGTCCCTCAGAATAAAAATCAAATGAACATTGACAAATAAAATTAATAGTGCCTAAATATTTACAAAATTAAATAATTTAACAACAACACTATAAAAAAATTGTAAGCATGTAGAATGATCATTTTAAAGAGGGGAAAAAAATTTAAACTTACAAGATTTCAAAATAGTTGAGTAAAAACTGAAACAATTCAAAAAATAGTTTACAATGCAATTTTGAAATATTACCTAATTTTATTAAATATGGTGCTTTGCGCTGAATTCAGGAATCAATGATATAAAATTAGCAATAAAATTTATTTAGGTTAACAGTGCCTATATATATATACACATATATTGAAATCGCGAATTAAACTACTTATTAATGATAATTAATAATTTTATTATTAACAACAAGTGTGACTTCTGAGCCCTGTCTTGTTCGATCTGTGTCTGCGGTGATCAAGACAGCTCTCTGAAGAAAGCTAACGGCAAAGTCTTCCGAACCGTTAGATGTCCATACAACCTGAAACACACTGATTCTCATCTGCGAAGCTGGTCTTTTAGCATGTGAGACATCAGCATAGGGATTTGAGTGAATTACATCACATTAGCAGATTTGAGTGAATATAAATACAGTTTATTAATTAGTAAATTAAATATAAATCATTCATGACTAATTAGAGAAGAACCAGGAATCTGAAGTATGACCATGTTTCGAATCTTCTGAATTATTTGCGATTAAAAGCATTTCGAGATAGCCCAACTAAAACCCTAATTAGGGATTGATAAATTATTTGGCACTTCTATAATTTTGATTTATTGAAAACTAGTTTCGGATGTTATACATTCATCCTCAGTTCTAAAAACACACAAAAATTCAAAAATAAGCAATTCAAAATACAGTTTGGCATTATTATACATATTATATAATTATAGAAGTGGCAAATAATTTATCAATCCCTAATTAGATCGATCCTTCTATACCATCATGCGGGAGTCAACTAAAACCCTAATGTTAAAATTTGAAGTCCACAATGAAATCCATTCAATCAGAGACCGGTGGGTTACCTCTTTTCAAGTCCATAAACTATTTCCGAAAAAGCCAAGTATTTACGAGGAGTTGGAAGGCAAAAAAATATCAAAACCCGAAAACAAATTTTATATTTGCATATAAAAGTAGAACTTTTTCTGGTTAGAATTATATATAATATGTTTAAGTACTTTATATGAGTATTTCATTATACAAAAAAAATATATATCTCAAGCATTTACCACATAATTTAAGAATGCATAGGAATATTTTTACACAATAGTATACTAGAAATATTTTTACATAATAATCAAATGAACACTATTAGAACAATTTACAAAGGTGATTCAGAACCAAATTTACGAGAAAAAGAAATGTCTAATCTCTAAGTTCAAAACCTGATTTTTTTCCGGAAGTTAATTATCTTTGGCAATCAAGAAACATTTTCTCAGAAAGCAATTGTCTGAACCTGTTGAAATTTTTAAAGAAGAATTTAACTAAAATAAAATAAATGTTGAGTTTTTTAAAATTAAAAAATAATAATGTTTATATATTTAAAAAAAAGTAAATACGTTAAACCTTAAACAAAATCCTTCCTCAACAACCTAGGGTAAAATAAGAATGATGATAAATATAATTTTTATTTAAGAGACCACAATTTACATTCTTAGATTCCTTATAAGCCCCTAAAATTGGACACAAGCATGTTGACATTGTCGAATTTTCAAATTATTTAAAATAATGAACTAATTTCCATTAAAATTTAAATACAAGTACCAAAATTTTGAAGAACCTAAAAAAATTTATAACAAGTCTTTAAATTTTTATAAAATCAAAATCAATTATAGATTATTTTTACCTAAATCGGAACATCCTTTTTTCTCTAGAATTATGAGGGTTTTAATGAATGCATCAATAGATGCAAATTGTTTAGATCATATCCTAAATGCGAATTTATGAATCGACCAAAATTGCTAATTGCATTAAACATCCATATGCTTTAATAGATTGTTTTCTTAAGGCTACATATATACCTAAATGTTTTGTTTATAATCAATTGATGAAAAAATGGAAACTCGATGGATGTAAAAAAAAAAAAAAATATATATATACACACACATATATATATATATATATATATATATATATATATATATATATATATATATATATATATATATATGATATATATATGTCATGTATATATGTATATATGTATAGGATATATATATGTATATATATATATATATATATATATATATATATACACATACATATAAACATATGAATTGTTCTAATTCAACAAAAAAAGACGGTTTCGAATTTTTTAAAATCTATTTTCTAATATGTTGGGGTATTTTAACTTAAGACGGGTAACAGATAATCACTTTTCATCTCTATTTTTCATTAAATGGATCCTCTCTAAACATCCCGAAAAATGATGGGCTGAAAAGTTGGGTATTCGGGAAGAGTAATTTTTACCTTCAACGTTGATTAAAAAGATGGATGGTTCAGAGATCCAAGTTGGGATTAAATAATAAAACGAACTAGGGAAAACCTGTTCATATTATAACTGCTTCATAAATATATAAGGGTGTTTTTAAAACAATAAAAGTATTTACAGGAAAATTATATTATATTTTTTTTACAAGGTATAGTATCAAGGTGAGATTTTTTTTCTTATTTAGCATTAAAGAGCTACTCCAAACTGAAGTAATCTACTTTCGTTGATAAGAAAAAGAAAAAAAATCCTCATAAAGGTAATTAAAAATCAGACGACAAACGTTTACCTTCAACGGAGAAGGATTAAAAAACAAAGTACAAGTGTTTTTTTTATACTTTTCATTAATTAAGGGTGAGATAATATTCTCGCCTTCGATTTAACACAAATTGGCAAGTTTACAATAAAAAGAGCATTCCATTTAATAAATATCAATATAAATTTTATAAGTTCCAAAAGAGCAGTAATCAGCAAGTACATATTTTCGATATGTAAGTAGCAACAATTTAAAAATATCATATTCATTATTTATTTTCTGAAAGTAAAATAACAATAACAATAATTATTATTATTATACATCAGCTGATTAATAATAATAATAATAATTATTATATATCAGCTTATTATGCACCTCCAAGCTTTGCAAGGACCAACAGTTTACCTGAAAGACATTAAACATCGAACGGCGGTGGATGTGAAGGAAGACGTCAAACCATTTATCACAAATGGGAAATGTGATGTGGTATTTTTGGAACGTTCATGCAACCTGGAGATCTATTTCGGGGAAGGAAATATTTTGAGATACATATATGTTTCAAGACATGTAATATAAATAGTAAAAATGACATTGGAATTTACTCTTAGAACAGTCATCACTTGGATGAGTAACCCCAGGCCGACAGCCTTACCCCAGTTGATACCTCTCTCAATTATATTTTTTCATTTGAAAAGTTGAAGAGACAATATAAGAATATGATGACGAAAAAATAAAATTGGCATATTTATTAAGATTTTTTTTACTCTAACTAAGAACAACATACAGCAAACAAATTCTTGAAGCTTAGATTTTTTTTTCTTTTTGTTTGTCTGGTTCATAATAGAATTTAAAAGGCATAAAGAATTCTGAAACCTATCTGGACCTACGAATTCGAACTTGGGGAAACAGCCAAATTTTCGAACACCAAACGCATCTAATCCTTTTCAGTTCAAAGTCCTTCGAACAATAGTCAATGATCCGTACTTTGTAACCAACAATACCCTACATCATGACTTCAAAATCCCTTTTGTCTTAGACCTTATTACCTCTAAATTCTCCAAATTTCACCAGAGCCTTGCTCATCATCCTAATCCCTAAGCACGATCCTTATCCAGCTCCAACCATCCCTACAATCCTTCTCGAAGGTTGAAACGGCAGTGACTCCGAGACCTGTTGTTACATGTATATTGGAGTTCTGGCAATGGCCAGATTCTCCACTCAAGTATGTCTGCAGCTATAGCGCTCTCGCTCGGTCTCCACTGGCTTTCAATGCAAGTGGCGCGACTGAGTGAGAAGCGCTCGGATATCCTGAAGTCATGCTTTTCCATCTATAAGTGGGGGGGACAAGCCTGGCTCGGGGTGTCCCAGGCCGATTGTAAATAGTGTATATAAGAGTGCCAGTATTTAGGATGTTACATTTATTTTATTTTATATAAGTTTATTTATGATTTCTTAGATTACGTTTATTTTTTTTTATTATTATTTCATTTTTTGTAAATTTAGTATGAATGATTTATTTTATCGCTATTATCATTGTCCCTGCTGAGAGAGATTGCAATATTGCTCAATAAATAAATAGTTAAACTTAAAAAAAAAAAAAAACGTGGGGGGGGGGAAGACAAGATAATATGATAGTATTTAATACTTAATTTCAACTTGATGTTATTACAATATACTTCTATATTAGATTCAACTTCGTTATTCCGAGCCACTTCCATATCTTCTCTTGGTATTTCGGGTTAAAATATCGATCTTTACCCTGTTTTCCGACTTACTTCCAAGATGTCTTTCTATTCCAACCCACAATACTCCATATTGTTAATTTCCTCAGCTGTCCACTCTTAGAATTACATATTCCAAAGTACAAGTATACTAGCACAACCCCTCCGACATAACTGCTTCCTTTAGAAAATCATCCATTTAGACTACCTCTTTGTGGAATTTATGATCTATATTTATCAGTGATTCCTTTACTACAGTGTCTTATGAACACTTAAACACTTAAGTAAACACTTGAACACTTAAGTAATTCATCAGTTACTTTGGTATCAGTCTAACAAAGGAAACTATATCCTTAAAAAAATATTTGTTGCTAGTAATAATTATATATAATTCATAGGTGACAAAATACATTCATAAATATAGTAAGTGAAATATACATATATGCTACAATGTTAGCTCAGGAGACGTATTCCAGAATAAATGTTAGTTTTATTCCATTATTAACGCAATTTATGTTGTGTACGGTGGGCAAGCTAATGAATAACCGCCACAGAATAAATTATGTATTTCTCTCTTCCACTTTAATTTAATATAATATATCCCTGATATATCCTCATCGCTCCAGTTAATCGCTCTAACATATTAAATCCTGATAGGACGACACAAGGAGTACCTGGCTTGGAGTCGATATCCAGGTGCACCAAAGCGTCAATTATCCGATTATGAGGACCATTTATTACTCACTCCGTCGGTCCCGATAAATTAAATGGCTTTCAACACCATTGGCTGGTCGTGACGAAGAATCGCTTGATAGCGCTATCAGCTTTACCGGATCGTTCCGACCATTGACGATAATGCCCAGGATTTATACTTTAGCAATCGGTTCATCTGTGAGAAATGAAAAAAAAAATGGAAGGAAAATTATGAAAAAATAAAAATAATAATAATTTTGCTACCGATTATGAGAGAAAATAACATCCGAGATAAGAGATTACACATTACAGCAAATACAAAAGTAATTTCTAGAAGAATACTTAATCAGAAAAATAGCCATTTCACTACATGTAATAAATAGTTATCAGTTGACTTCCGCATGATGGTATGAAAGGACAAATCTAATGAGGGATTGATAAATTATTTGTCACTTCTCTAAATTTATTTTATTGAAAACTAGTTTCGAATGTTATACATTCATCCTCAGTTCAAAGTTTAAATGGATTATATCAAACAGAAAAGTTTGTACAAACACAAAACAAGATATAGATTCTGCTTTTCCCTTAAGGGCGCAATAGGTCACGATAAACGCAGACAAAAAAGGAATTTAGGTCTGAAAAGAAGACAACAAAAACTAACAATGCCTAGGCGAACACGAAAAGAAAACTCCACCGAGACCATTTGTCTCGGGAGAGGAACTGAAACGACCTAATGAGGTGTGACAGCTTCAAGTCCCTCTTCCCTCGCTGCCTCAGCCAAGAGGAAATTACGTCAAAATCGGAAAAGATTTACGATCTGAAAGGCGGTGGGGGAGGGAAAATCGAATCATACAACGGCCACATTAATACAGATTGGAAAACTGATTTCGAATAAAGCTGATTAATCGAGGAACACATCTAGGTCGAAAATGGAATTCTTGGATCAGCGCCGCATAATCGAAAAGGGAAAACTAATTACTTGAAGTTCCCGATGGAGGGGAGGGGGAGAGCAATCCCTACATTTTCAATAATACTAAAAATAAAATTAATTAGTTAACTACAGAATTAGCATGAAGTAAGAAAAAATACAAACTCATTAATATTAATTTATCAAAACAAGTATGAAAATTAATTAATAATACTGAAATAAACTCAGAAAACTTTAAAAACATTACGATTATAATTAAGCAGTAAAAGAAAATTATATAAAGGCCTATGCCTTCAAAACCTAAGGTTCAATACCGATGGCCATGGCCTACGCACGTCTCCTTCCTTTCAAACTGATCTAAACCGAAATACTAAACAACATACACAAATAATCGAAAATGAATTTAATATCCTTCAGACGTCGAATAAATAAAATTGCCAAGGTTATATCCTTAAAAGAAGCTCGTCAAATTATAAGGCTGTCTAAAACGATCTAACAAACAAGGCAAGATCGAGTTAAGTAAAAAACGAATTCAAAATGTATTTCATTATTCTTTTATAATATAATTGCAACTACGTTATATCGCATCAAGCAAATTCTTTGTCCTTGTATTTTGTATTTGTCGTGAATATAAGATTTTATTGTTGGAATTCTCATGTCATCTTGTTTAGTGCGATTCGAAATACATCATGGTGTATTTGCAATGTTTCAAATAATTTCGGTATTGGTGCTGGTATCTCTTTTGTGTGGACGTGTTTTGCTGAATTTTAAAGTTGTGCTCCGAATGTCTAAAAAGGTCTCTTAGATTAGCTGTTTGTTTCGTCAGTTTAGTGAGGATCTGTCCAGAAGAAGTGATAGTAATTTGTTTGGTGTTGTCAATTCTTTTATTTTTAATTTTGTATGCGTGTTTCTATGTGAGTCGTTTGTCCCAGTATATTCCGAGATACCGTGCTTAGTTTTTGGAAGGTAATGGTTTGTTGTCGATTTGTACCGCATGAAGCTTTTCATAATATATTTTATTTTTTTATTTGTAAAATACAAGCTGCCACACTCAAGGGCAATACGTATCAGGACTATAAGATTCCATTCCATAAGATTAAAATGTTAACATAAATTCTAAAAGGGATATATTTTTATATAATAGTAATTAATACGAGGTGATTTAGATAATTTTCAATCAGTACATAAATAAAGTAGACGGTAGAGTTTCGGAAATGATCTGGAACTTTGATCGCTGACCAGAAAAAATAATTATCTGAAGGGTCGAGTCCCTTAAAAAGGTAGAAGGAAAATCTTGTCATTGGGGATGATTCTAACCACGCCATTCTTCTGTAACAATCAATAATATTCTTTAGTCGAGAACCTTGTACCCTTTATTTATTCCCCCTCTCTCCCAAAAAGGATTTTCACTTCACAGTGAAGTAGTGATCACTTCGTATCCACTCATGATTTATATCGAAAGGCTTGAACGATTCAAATGAATTCCGACAAAAGAACTTTTTTTTTATTTATCTAGGCACGCCGGCCAATGGGATTTTCATTACCGAAACCCCCACGCCCCCAACGAGAGGGAATTTCCAATTGGCGGAGTCACCATTAATCTCACGATTCTTCTAGCTACGGCTCCGCTCATTGGCTGGGGATGGAGGCGTTTTATCAAGCCTTATCCAATGGCTTATCGGAAGGACTATTTAATTAAGCAATTTCGAGAGGGTTTTGGGCCAATAATTAGCGTCTCTGATTAATTCCGATGGCGGTCACGAGATGTCGTGCAATAGGGGACTGTTTACCCTAGGCCACGCCACCTCCTCCTTAGCGAAGAATTATTTACACGGAAGCTTCCCGGATGACGGATCCGTTGCGGTCAGCTCGTGCCCGTCGGGATTACAGTGATCGTAGGCTTTCGAAGAGCGTTTGTCCGGAACGAGCTCGCTCAACGAGGCAATCAGCGAAACCGCAATTGTTGGGCTCTGTTAAAGTTGAGGTTGGAATCACCATTACGAGCGCCAATGTACACATTGGTGCTCATTGAGCACAAGCAGCTCTCGAAAAATAAAAACAAACAAAAAAAATTAAAGTTTACCTTAACAGACTCCGAACAAAGAAAATAATTTGAGGTAAAGGAAAGAAGGATCTCATAGTGAGCTTGAGAAGAAAGCACGACTCAATTGGTCTGTTTCAACAGAAGTTTTGACTATCATCAAACTGAAGGGCGCATGCGCAGTACGGTTTTTTTAATTCTAAAACCAGTACCCTGGATGTAAAAGAAGTAACTGTGCGCTGTGGTTTCATCCGCACTTAATAAGGATAAATCCCTAAAATACAAAATAACATTAAAAATAATAATCTATAATATGTTATTCGTTATTTTCAAGGAACATGGTCCAGAAAACAATCAATTGTTATAATCGGGAATAAAGTTTCACTGAAATAAGTTTCACAATAATTTCTTACTTAAAATTGAGTGTGGTGAACTTCTTCCCACGAGTATGATATGAAGTTGTCATGGTAACTGAATGTAGAGCGAGTTGGACACTTTGCCACTTAGAAATTTATTTATGGTTACTGCTGTGTACTGTTACTAAGGGTCTAGCTTGAAGTTATAAAACCTAAAGCCTTTCTCAATAAACGGTCTATCTAACGCAAAAATAATTTTTCAAATCGGACTTACGAGTTCCTAAAATTAGCGCGTTCAAACACACAAACTCTTCAGCTTTATATAGTAGTATAGATATAAACTAAACGTTCTGGGGTTGTTCTATCTTTAACATTGATCTGGTTCATACAAGAAGGTTATCAGTACATTTTTATAAACTTTAGGACAAAAAAAAAAGTTGATGTCTTAATAGTATGACACCATGGCTCCCATATGATGTTTATTACTAGAAATGACTTGTAGCATGAATAGATGTGCCTAACCTCCTATACTTCAAAATTAGTTATATATATATATATATATATATATATATATATATATATATATATACACACACACATATATATATATATATATATATATATATATATATATATATATATATATATATATATATATATATATATAAAAGACAAACTTTGTTAACATCTAGTAAAAACGAAAATTAGAACAAAAAATAAGGCATTTTTTTTTTTTTTTGCAAATAAAATTATCTACTTAGGGATTGATGAATTATTTGCCACTTCTATAAATTTGTTATATTGAAAACTAGTTTCGAATGTTATACATTCATCCTCAGTTCTATAGGTTATAGGTCAGTTCTATATATTATAATAATACCAATTATATTTTGAGCAATTCGCAATTTAGTTGGTATTATAATTTATTAATTGGTATTATAATTATTAATTGGTATTAATAGTTGGTATTATAATTTAATATAAGCAATTTGAGCAATTCAAAATATAGTTGGTATTATATTATTCCAACAATATTTTGAATTGCTTATTTTTGAATTTTTTGTGTGTTTTTAGAACTGAGGATGAATGTATAACATTCGAAACTAGTTTTCAATAAAACAAATTTATAGAGGTGGCAAATAATTTATCAATCCCTAATTAGATTGATCTTTCTATACCATCATGCGGATGTCAACTAAAATTATCTACATTTGGTAGGTTGCTAAAAAAAATAATAAAAAAGCTACCGTTGATCAGTATTATGCAAACGATATTTGTTGCAAACACTAATGATCGGATACCCCAGAGAATGGATCGATGGAGCAAATATGCTAATAGATATTTTTCCTTATAAATTGCCATTTTATTCGATACTTATTCAGAATTCAGGCCGTGTTATTTTTCAACAGAAATTAGTCAAATAAATGTCGACAGTTCACGATATCGTCGAAGGTAATGTCGAAATAACACCTTAATTGGACGAGCTACTAGTTATGCAAAATACGGTAAATTCGCCCTGAATAACAAAGTACTCAACTCAATCTTCCTGTCTACCACGGGGTGGTAAACTGGGAAATGTACAACGGATATTTTTAACAAATGACGAATAACTTGGCAATATTTTATAACTTTATGGAATTATTTAAATAAAAAAAATTTTAAATCTTAGCTATGGTTAGATACGTCACGAAGTATGAAATAGCTTACTTTAAATTGCTTGGAAATGCCATGAAAAAGGAGTTTCAATACTATTAATTGCCGTCTTTACACTACGGTGCAATGAATGACTTAAGATAAAACATTTATTTTCCATAAAATGTTTATTATGGTGTATATGGTTAAAATCCTTCATAAAATACAAAGAAATAGCTTTAAAAAATAAAATAAAATACCCTATTTATATTAAAATACTGTCTAGAAACCTGAAAGTAGGAATCTGCAAAACTATGACACTTCATACTGTTCTTACGCCGAATCACAAAAACACAAGGTAAAAATAAAGTTTACCATTAATTATATTATTAAAAATTATTTATTAATTGTATTATTAAAAAAAATTATTTTATTTTAAATTTTAAAATCGTCTTCAAACACGTTACAGCTTGTGTTATAAATATTATAGTATTTATGTATAATATCTATTTTTAATTAATTAATATTTTCTGATAAAGATCAATATTTTAATATTAATTAATACACTATCATTGTATTAATATCAATAAGTTCTCTCAGAGCATAGAGCATGGATGTTAATTCATGCTCTTTCACAGGGTTACTGTGAATGAGGAAGAGAAAAAAAAAATGAATTGAAATATTTATTGGATGAAGGAAGGGGTTAGCTAACAGCAAATAGGTGAAGTGAATAAAACTGAGTACGTACTCGTTCCTCAAAAACTGAGTAGGTACTCTGGTTCGATGCGAATAAATAGAAGATGCACAATGAAATTATTAATTTAAAACCAATTTTCATTCAAAACTACTTTTCTTTATTAGGATTTTACAATTATTATAATTATTACTCTACTAAGTGTATGGAGCAAGACTTCACAATTATGGCCTGATTATTGATTCTGAGTACCTACTCACCTTTCTAAGCGAATAAAATGTGAGAATGCATGCCATATGAGCAGATACTCAATAAAATTTCGATCTACTCTTCCGTAGATTCAACATTTTATTGAGTTTACAATATTCATTCTCACGTTTTGTACACTTAAAAAGGCGAGCAAGTACCTCGAATCAATAATCAATCAACATTTGTGGAGTAAGTGCTCCATACACTTAAGTAAAATAATAATTAAAAGAATTGTAAAATAATAATCAAGGAAATTAGTTTTGAACGAAAATCGGTTTTAAATAAATAATAATAGAGTATTCAAGTATTTCATTGTGTAACTTCTACTTATTCATATCGAACGAATGGGCTGTAGTACAGAAGAACAAGACAATATGACATTGAAGTTGAAAATATAAAAATTAAGTAATATAATACTACTAATAACAATGAAGTGAAACCCGGACTCATTGGTACCTGCTTCAGACTTTACTTCAGTTTATTAGACACTTAATGGGATACCACATCCAACTCCTTTCTAGGCTTCGCTGTTATCTCAGAGATGTTTGAAGTCAACATATAAAGTCTACAAGTAAAGTCTATAAATGGTTCAAATCCGATTTCCTTTAAAAAGTGTGGATTTGACCTCTTATAATTTAATTTAGTTACATAGACTGCATTTTAACATATTACTATACTAATAATGGATAGCAAAAAGTTTTTTAATCGATTTTGCTCAAACATCTTGTCGCATACGCATGCGAAAATATTCCATTTTTTTTTTTATTTCTAGAGCAAGCACGTAAACTAGAAAGATTAATAAATAATAATCGATCCCTGCTAAGTGAAATATAGCGTTTTCCGAAATAATATTTCACGGGCTATAATGGGCTATAATACTCGACTGGGAATCATAAGCTAAATCAAGATTGATAGGTTCATTAAAAGGAATCTTGGATGGAGTAACAACTTTTGGTAATTAACCGTCGGAATTAAGAAGCCGTGAACTGGATCAAGTATTTCGCTTGCCCTGGAAATATTAATAGATTTACGAGATCATGTGTCGGCCGTAAAGTTCTTTAGCAGCCAGCTGTTTTCAGTAATGGCACTGGGTTATTAAGTTTGGGATGGCATATGCAATCGGTTTTTCGGTGTCCCAGTTCAGCAGTACATCTCAAAAAAATTAAGGTAAAAAATGTTATACCATCAGAGATATTAGTGATCAAAGGCATAGATTATTTAAAAAAAATGCATGCACATCTCATATCAAAGTTTTTAGAGAAACACTACTATTGAAATGGGGCAGCAATATATCAGTAGAATTAGCCAAACACACAACATGGTAAGATGAGCCCAAAAATCAGCCATTTTCCATTTTTATTTTTAACAGTATTTGTACTAGATTATTATGCGGTAAAAAGATTTCTTGAAAAGGCATAAAAAATGATCCTATAAAAATATAGAGACCAGAACGGACACAAGTCTTCCCGGCTACGTGATATTATTAAGTGTTTACAATTTGGCCATATTAATTGTTTAATGTTTGCAATTTTGAGATATTGTATTAACTTACCTTTATCATGTTATAATACAACTTGCTTTTTTATTGTAAACAAAAATCACTTGGTTGAAACTGTGGTCATTAATAAAAAAAAATTTTAATCATATTTTAGATGAATTTTTTAATTGATACATCAGTATTTGCTTTAATGCCTACCTTATAATAAATATATATTAAAATAAACATATGCGGTTAAATGAACAAAATTACACACAAACACATTTTTTTTTCTATTTATTTCTTTTAAATGACCTTTCAAAAACAGCAAACTCCAAAAAGTGATTACCTGGTAGATGCATGTACATTTAATTTTTTTTAATACTATGTATAGACAGGTCTCTAAGTGGCTGTGGCAAGAATAAACAAAAAGTTACCATCCGCTGTGCAATGACAACATCCATCCAAGATGTATTTCATCGGGCAGCTGTGAAAAAATTACAAAAATGGACTTGGCTAGTTATGGAAATCAATGCCTCAAATAAAATGAATTTTCTTTCGTAAAAACCAAAGTTCAAATTATAATGTATTGGTAACACAGATTTAACGTAAAACATAACCTTTACATATATTTTTCAGATTTTACTAATACCGCCAGCCAACTAAAGAATGAAGCACCCAAGCTGTCTTCAACTTCCCATTCTTCCAAGTCATCCTGAGGATCACCGCCGTCTATAGGACTACCACACTCTACCACCTTGCGTCTAGACAACATTTCCATCATTTGTTATAACATTTCAGGCTTGAAATCGAAACTTAATGATTCTCTTTTTATTAATTTAATTACAGGTTTTGATATTTTTATTCTTTTGGAGACTTTTATAACTGATCAATCTATAGATAATTTAAGATATGAGTGGGTCTCAGATCTCCTCCAATATTTTTTTTTTTTACCAGTTTCTAAGCTATTGTGATGAATCATTTGTTTTTTAGGTGATAAACTATTTTATTTTTGAGTTTTTTCTATTCTAGAGTATGTACCTTTTTAATCTTGTTATTTAAGAAAGTTTATTTAATTTATTTATTTTGTATTTTTCTAGTTTGTTTGTATTAAACTGTATATAATACTGAATGAACTCAGACAGACGGCATAAGGCCATTGCATTTATACTTTGTTTATTAATGCTTAACCAACTATGTAAATGATTATGATTAACTAAGTATTATTATTATTAACCTTTACATAGACATAAAATAAGGGCTCATGCAGGCTTTATCTAAAGTTCTTTATACAACACAAAATGAACGAATATACATCGATTTTTTTCCTTTGAAAAAAATTAGAATTTTAAGGAATTGTAGAACTTTTTCTTCAGAATTTATTGGAATTTGCAAAATTTTAAATATAGTTTATTAAATACATATAAAAAAAAACACAGTATAAAATGATCCATTACTGGAGATGGAAACTTAAATGACGAAATCAAATTTAAATTGAAAAAACAAATATAAAAATGTTCCTAGCGTATTATATTATTTAATTTCCTTTTTACGATGCTATAAGTCTTGTAAGAGAGAAATAAAATTGTATTATGGTATACAATAAAAACACATTCAAAAAACGGATTGGTTTTATCGATCATTCTAGATAACGACTAAGCATAAAAACTAAAAACTATTATCCAAAAAACTATTATTCTTGGCAAGGAAATTGAAATAGAGAGTATAAAGCGTCCCAGAGAAAGAAAAAAAATCACTAAAAACATGATGGATGCTAAAAAGGAATGGTAGGAGCTCGATGGAAGTAGAAGGGGGAAGAGTAAGGTTGAGGCGTAGGTGGGAGTGCAACATTAAATATAATCTCGTCCATTTGGAAGAGTTTGACAGTCCATTTGGAAGAGTTTGACAATCTATTTTACGAGGAGAATCTCTTAGGTAGTATCGGCATTGAATCCTTGGATTCAACAATACATATTTTATATTTAAACGACCTCCCCTCTTAAACAGTAACCATCTGCAAGGATCGTTATGAATACATATTATCATATAATAATTCATCTTCATTTGTCTGATCTGTTAAGGTTAGGATGTAAAAGTATAAATTACATATAATATAAAACAACATAAAATATGAATAATTTTTATTTAACAAAAGTAATATGATTATTTAGTCGTATTTTCTCCGAAAATTATATACTTTTGCCAATATATGGCCTTCCATACAGGCTATGATCTTCATCCTGATGTCTGATATATATGTATATATATGGGTCATTCCCTCAACAGTGGGTACTTTTATGTCCCATGATATTTATTTCAATTTGGAATATCTAAGAACTCACTCAGACATAAATGCTACTAAAAAAGACTTCTTGCAAAAACTTGTTTCAACATTTTAAATGTATTTAAATCATACATACAAGTACCAAACCTTCCTCCAAAGTAATCCAAATTATTCCCCAATGATGTCCCAAGTTCTGAGTCTGTTAACCAAACAGATTCTGTGGCTGTCCATCAATTTAATTTTTTTTTTTTTTGTTAACTGTGTTTTAAATGACTCACAGAGTCGGAAGAATTCTCAAATCCTTGGTAAAAAAAAGATACTAGAACAGTAAAACTAGTTTATAAATTGTGCCATAGGTTATACGCAGGTAATTCCCCAGACAAGTTTCGAATCTAGATCCCCCCTAATCTGGTTGGACTAGAAAATAATGAAAAACATGTTGATTCACTCTGAGTATAAAACCAAAACCAAAACCTTCCAGAAGGAAATGATCGATCCCCAATAGTGTAAAGGTTTTGTTTAATAGTTTCTATGCTCCTGTTACCTGGAGTTTTTACGGTATAAGTCTATTCTTAACTTATTTATACAATAATTAATACTTGTATGGCACTGTTTAGTTTGTAAAGCCCTAATAATTTGCTTCGTTTAACAGTATGTGAAATAAGCTTTAAAGTAAGACAAACCGTTTTTCGCAACCATTCAAGGTTTTGGGCATCACTCCAAAATGAGTTGGATGGTTGAAAACTTGTACGTGAATTGAGTTGATGTAATGCTTGGTGTAGTGATTTTTGGGGGCACCAACTTTTTCTTTCACTTCCGCCATTTTAATATTTTCAATTTTAAGTATTTTATTTTTTACATCAGCGTAAATACGTTTTTTTCTCGTTTTTTTTTTCCATTTTTAGATATAAAATTAATTTAATATACTCATTGTCAATCAAAATCAGTAAATATGTGCCATTTCTTTTCATTCAAGTCAATGAGCAATTATGGATAGATGAAAAGATGCTGTTAGTTTTGACCTTTAAGATATTTGGTGTTATCGGCATCGAACTTTCACGTCAAATCTTATTGTTATTAATACAAACAAATACTTATAATTTTCAAGCAGCGTCAAGACTTCAGTTTCACTCAAAATATACTATTATACTGAATCATTGAACTAAAATCTACCACAGAGCTTGTAACGTAAATATTAAAATGAGTAATATGAACTATGATTTTCATTTTTATTAATTCCAATCAATTCTTTTTTTTTTCCAGAAACGAAGACTAATATTCCAGAGTTAGATGAATGAAAAATGCCGAGCTATACAGGAACAGGCGTTGACTACGTCGATAAATGATCTACTGCGTCGAAAAGTGAGATAGACTCGACAGAACTCTCATTCACATAAATTCCGGATATTCCAGAATAGAGTGCAAATTGGAGAAAGAGTTCAGCACATGGCTCGTCCGTCAATGCGGAATGTTGCTTGTGATTCTGCCAATTGGAATGTGTGAATATCTAAATGTGTAATGTGTAATGTGTAATGTGTGTGTGTAATGTGTAAATATATCAATCGGAATAAGTTCAAGATATTATAAATAATTATTGGAACAAATCAAAATACAAGATCCATAAATAATAACTGCATTATCTCATAAGAGAAATTAATAAAAACATTAACGATAAAGAAATTTATTTGGCATAAATATATATCAGTTGGCATCCACGTGATGGTATAGAAGGATCAATCTAATTAGGGATTGATAAATTATTTGCCACTTCTATAAATTTGTTTTATTGAAAAATAATTTCAAATGTTATAAATTCATCCTCAGTTCTAAAAACACACAAAAAATTCAAAAATAAGCAATTCAAAATATAGTTTGGTATTATTATACATATTAAATTAGATATAATATAAATCAGTATTATAAAGGATTTATGAATTATGAATTTAATAAACCAAGATTGGTGAGTACCAACATGTATTTGATTTCTTGTCTTAATTAAATGCATAATTCATAAATGTTTCATAATACTGATTTAAATTACATCTAATTTAATCTGTATAATAATACCAAACTATATTTAGAATTGCTTATTTTTGAATTTTTTGTCTGTTTTTAGAACTGAGGATGAATGCATAGCATTCGAAACTATTTTTCAATAAAACAAATTTATAGAAGTGGCAAATAATTTATCAATCCCTAAATAAATAAATATATATATATATATATTTTTTTTAAATATAAAAATATTTTCTAAAATAATTATTAAAAGAAATAATTATATTCTTCTCTTTAGTCATTCGGATTCCTGATTGATTCTTCTACGTACCAGAGCCGCATCCTGATATGATACATCCTTTTAATAATTATATGCGGTGACTATGCTGATTAGTGACAGGAAATAGCACACCTCATACCAGCAAATAACCATCCCTATTCTCAAACCCATAAGTCACTATAGCGTAATAAGGATCCATTAATAACAGGAAAGGAAAAAAATATCTTCCCCACAGATTATTATATTTCATCTGCAGCAATGCCTACCTCATTAGCTTCAGAAGACATCTGAAGATCGTTTAAAGAACAACGATGATCGAATTTCTCCCCGGGCCATGGAAACTGGTTAGGGAGTTATAACTGCACAATTTATTTCATTCATCACGAGGGGGTTCATTGAATAATTATTAGGAAATGTTAAAAACTGCCAAGATTTTATTGATTAATTTAAAAAAATAAAAAGATGATATGGTAACATTACGTCTCATAAAACAATTAAAAAATAAAAATGATATAAAAATTAAATGAAAAATAGGAAATTAAAGACGCTAAGGTATTACTTACTAATTTCTATAAAAATAAATTCAGTGCTTTAAAAAAAATAAATAACGGAAATTAATGATGAATCAGCAAATTATTAATTAGATACAATATAAAAATTGTAAAAAGCGTTAGTCAGTTTTATAGTGTTTTCTCAACTAAATTTATGATTCCAATTTATTAATTATATTTACCATTAATAATTTTTATTTTTTAATTAATTTAAAATATCATCAACTTGTACTTCAATACTTCCATAATTTAAATTTTTTTTCTTTCTTTCTTTGTGACATTAGCCAATATTTAATTTTAATATATTAATTTATGTTAATTATAATTACCTTATTCATACTTGTTGCCTCTTTTAAAAATATTATTTTCATTATTTCAATCAACATACCTGTAGCTTAAGTTACTGTTAAAAGAAATAATAAAATATATAAGTTTGTGTTTACAAGTACACATATTTCTAAATTTCTTCTTCAAACAATTGCCACCACCTAACAACCCAAAAATGCAGTATGTTGTCCTTCCTCTCTCCCCTTCCCCCAAAAAAATCTTTAAGACGCTCCAGCCGTGAAAATATGAGTATTTTAATACATTTATTACCCTTATTATGATTATAAGTATAATAGCTTATAAGCAATTTTTATTAAAAAAGTAAAAAAATTTTGGCATTTTTTTTTTTTTTTTTACAAAGATCTTCGAACACTACAGGCCGTGCTTAATTAGCGGCAACATAAATTAAAAGCAAACACAAGCAGAAAAGCAGTGTGGGCACAAACCTCTCTTCCCCCCAACCGAAGATACTTGACAGACCTCAAAGCAAATAGCCCGCATTCCAATATGAAACATTCTATGTCATCTTTTATTTATGTGTTTTAACCCGTTGATATCAAACTGGAATCAAAACGGTTGATCGCCAGTGAACGATGAGACTCCGCAAACACAAATAAACGTCCACCAGCGATGTTGGTTTAGAACTCCACCCCTTGGTTTTAGAGGGATTTTTTTTTTATTTTCAACTCACTGATTAAATTTTTAATTTTCTTTATCCTAGAAAGATAAATAAGCCTCACACTAATATGTTATAGGATACTTTTTAATTTACTTGATTAGTTCATATAAATTGAAGTCACTGATTTTGCTACTTTAAATAAAAAGAGGTGTAAGAAAAAAAAAACCCTGCTAAATTATACGATTTAGCAAATAAATAATTTGTTATATAAAAGTAACAATAATTTGTTTGTTGAAAAACGAGGCCTGAAGTCTTAAGCCCGGGTACTGAGCTCCACGAAAACTGAATGGCAAACTATTTTATGAAGGGATGAGTTAGTCCGGGATGCGGTAAAAAAATGGATCACAAATAGTAAAAACTATTTATTAGGAACCGACCCACTTTGCAGATCATCATCAGGGATGAATAAACAAAAAATAAAAATATTTTTTTTTAGAAAACTACAGGTAATTAATTTAATGTGTTTCACTTTTTATTTATTTAATAGAGTTTTCAGTTATTGTTATTTCTCTTCTGATATTATTATTATTATATAGGCAGTTTTATTAATAAACAGTTTAATATATTAATATCAATCATTGTTTTATTTTTATTTTTGTATCTTGTTTATTCAGCCCTGATGAAGACCTGCAAAGTGGGTCGAAATGTCGGTTCCTAATAAATAGTTTTTACTATTTCTAATCCATTTTTTGACCGCCTCTCGGACCATCTCATTCCTTCATAAAGTTCAACGGTCAACTATTGATTATACAGTAAACTATTTTACCTTCTATTTTTCAAATTTCGATATAGCGGCTACGCAAAAAGCGAAAAACCACTTCTTCTCTAGAGTGTAGCCTCAAAACGGATCAGAAGATTTTAATGAAACTTGCCTAAAGTCTTCTCATTAAAGCTCTTTAACAATCCAGACATGAACTAAATCTCCGAGAAATAAAAGGAAAAAAGTTTCAATCAAACTTTCAATTGTGTTCATTTAATATATACTCGTATGCATATATATATATATATATATATATATATATATATATATATATATATATATATATATATATATATATACTCAAATCAAGCAATAGCGAAGCAATGCCGGATCAGCAAGTAATAAATATACGCATGATCCAATATTCAATACAACATTGGTCATACATATTCATACAATATTGGCGGTCATTATAATAATTTAATGATTCAATGATTTGTATTTCACAATAACTGTACTCAAATTTCTAGCCGATTGTCTATCATAGATCACCTGAAGCCTCCCTCCCGTTGGACCACTTAAGAGCAAGATCCAAATACCGGACGATTGACAGATGATGGATATCACAGAAGGATATGAGCCTAGGACGAAGACCCTCCCTGAAGGAGTTATGGAGGTACCGTTAGAAATAAAGGAAAACATTAAAGGATAAAGTAGCAGGTGGTGGGGAATAACGGTACAGTCAAGGAGTGGCCGGACTCTCCTTCTCGGGACAGGACAGCTTCCAGTCAGTCCTCAAACTTGCTCTGGAAGAAGGGGAACAAGTTCACGAGTAGTTTAAGCAGCGAACAAATTGTTGTGTGGTCATTGATACTAAATAAAACTTCAAAGGGAATCCTACTACAGAGTATTAATAAATATATGTATTAATATATATGATACTATACATGTTACAACTACATATGTATATGGGTACATAAATGCTGGTGTCGGCTGTAGAAGAAATTTAAGCAGTTGCAAGTTGGTCGGGGGTACGGCCAATGAAGAAAACACACAAATGAATGGAATTTATTTTTTATTACGTGACAACGTTTCGACCTACGTTTTAGATCTCCATCAGGGCTAAATAGAAAAAAAAAAAACCAAGATAATAATCAATATAATATGACATTTTTTAAGAGAAAAAACATTAGAAAAATATAAATAATAAAGGTTTTAGAGATAAATAAAGTATCTGTTGACAGAAGGATGTTACAGAAGGATAAATCTAATTAGGGATTGATAAATTATTTGCCACTTCTATAATTTTGTTTTTATTGACTATGGTATTATTATATATACTAAATTAATGTAATATTAGATTTGTATTTATATTACATTTAATTAAATATGTATAATAATACCAAACTGTATTTTGAATTGCTTATTTTTGAATTTTTGTATGTTTTTAGAACTGACGATGAATGTATAACATTCGAAACTAGTTTTCAATAAAGAAAAATATATATAGAAGTGGCAAATAATTTATCAATCCCAAAATAAAGTATCGGCATGAAAAATAGAAATAAAAAGTATGACAAAATGAAATTATATGAAAATTATTATGTTATGAGGAGACATACACAATTGAAATTGATATATTTATATTTATGTATAAATACATAAAATATCATATAAAAACATATTCATCACTTCATCTTATACCTCCCATTCTGTCACGTATTTCTTATTATTTTTTAATTTTTCATATTAAATCATACTTTGTCATACTTTATATTTCTATTTTTCATGCCGATGCTTTATTTATCTATATCTATCTACCTATATTATTCATCTATTTTTATCATATTAGTTCAAAAATATCATATTATAATGGAGGTTATCATGTTTTTTTTTCTATTTTAGCCCTGAAGGATCTGTCTACAACGTAGGTCGAAACGTCGGCACACAATAAAAAAATGTTTGACTTATAAGCGTTTTCTTCATTGGGCACATCCCCGACCAACTTCTACTTAAAGGTCCATAAATACATTGTTTGGTTTTTTTTTCAACCTTGTAAACGCTAATAGGTTTCAACTGGCCTATTCTGAATCAATTTACAGAAAAATGCACAAACTTGAAAAATATTTATATTTTTGCCATATTTTTATTATAATACCATATTTATATTAGTTATGCCAATTAGTTATATTCGTGATTGTGAAAGGATGATCTTTAAAAAAAAATATGATCTTAAAATAAAAAATTAATCCGTGACCGAGTAAATAAATTTAGAACACGAAAAACCAATAGAAATTACTAAGGGTATTAGTAATAAAATAAATAAACAAAGACCCTTAATTGATAGGAGGATAGAATTGAGGATTTCCATTTCCACGTTTCCTCCAACGAAAATAAATATAAAAACCTAAATGATTTTTAAGTGGCATATTAAGCTGAAACTAATTCTATATATATATATATATATATATTTAATACGTGTATAACAAATTCTGTAGGCAAATTCAAATGATTAGATATTAAGCATATCGGACTCGCCAATTTACATAATTAAGTAAACAAATAAGGGATAATGTAGTAACAGGATAGGGAGAGGTCCCTCAAAATCTACACAAAGTGAACATACAGTTATTTAGAGAAGCCAAAGCCCATGGCCTCATCAGCATATCACAACTGTTTATTTAATGCTAACAGCGATGAGGATGAATGTAGGAGCGTGCATTAAATTCGATAACATTGTGGACTTTAATTGAAATAACTGATTATTATTAATAATATATATATACACATCCCCGATACTCCCAAAACAGTTTTCTAGGGGTTATGTAACAGATTTATAATAATGTACTCTCTTCGACAACCTTGATACAGTTCAAAAGTCTAATATTTTAACGGAAAATATGACAATAAATATACTAAAAATTACTAATGCCAAATTATTACAATAAAAGGTGGGCGTTAGCAACAAAAAGGCGCAGTTGGAAATACTTTCACCTTTGCTAAGCGGACTCACGACCGCTCTAGCCCAGTTTACGAACTAAGTTGCACAATTTCCAAGACAGCCAGTTGCAACATAAAATGCTACAGTTGATAGTTTCCTATACGCTTTAAACAGCCCTCGCACTGTACGAATTTGTGATACTTGGACGTCCGGACTGCGGGTTCAAGTTTCAGTAATGGCAGAGGAATTTTCAAGGCTGCAATTCAAGTGTCTATCATGAACATAACTGAGTAGCTAGTCCATTAATGAGGCAGGGGTGAAATATAAAGAAAATCGAATATATTACAAGTTTGTATTCATGTTTTGCTAATTTACGGTTTCACTGAACAGATTCACATAAAATTACTACCAACTTTTGCAATCAATGGCAGTGAATGCTTATCGCTTAAGCACCATGATAAGGTGGTAATAATAAACCTTTGAAACTGACTAATATATTCTGACGGTTGATAAAACATAGAAACACTTTCTACAAACGTTTCCACGATAAATTAATCGAACACCAAAATTGATCAATAGAACGAATGACCACGACTCTTATGCAACAGAACAAAGGAAGAAAATAAAAAGAATATGGATGCAGGATCTGCCAACATGAGTTGTGTAAAAGTCTTCTCGGATAAAAAGTAGTCCGTAATGTTACCGACAATTCAGTTGACGTACGCATGATGGTACAGAAGGATCAATCCAATTAGGGATTGATAAATTGTAATTTTATATATTTACTGGTAAATCGTATTTTTATATATTTTATAAATTAGGTAAGCATTACAAATACAAACAGTTACAATAAACAAAACAAGCTTGCTAAAAACTGATAATAACAATCATTCAATGCTATTGTGCTTAGGATTTATATAATTTCAAGAAATTAATATTAATTAATCTATAAATTAGTAAGTTAATTAATTAAAGCATATCTAAAAAAACCATTAATTAATCAAAACTCTCATATGGCTCACTTTTAAAATTTAACTCAACTGACACTTTCGTCTATTTGTGTGCTTCCCTGATAGAGCGATATAACCTTCACCAGTCCCTCCCTAGAAACTGTTAATACAACACAGTGTGACCATAGTTTATCCAACGGTAATTTTTTTCATGTTTTTCGGAATATTTCTGTAATAGTTGTGAATAAGTGTGTAAGTCGACTTATGACGAAAATAAGTTAGGTTCACCACCCAATATGTTTTAAAAGGTCACTTCTAAATCGTATATAAATGGCTAAATGAGAAACGAAAGTGATTGGATGATATCGCTATTTGAAATTAACAAATTCCTATAAATTATCACAAAGTTAATTTAAATTTGAAATTGCGGTCTTGAAAAATTATAATTTTCGGCTTACACACTTATTTACAATTCTTACAGAATTAAGTCGCAGAAACTGTAAATATTTTTTTCTCTCTGAATCCCACGGTTGGCAATTTAAATTGTCTCTGGTAATTAAGGCAATTTTAAAATATTGTATTTCTATCTACTCTTTACCGATTTCTATGCAAGACAATATTCAGGAATTTGAAGATACGTATATTAATGACATTTAATTATTGACAAATATAGCAATCTGACACATTCAAAGGTGTTAGGTAGAAGAGTATCAGTGATAAATATAGACATTCATCTTATTTACAAGATGGAAAATTGAGAAAATAAATAAAATAATATGAAAATGTTAGTTTAACCTATTATCATACAATTTTTATAACAATAAGTTAAATTAAAACAATAATAATAGTAATAAAAAAATATCTGATGTGGACAACACATGACTTCCTTGTACGCCCATTAAATTATAAATCCGTGGCTCAAAATGTGATACTAAATTTGGTTACTATTTTCCAACTAAGGAAGCTAAAGGAAGTAAAGAAATAATCCAAGGAAGAATAAAACAGAGAGATACGAGGAAGTCAGAAGCCCAATAAATAAGTCAGGAAGCCGGATGACTAGCCGCCAGAATAATCAGTCTCAGAAGTTCCTTACGCAATATCTCAGCTAATAATGGTCCGATAAATAAGGCACTAATTTTTTCCCCTTCATATTTAAATCCTAACCCTCCTAATACAACATAACGACTATCAGAAAATTTCCTGTCGGTAACATTACGAACAATGTGTACAGTTGAACTTCGAATTCAAAGCCGTAAAGAACGCAGTTTCGAAGCCTTGGGGCGTTTTTCTTGCCTAAACGTCTTTAAAAAAACAAAACAATTACTATACTAATAAAAACTTTTAATTGAGAACTGCATCTGAACCAACGGTTGGGCAAGGAACTGATGTAGAAGCAATATCCTCGCTCAATCGGGAGGTTTTACCTCAGCCCAATCATAATATAGATAGCCCTCTCTAAACAGTTGATATCCGCATGATGGTATAGAAGGATCAATCTAATTAAGGATTGATAAATTATTTGCCTTTTCTACAACAGGCTGGGTGTGCCCAAATAGGATCTCCGACCTCTGAGGTCCAAACACAGCTAAAATAACGGAAAATGAATTTTCAGCCACTAACGGACTCGAACACAACAGTGATAATATCCAGTACACAGAACAGAAAGCGAGAATTCATTATTTTTTTTAATTAAATAATCACGAGCATTTTCTGATTTTAATCTTGTATTTCCTTATAAGGTTAATGATCCTAATGAATTAAATTTACAAAACCTAATTTATAAATTAAGCTAAATTATATTCTGTATATTAATTGAATTTTCAAAATGAACTTTTTAAGCAATGAAAAAAATTTGTAACAATTATTTTTCATAGCTGATTAACAGTTCCAGGCTTCGCAACCTTGAATTGTTTTAATTAACAATATTTAGACTCTTCTTGAGATATTCCTCATTTATTTTTGTTATAATGTTGAGGATATTACTGGTTGATTCAATTAAAACAAAGTCTTAAGGACGAAAATTAAACGAGGAACCAGTAAATAAAGTGTCGCATATTTAGACATCATCAGGAGTGAATAAGATAAGATGACATAAATGCACTCGCGGATTTAAGGGGGACTTCGGTCTAAAGCTTCCCTTCCCTCTCTGCCTCCCCCCCCCCAAAAAAAAAAAAAAATAATATATTTTTTTTTTACATTGGTGCATGTAATGTTTATTGCTTAAAATTATATCAATTTTGTAGTACAAATAATGAAGAAATACAATTGAGAGAGTGGAGTCTATATGAATGTTGGATTAAAAACTAATTCATCTACTAAATGTGAGCGTGTGTCAAGAAAAAATATAAAAATTTCTGCTTAAAACATTATCATTCCTTAAATTACCGTGAAGTGAATTTCTAATAATTCAAGTTCTTATTATGAATGCTTCCAACAGTGAAAAAACGCAATTTTGATCAATGACTTTCAAAAATTTCCCGAGGGAGGACCTGCCTTGTTGCTATGAGATATCACTATCCCCAGATTCCCGGTGTTTGCCCCCAAAATCAAATCATGCATCCTCTACTGCATAAATGTAGACACGAGAGAGCACATGAATCACGGTCTGAAAAACTCTAACCAAATAGAAATAGTGGAACACAACAATACTTCAGTGTTGAAATCTTCAAGTGCTCACATTATATTGAATTATTTCCTGGCATCTTATCAATTCTTACTTCAAGCAATTCCCATCCTAACGATCATCCTTTTGTTTCTTTAGGATACGGACGCTGTTATTGCTTCAAGCCTGCCAGAACAATACAGCACAAATGGTCCGAAACAATAACACTTTTAATACATTCTCAAGAAAAAGAAAAGAAAGAAAGAACAATGCCTGGGGTGAATCACTCAAAGGGGGCCGGAAGTAGTTAGCCGCTATCAAAGAGGCACTGGCATGAGGTGAGAAGCGGGAACAATCGTATTTCCCGCCAAGAAAGTCGCACATTATAAAAACGGAAACCAGTTATTTTCAGACGGAAAAGTTCAGAAGTGTTCTATCCAATCCGTTCATAGAGTGGGAGTGGGAGGGTGGGGGCGAAGAGAAACCCATAGGTAATTAACAGAGACAAAGGGACTACCATCCAGGTTGCTGGATTAAGTCCGGTAACTGGAATAATAGTCCTGGAGATGGGATCCAAAGGGATGACGATTGTGACCATCAAGGGTTAATGGGATTTCGGCCTCTACGGGGAAAGTCCTCGTTCATTACGCAGGGCTAGAACTAGTGCCCGTATCGGAATCATACATCGTGTTCGGGACTCGACAGGCATAATCCGGATTCAGGGGGTTTAGTAGGAGACAAAGGAACAGCTCTCGGGACCTCACAACTATGTCTAAAGCTATTAGTACCGCTTCTAACTTAATGCCAAGTCCATGGTTCAAGTTTAGAAAACGACTTTAAGTCCCTTAAGGTTTATACCTAACGAATGAAATAAAATAAAATTATTTATATTTTTCATGAAGCTATTAATCAAAATATAATTTAAATATCAAAGAATCAAATATAATAAAAAAAAAATCAGATTGTAATTGTAAAATATAAATTATTATTATCGATATTTCTTAATAATATAATTAGGGATTGATAAATTATTTGCCACTTCTATAAACTTAATAATGTAATTTAAATGATACAAGTTTTTAGCATTGCTCTGGGGCAGCCGACGCGAAAAACCTTTGAGCGTCAGTAATTGGAAAGCATTAGCCCAAATCAATAGCGGAAGCTCATAGAGGATACTGGGACCCGACACGGGTTTTAGAGCAAATGAATAATAATAATAATATTTTCATTCTATGACAAAATTATAATCTGTCTATAAGCTCTACTCAACTCCGGCTGATCGAGCTGGGACTGGTAATCTATCCAGAAACCCGACCGGCTATTACACTCCGGAAACTGGCGTGCACAAAATCAAGTTAAAACAAACTTAAGAGAGGCAAACTTAGAGAGCTTTATAACAAGTCCCACAAAAATAAACTAGATAAAACACACACCCCAGAGTAATTGCATAAGAACTTCAATTTTCTTTGTGGTCGCCAAGAATTACCAAATTATTAATTAGGCAATTATTATCGAA
The DNA here is from genome assembly GCA_948150685.1 of Rhaphigaster nebulosa. Lineage (NCBI taxonomy): Eukaryota > Metazoa > Arthropoda > Insecta > Hemiptera > Pentatomidae > Rhaphigaster > Rhaphigaster nebulosa. The sequence continues at coordinate 17,361,328 of OX411312.1, read as the reverse complement.
GAGCTAGATTTTCACGAATTTGACGAGCGAGATTTTCGTCAGGCAATTGCAAGTTTTTAATTCAATAATTATTTGTAATATAATTACAAAAGAAAATAACTGATTAATGTAAGAGGAGTAAGTCATATTATATTCTTAAAATTGTATAAAAAGAAGAAATTTTGGACCCTTAATATACTAAGGTACATATGATGTTTTCTGGGTATTCCGATGCTCGCGGCAAAGTTTCACTTAGCTTGATTATTGAGAAGTCAAATATTTACAGACCGTATCCCGGACTATTATCAACACAAACATTCCGAAAATAAAGCTTTTGGTACGAATTTGGTCTAGACAGTTTATATTCTGATTTTCTATAGTAAATATTTTGTCTAGTTACGGCAAGATAAAAAAAATATATCTTCAATACAAATTCATTTTTTAACAATCAATTAAAAAAAAACACCTAGTTTCAGGTCTATCTTAAAATTGATAGAAAAATAATCAAAACGAAGATAGCTCTGTATGGAGCGTCGAGCTAGAATTATCTTGCCCAGAAATGAGAATAAATATTTAAATTTTCAATAACAAAACCAATTTGCCACAAAACAAAAAAAACTTACGTGTTAATAAAGCGTATCCAATAAAAATTATTGGTGTCTTTCACTTACCTGAAACAAAAAGGAAAAGTGTTAAGACAAAAAAAAAAAATTAAAATTGAAAAATGAAAAAAAAAAAATCATAATTTTGCCCTTTTTTCTCACTTTTTTTTCAACAAATTTATAAAATTGACCAAGAAATTTTTGTCAAATTTAAAAATAAAGTACTTAAACAATAAACAGATTTTTAGTTAAATAGTTAATGATAAAAATAAGTCTACATAATTTAAATAAATCTACAAGTATAAGTTGTACATTTTATATTAGTTTATTTATTCCATATTGAATATCGCAGGATGATAATGTATTCAGTTGATTGGAAAAAAGAAGTTATTATAATCATAAATATATATATATTATATATATATATATATATATATATATATATATATATATATATATTTTAAATAGTATCTCAAATAGAAGTTAATCGAGATCTATAACAAATTATACTGCGTGTACAAAATAAAACAGCAGAGTTAGGATCTGATTTACGATAATGCCGTAATACAACTTTAACTATTAGGTTTCAACTTTGTTTCCATCTCCGATGATTTTCTCGAAATTGGTTGCTAACATATATAAACCATGGTATAACTACTCAAGTTTCAACAAGACCTCAAAAAGTTACGGAAGACAGTTCATTCATTTATGAATTTCTCGTTTTAAGTAAATTGAAAATTGCAGAACCAGTAAATTCAGTAACCAACTTTAACACGAAGAAGCTGACACGATAAGTTTTACGGGACGCTATACAAAACAAATTCAGTGTGAACTGTCCCAAATTATCCCACAGTTTACCACAACTTAGCATAGAAATGTTTCTGATATTCTTAAGGCCCTTGAGTCGGAGTAAATTCTTTATATCGCTAAATCAATACATTATTCATATATTCTATGGCCGTGTCTCGAACGCTAGGCGCTAGAGTCTACATAATGTCGGACGATACTTCAGATGTTAATCTCAAGTATCGATAATAAAGTTAACTACAGAATTTCAAAGAAAATAATATCAAATGTACATATTAATCTACGGCGTAGTTTCAAGACAATTTATCCCCTATATTCCTGGAAGTTACTTTCGTAAATACATATAGGTAAACATTTTTAATTAAAAATGAAATAAAGGCCAGCAAATTGAGATTTAAAATACAAGTAAAGACGTTGTTAATATTACAGGAAACGGGGTCCTTTAAAGCATCATTTACTTAAAGGAGATTGGGAGGCATAAAAAAGTTTTAGACCAATCAGAACAAAGGACAGAGACAAAACGACACGAAGAGATGTAACACGCCTGTTCATTGTTCCATCAGGCAGTCAATTGTTCTTCAATCGTCACGTTGTTTAATTATTCGATATAGCTACGGGTAGCAAGTCCAGCGGTTCAATCACTAAAACCGTAGGTTTTTTTTTTTTTTTTTTTGTAACAATTTGTTTTCAAGGTTCTGTCAGCAACAGTCGCAACAAGGCATAGTTCTAAATAATTTCCTATTCAGGGAGCGTTCTCGTCAAGTACGGTTTTTAACTTTTATTTATTTTTGGAATAACAAAGCCTTTAATAAGAAAACCAAATTTTAATGGCATTGCCATTTTTATACTATTTGCAACTATCCAAGAGTCAATCACAGAACTAAAAGAAAAAAAAAATGGTAAAAAATTCTAAAAATCCTTTGTTGCTGCGGAAATATTTTATTATTTTTTCAATAAAAATAAAAATAAAAACAAAAATCAAAAATACACGTGTACATGTTCCAGTGCAAGACGTCGTAGACCAAGTTTTTAGTTCTAATTGGAGAGGAGGCCTACGGATAAAATTTATATTTTTTATTATATCAGCCATTAGGAAACATAGTTTTTCTAAGTAAAATACTCAAATTATGCTATATACCCCTCTGAATAAATTATTTTATTTTATAATTTAAATTTTTGAATAATGTATTTATAAAAATTCAAAATTCGGATACATGCGATTGCTATCCAACAACCTGAAATACCTGTGACCACGTCTTTTTAAAAAGTGCGGTTTACATGAATGAAAATCACCAAGGCTGTAAATAATAAGATTTATTGATTTATAAATGTTTCAGCCATAATTATATCATTCAAAATCAAATTTAAACTAACTTGATAAATAAAAATTAGCATTTGTACTTAGAATACGAATAAAATTAATTTATTGAATTCAATAACCCAAATTCATGGCATATGATCCACCACCAAGTTGTTCAAGAGTTAAATTTAAATAATTTAAATTAATTTAAGTAATTATAATTTACAATTGAATAAATTAATATACCCTCTATGATTAAATGAATCAATAGTTAACATTCCATTTACGATTGAACGAAATTATATTCACAAAGAATTATATACACTATTCACCATAATAATCATAAATTGCACAGTGATACATGAGTATAATACAATATTATAAAATATATTAAAGATTGTTTTAATAGTCAATATAGTCCCGTTTGGAGACTGAAATGCAGCTTCTAAATAAGAGATCTCAATTAATTAAGATATATAAATGCAATAATTTCGTTCAAACAATTTATATTCCTAAGTCAAAAAGTACAAGAGCAAAAAGCGATAAAACCTATTTTGAAATGATTTATATACATACGCATAAAGTGCGCGGTATTGCCATAAAGAGATCCTAAATCCGATACATAAAGAAACTTCTTTAATAACAATGGCCTACAGTTGTAAGTCATTTTAACAACTTCCTAAGCAAATAAACTACGATTAATTACCCACGAACAAGGCACAAACTTCAGGTGTATAAATGTCTCGGCTTTTTTTAATCTTTACTTCACCGCTGACGAAACAAGGGCTTTATGCGAAGAAAAGGGGAAATGCTAATTAACGTGAAAAGTTCAACGTAGGGAACACGCTAATAACGGAAAAGTCTTGAAAATTACTTCCAAGTGAGTATTGCGATGCAAGAGGTAACATTATATATATATATATATATATATATATATATATATATATATATATATATATATATATATATAAGTAATTTCAGCTTAATATACCTTTTTTTATTTTATTTAGGTTTTATATATTTATTTTCGTTGAAGTGGAAATCCTAAATTCTAACGGAATATCCACCTATTAATATATATGTGTGTATATATATATATATATATATATATATATATATATATATATATATATATATATATACACACAGTGGAGCGTCGATTATCCGAACGTCAGTTATCCGAACGTTCGATTATCGGAACGTTTTTTTTTTTTTTTAATGTGTAATTTTAATTAATTTGATCATGACATTTTATATGTCACAGCATAAATTTTGATAAAGCTTTGGTTAGATACACTTTGATTATTCTTTTGCAAACACGTAAATACATATTTTTGTTCATTTCATTATGTACATGTGACTAAGTTAAACAATTTATATGTACTTTATGACACTGGGTTTTTCACTATGCAAATACATACTATATTTATATAAATAAACAAACATGTTTTTTTTACATAGTTGTTCCTTTTCCTTATTATATAAAAAAAAAAAAAGTAAATAAAAAATTAATTAATTAATAGTGTGAGTACGTGAATTTCGATTATCCAAACTTTTGATTATCCGAACCACCACTGACAACATTCACGTCTAATTATGAGTTTTTCCGCCCTTACTACGGTGAAAGTGTTAAAAATATAATTTTATCAATGAACCTGCGTTACCGTCAGGAAACACCTATCATAGATGGATACAACAAACTATTTATAGTTTTATTTAATTTCCAAAAATAATTTAACTCTATTATCAGGGAAATAATAATATTAATATGGAGTTCTTTATTTCAACTAAAACATAAAAGTAAAAAAAATAAATAAACAATAAACCATTACTCTTTATAAACACATTAAAAAAAAAAAGCTTAATTGAAAAATTATTTTAATTAGCAAAGTTAAATTACGATCTAAACAGTCTATAAATCAAATTTAATGATATCGTTAAAACTTATAATTAAAAGTTTGCCTTTCCTTCACTGAAATATAATAACGGATTTTTTATACAACAAAAGTAGTTAATAACAAACAAAAATCTGAGGTAAGAACCCCAGAAAGTGTCCATTTCAAGTAACGAAGGCTATTTGTTAGATCCAAACGAATAGACCCCCCCGACTGAGATCAAGTGCAGAATTTATTGAAGGGTTTACTCAATGTCCGGTAAGTTGATCCTCAGGATTTCAGGAGCTATTTACAATAAAGAAGTAACTTTACAACTACAAGAGTATTAGATAAAATTGATTTCTATCTTTAGTATGAAAATCATCAGAAACATTTTAATTATTATTGAATTGTCAACAAAAATGTTGGTTAGCGTTTGATTTCAAACGGCAGTAAACACATCAACAGAAGGTTCCGTAGTAATTTTTTTAAATAATTTTGTAAATATATAAAAATAAGGATGTAAAGAAAAATGTTTTATCATTTGCATAGACATAGTATATATCATCTACATAAATGCCTCAGAACCTCCGTTTTATAGTTTACAAAACTCAATTTTAGTATTTTCACGGTCATTGTTTGCTTATGCTAGGGATGACATCGGTGAACCAGTACTGTTCGCCTGTATACGCGAGCATTTTTAAATTCGATTGTAATTGCCATAAATATATGAAACTGATATAAAAATGTTCAAGAGTTGAAGTTCCAAAAAAAAAAAAAAATGAAAATTCAATTTTTCATCATTTTTGAGTGCTGGAACTCCCTTAGGCCCTTCGGTACATTATGATCTAGAGGCTACTCAGTTAAAATCATTATCGGAGTATCACGCCGTTTTCACATTAGGCAGATTTTAATCGCTATTCCTCCTCAGTCGTTCCTGGTTGAGGAAAGTACAATAAACAGCGCTGGCAACCTTCCAGACCCCCCCCCCCCCGGGTTCTCGCTGACAAGGATAAACTCCCAACAACCCGAGTATTTATACTGCGGAGTGCAAGAAACATGGCCTATACTTGGGTATCCATACTCCAACACTCCTGCTGGCTGGCGTTTCCACAGCAGTTTGTAAACGATCCATAAAAATAAAAGATGTTAATTAAAGATTTATCAATTATCGAAATGCACATTATCTACGACGTCCTCAGTACATTTTTATTTTTTTAAATTACAATTTAAAAAATAATTCAAAGAAAAATAAGAATTACGCGTCACTTTCCTTGAGTGGCAGAGCATATTGAATTAATTTCAAAAGATATTTGATTAAATTACGAAAGGTACTATAATTTCTAAATTCAATTTTTAACAAAAACTCAATTCTTATTTTTAAATCTATTATTAATCCTTTAAGACGAATTTTGAAATAGTCATAAATGGTCATAATATGACAGGATTTCCTGGAATCTTCGGACTTTACCAACAGCCATTCTACCAAAGATGGAAATTTAAGGTTTAATACTCAGTCCCTATATCAACCATTCATGAATATAGAAAAATTTGGAAATAATATTTCAAAGCCTTAAAATAAAACATATGTTAATTTTTTTTTTAATTTACTTACTCGCATGGATTTTTTACAAAACTTAGTTTATATATCAAGGGCTGTTAAAAATTGAAGTTGAGAATTAGTTTGGCTTTTAATTGATTGCTTTTTGTAATCATCTATACAGAGTAGAGATATCGCCAGGCATGAGGAAAAAACAAAACCACTTTTCCCTTCACTGGGCATTAATCTACTAAACGGCAACCTATTATAATTTTTTTTTTACGTTTTTACAGTTATTTAAGATGAGAAGGGTGAAGAGAATTTGAAAAAAATGTGTTTTTTTTTAAAGTTCAAACAATCCGATAACATTCTAAACAAAAGTTAAAATAAGACTATGAACCTTGGCGACGTGGAGCAATCACAAGACTTAAGATTGTTAAATGAAATAATAAGCCACAGAAACATAAAAAAAAATAGAATTTTAATATAAAATATATATATATATATATATATATATATATATATATATATATATATATATATATATATATATATATATAAAGATGAAATAAATTAAGTGATATACGCGTGGTCTTTAGTTGGCCTTTGTCGCGATAAATAATATGTATATATTTATTATATTTAACAATTATTTAAAAACTTATTTTATTTATTATTTTTTAATTAATAAAAAAATTCACGGCACTCTCATGGCGTAAAATACTCATTTTGAAAACATATGGTCCAGTTTACGGAAGTGTTTCATCCAAATTCTTTTCAGTCTTCATCTGATGTTCTCAGGCAAATCGGCAGTAGTTAATATTTGATAGAATTTCTATTGTTATAGGGAATAAGTTAGTAAGTCGATAAATGGCCTGAGTTATATATATATATATATATATATATATATATATATATATATATATATATATATATATATATATATATATATATATATATATACATATATTGTGATCATCTCCCAAGCTTTTCCTAAACAATGAATATGATGGTAACACAGCTTTTCAATAACTCGGAATGATTTAAAATTTTGAATTACCAACTTCAAAGTGTAGATGAAATGGAAGATGATATACACATAATTGATTGCATAAGAAGGATTGTAGAGTTGTAATAGTAACATACCAATGGCTCTCGCATAATTAGTCTTGATGAATTTTCAATGTTTCTAAAGCACTTGTTTAATAACATCTAAAAGATAATAAAACTTTTAAAAAAACACAATGCAAATTTAAAAGCACTGATTTAAAATCACAAGGAATAAACGAGGGTGATTAACATACAGTATGTAAAATTCTTGTATTAGTTGACTGAGACAACATATTATGCTAATTAATTCAATGCACATTAGAACAACCAACCCCTGATCGCTATTCAAATGAGGCTCTGCTAATGTAAAATAGACAATTGGAATTAATCAAGGTAGAGGCAACTTCTGAGAAGGAACTTAAGATGCAATATCCGATTATTATTTTTAGCAAATTACTTATAATCTATAAATAAATTTAAATTAATTTCAAAAGATTAATAATAAAATAAAACAATAGGCATAATGTTTACATATGAAATTTGTAAGGAAAGAACGAAATAAATTTATTCTTGGATTGAATGAATTATAATTTTTTTTTTTTTCATCATAAACATATCCTTTTTTTTCTTTATCCATTTACTCTATTTTTTGCAATAATTAGATTGTTTCATAGTTGTAGTAAGTGTACAGCTAGTTATACATATAACAAAAAATAAAATGTTCCATGAAATTCAATAACGTATCTAATTTTCTGTTTATCATGATTTATTTTAGACCTTATTTAGTTTTAACTTTAAGAATAATTCGATTTTTATTGATATTTGCAATGGTGCTAAAACTTAAATGTACTTTTTAACTTGTATCAGAAACATGGAATCGTATTTCTTTTTTGGTAATTCGTAATGTGCACTGTAATCTATTATAATTGTAGATTGAAACGTATATCAAATAACAATAAAAGATGTAACGTTCCTAAGTTGTGCTATTGTTATGCTCATTACACTTATCGTTAGCACACGTCGTAGATAGATTAAAGATACAACACAAAAAATTTGAGCTTTGAGCTAGAAACAATACTCAAATGAAGTAGTCCGTTTTCTACTTAAAATATAAGGATAACTATAGTCGACCACCACAAGTATTACGAATAATAAACGAAATAATGAAGAGGTAGGGAGAAAGTAACCTATTATGAGATACGTTTTTATAAAATGTCTCCTCTCTGGAGATTCCCTAAAATAATGTTTACCAAATACGTCTATACATATATATATTAACTCTGCAACTAATAGTCTTCTGAAACGTTAAAAAAACTTTTAAAATAATGGTACCGCAAAACTGTTTAAAATAATATTTTTATTTTTTTTTTTCTAAAAAAGTTATGGTTGCTCAATGTGAGATATGGTGTATTCTTTAAATGGGACGGTGTTATATATAATTTATTTCACAGCAAAAAGGATAAGAATGCTTCTTTACAGTTTTGATTATCTATTTGTACAAATGCCCAAATAAATCTTACCTAATTTTGACATTTTGATCAGAGATAAGACTAGAGATCTATATTTTCAGACTTATTCGAGAAAAAAAAGGATAGCATATCACGCAACAATTAAATAACTTTTAAATTAGTAAATCTGAAAATACAAAAAATGAAATAAAAATTACTAATTAAAAAAAATATCGCTAAAAGGAAAACAATCCTGTTGTGCCCTAAATTAGGCACAGCCATTTTTTTTTCATTACGTCAATTAATTTAAAAAATTAGAAAAATTAGGACTAGCTCATTTTTAAAAACAACTTACCTTGCGTACCAAATCAGCTGTCAAACACAAGCCACACATTTTTTTTTTAACGCTTGTTGAATAATTGGAATGGAAGGCTCCGATTGGAAAATGTTTTACTTACCTTAAATGTATAGAGCAAAAACTTTAAATAAGATTTCAACAACTTCAATTTTTCACTATCTCTATTTAGTAAGCTTTTTGAGGCTGCTGGCATGGTTGTTATATATATATGGTTGTTAATTGGAAGATGTTTGAGAGACTTCAGGTTTGGTTTAGAATCTTCAAAAAATAACCTTATAATAGTTTTTTTCCTCTCATTCCTCTGTTAGTTAAAGCTTTAAATTATTATTCTTTTTATTTTTCTTCTTAAGTGAGAAAAAATAGTAATAAATAAGCGAAATAGATCGATGACTAAAGAAACGTACCGAGGAAGATTTCTTATCTACAACAATCCGAAGATAAAGAGAGACTGGAGTTTGAGAACAATGGACCAATGACCCGAATCGTAACAACACCACCGAAACGACCCCATCGCCATTAAGTGGGAAACCTCTCCAACAGGAGGAAATACCATCATCACAGGGAAACCATTGTGTTCCTAGATGACCATGGAAAACTGTGCGTTCCTTCAGGATAATTCAACCCGCGCAAGACATACCCTGCGGGCACGATGCCGCAAATGCCCTGCACAACCACATCCTGACCCGCAGCGGAGCTAACCACTTCATCAGCCATGATTACAGTCCCATGCCTTCCGTCTATTTCAGTCTTAATTTACCGTCTCATTCTTGGCAAGAGAGGATAACAGCGTTTTGGAGAATACTTTCACAAATGAAAAATAGGATGGATTCTAAAAATAATGAAGCACTAAAAAAAAGTATTATAGTTCCTTTCAATATTATACATTCAAATAAAAATAAACTCTCAGTCTCGTCACGATAACAGATACCTACAACTATACTATTATTAAAAGCTTAAAAGTTTGCATATTTGAACGCAATAACTTCAGAAACTACCAGTCCGATTAAAAAAATTCTTTTTTCGTTAGATAGACCATTTATTAAAAAAGGCTTTTAGTCAGTATAACATCACGCTACGACGCATAGGTACGGAGCAGTAACCAAAAATAAATTGATAAGAGAAAAAATGTCCAGCTTGCGTACCAATTTTTATTTAAATATATACTTTTTTTTATTACAACTTTTATGGTTGGTATCCTGTGTTTTTACAGATGAAGGCCTACAAGTTAGGTCGAAACGTTAGTACACAATAAAAAAAAAATCCACTTATTAGTGTGTTTTTCTTCATTGGCCACACCCCGCGACCTACTTCTTAAATTAAACTTTTTAGTAAGTGCGTAAATTATTGTGTGAAAATGTTTTAAAAAAAAATAAAATGGGAGAACATGGGGGGGGGGGGGGAGATGGGGTGAATGAAAAATTGAAGCTTATTTAAACAAAACTTTAGTGCCGTTTATAAACATTTTTTGTCGTTTAGACCCTGCTTCAAGAAAATGTCTGCAAAAAATTAAACAACATATTATAGGTTATTATTCTAAAGGTTATTTTGTATTTTACAGAGTTAATAACCTTAACATTCATTAAAAAAAAATACTAATTATTAAGAATTGTATGTACTGCCATTGTATTCAATTATGTTTGTGTAGCTATTATTTGCTGCAATCTGTTCCCTTTCTTTGTTCTTTTTACTGAAACGTAGTGGAATTAATAAATAAATATTACGTTTTACATTCCAAATGATTTAAAGCCGTCCTTGGGACTACCCCCATCCTCGCTATTTTTATAAATATTATTAATATCATGAATTTATTTATTTATTGATCAAACTAATTCTTATCCGGAATAGCCGTGGACATATTATTTCGGATAACGGGTGATCTACAGTATGTAAAAATTAAACGAAAAAATTATAGCTTACTAATGAAAATTGGACATACAATATACTTACTAAATCCCATGTCGACATTCGTCTCAGAGATAAACAGTTGCGCGAAAAAGGCTCATCATTTTCCATCTAAAATATCATAGTTAATAAAAAAAACACCTGTATATGGGCCAAACAACAATTGAACAAACTCATTGATCTTTGCTACCATTATACTCGTAATCTAAACGGGCATGAGTGACGTAAAAAGAGCTGGAAGAGAGATCTCCTTCCGTTACCTATAGTAACTAAGTCAAGTTCTGGAGACGTTGCTAGGTACAGTCTTTTCCAATGGCTGGCATGTTCTTATTTCTTAAGGAGTTAGACAATTGATTTCAAATTACACTGAAACTTCGGTGAAAAGAACCCAAATATAACGAATTCCTCAATGCAACGAATTTTATTAAATGCCTTCGAAATAGATGTCTCAAGCTCTACATAACGAACAGAACATGTAAGCAAACCTTGATGTAACGAATTTAAAACCCTCTAAGAAAAAATAATTTACCTTTGTATAACCAATTTTTTGCAACTGTAACCTCATAACGAAAAGGACCTGTAATACGAATTTCGATGCATAAAGATTAACAATTAAGTATGAGATCCTCGATATACGGATTTTTAGCAATCCGAACCATAAGATAAGAAACCTCAATATACAGATCATGATATCTTGAATGAAAAAAAAAAAAAAATTTTAGCAATTTTCCTTGATACGTTGCTAAATAACATGAACTGGACAATAACAGTGGACATAAGACAAGATGGACATGTCAAAGCTGAAGAGTCTAATCCAAACAGACCTGGGGTGCCCCCACCGTAGCGTTTCTAATTTACATTACGGCCCTGTCAACTCCATGGATGGCTTCATTATCGAATCCGAGGGGGGAAAGGGAGGGTTATAATGGGCGGGCAGCCGTTGAAGGGTATTGGAAATATAAGATCATCTATCTCAGCAAGTATAATGAGATGGCAAGAAGTTTATTTATCATCAAGTGCTTGCTAAATTAAAAATTGTAATTTTAAGTATACAAGTAATTTATCAGTAGATAATTAATAACAAGCAACTTGAAGATGCTAAATCAAAATCCAAAAGCCCCTCAAGTCGAGGTATTTATTTTACAGCAATGTGTATCTACACAAGCGGACTGTTAGCGGTTCCTTAATTTAAATTAATTAAAATTTATAAAAACGTGTCTAAGCCAAATATATATATATATATATATATATATATATATATATATATATATATATATATATATATATATATTGCCAAGGGGCTCGCAGCAATGGTTGTTCATCTGTTGGCCTAAATTTAATCACAAAATGGTGATTTCTCTTAATCACGGAAAATATTAAAAGAATAGGGTTCAAATTTCAGCAAACTTACTCTACTTTAAAAAAAAAATCATCATTAATACACATATAGTGGCAGATATTTTACAATATATAAAATGAAGAAGTAGCGAGTAGGTCCGCACCCTTACTGAAATACATAAAGAGGGGATATAAAAAATCCTGCCTTCCTGAAATTCTCTTTCGAAAACTCTTGATTCATAAAATGATTAAGGTATGAAAACAGTGGCCCAAATTTGAACAGAAAAACAGTAATTCAGTTTTATGATTGTTTTTTTTACAATTAAATTGAGCAGAAAACATAATTTTGTTATTGTTTAAATTTAAATTTAAATTAAAAACTCGAATTAATCAAAGTTCAAGGTTGAAATAATTTGAAATTAATTTATATACAACGTTCAACAAATTGCTGAATAGTCATGAGCATATTTTATTTTTGGTAAATAATGTATAGTGATTAGCTAAATGTCTGTTTTTTATGTTAAGATATTATAAAATCGCTACCTATTAAAAGAATGTTTCCGGAATAAAATACAACTCTATCGATTGTTTGTCCATGTGACTTGTCATTGCAAAAGCAAGAATAATTGGAAACTGTGTTCTTTGAAAATTGAACAGTAAAATAGTGCCCAAATAAGTCATATTCACATGCGGAATCAAAATTCACTTATTTCGCACAACTCCGGTCGAAAGTTCACAATCTGTTACTACCTATGAAGCAAAGACTTGATTTTAAACCAGAATCATAACTATCAATAATTCTTGGAATTACGTTGAACGTCATGACACCAAACCTCCTTGATTTTCGATCATATAAATATATTTTTTTAATAAAATTAAATAAAAAAATCATTTGTTTCCAAAAACGTTAATTCTTTAGAAGTTGATAGCTTAAAAAAAAAAAAATTAAAATAAGAAATAAGCGTTTCTTATTATTTGTTCATTTTTCTCTAAGGACCTAGTCCCAGAATAAATCTCTTTCTATTCCATTATATTCTAATATAATTAACAAGTTAAAATTTTCAGTTAAAAAAAAAGAAAAAAAAATCAAGAAATCATGTCAATTTAAAATTATAATTTCAACTAAAATCAAACTGCTGCGTAATTAAATTGGACTCATGGTGGCTGGATGACGTAACGGGAAGCCAACAAATAATTTGGCTTCTTAAGAATTAATTACACAGAACGTTGCCAGTGTGGGTTCGGTTACCGCGCAATAATGCGAAATTAAATTTCTGTGGTCGAGAGATGTACTGACGAATTTCTAATATTTCCCTATCCCTCGCAGGAATTCCCAAGTATATTGGTGCTTTCATAAATGCGTTACTTTATTTTTTTTTTTTAAATTGCAAATTATCCAACTCATAATGAAGATGGTACATAAAATTATTATTTCTTCTGTTATATTTGGTAAATATCTATATATTTACATACAGATGTATGCGAGTATATGCAAACAAAAAAAATAATTGACCGCTAAAACATAAAAATAATTTTTTTTTTTTTTTTTTTTTTTTTTTTTTTTTTTTTTTTTTTTTTTTTTTTAATGTGTGAACATATGAAAGAAATTTACCTAGGAGAAAAATAACGTATTTTTGGTTAATTCAGCTATACACCGTTATTGTTATATTTTAATATATATTATAACTTAAGCAATATTACCCAATACATTGTGTCTAATAAAAAAAATTAAATTTATATAATAATTTACTTTATTATGGATGATTAATTATCCAGTTCTTAAAGGTAGTTGTGAAGAAATTCTTCTTTATCATTTTATTGAAATTTATCAAATCTCTTCCAACGTTTCGAGATATTTGTGCCTATTATGGAGTAGAGATTATTGTGGAACTTAAAATTAATTTACATATGTAAGTGTTCCTTTAAAAGTTCTTAAATATTTGACAGTATATAATTGACAGAATATATTTAATATGGATGATGTTAATAAAACAAGAATACTTGCAAAGATTGTCTTTTAAAAAATGTGAACTTATAAGGGGTAATGAAGAGCCTGAAGATGAGGCCAAAATACCTCGGAACGTTGGATGTGATGTGATAAAATTTAATAAAATGATAAGGAAATAATTCACAACTATCTTAAAGAACTTAATAATTTAAATTTGGTGTGCTAAATGGACACTGGCCATATCTACCCCATCCATTGGAAGGGGAGGGAGATTTTATTGAGAGTTTTCAAGGGCTTTCGCACCCCGTCCGACCCCTGTCTGTAATAAGTCGCTGTAACCTAGTTTAAACATCGAGCTCCATAGCAACTTTGTTTACTCTGTCTACACCTACACCTGATTATAAATAATAAATATTTAGCGAAAGAAAATAATAAATGTGGAAGTATAATGGAATATAGCATTATTAAAAAAAAAAAAAAAAAAAAAAATTAAATAAAATTGGAAAGCCAGAGAAATGAATTTCAACAACAGCCTCTGATCAAATTAATCCGAACGAACAGACTCTAACCAGGCCTTCGTTCCATTGTCCGATAAAAGTAAAATCCGGGTGAATTTCTGTGAAAGCTTCTTTTCTGGGGGTGCAAGATTAATTTTTTTTTTAAATTATGTTTTGTCAAATTTATTCTTATTTTTAAAGCTTCTTTCTGGGAAGTCTGATTCGTCGAATTGGATTAATTAGTATTTGACAGGCCTTTGGTTTCAGAAGCCCGGTCAAAGAAATGCTCAAGATTATCTTACAAAGATTATATTATCTGATTCTTAATTCCGATTTTGTATATGCGTTTGTAGTTTCTTTACAACAAAGGAAATTTATTTCAACTTTTATAATTTCTTTCCATTATAAAATCTGTACCCATACAAAGACTTATATTATAGATTCTAATCTTCCAAAAAGAAGATGAGAACTTCTAGCATATAACTGTCATTTTTACATACTATCAGAATCCGTATTTACTTTAATTTTTGTAATAAAGTTATGAACCTCAAATTAAAAAAAAACATATAATAATAAAAAAAATTACATCTATATTAATCAAATTTTATTTTATTTACAAACAAACAAAAAGAAGAAACTATAATTATGAAATT
Source organism: Rhaphigaster nebulosa (assembly GCA_948150685.1). Classification (NCBI taxonomy): domain Eukaryota; kingdom Metazoa; phylum Arthropoda; class Insecta; order Hemiptera; family Pentatomidae; genus Rhaphigaster; species Rhaphigaster nebulosa. The sequence goes on along the minus strand of OX411312.1, from coordinate 17,346,032 downwards.
ATGAAAACTATATTATGAAAACAAAGGCCCAAACTTCTTATTGTTAATATCTATATCAATAAATCTACCAGACTACACTTGTATCACAATTCTTCCATATACATTTTGGTAAGTAAGGATTAAAAGTCGCAAAATTTCGATTGAATAACCATCTCCAGTCTTATATTTCTAAACAATAAATATACTATTTCATTCCTCACTCAGCCTCCAATGGCTTTCAATACCAGCGACGCGGCTGTGAGAGCTGGGATTTCCAGGAATCCAACTTAGCTTTCGACATGCGGGGAATATGCATGTCTAAAGTTTTCCAGGCTCAGAGAAAATAATGTACATGTTAATAATTTATTTTAATAAAATATAACCATTATTTTTTTTAAATATAGAAATAATTTTTTGAAAAAAATGTTTTTTTAATTATTATTATTATTTCAATTTTATTATTTAATTTTTGATTGATTTACTTCTTTTACTATTATTATAATTATTTACTTATGTCTGAAAATAAGTTATGCATGGATGTATTAATTATTGACCTAAAATGCAGGAAATTGCAATTTGTTTTTTTTAATTTGCAAATAATCAACACAGCTGAAATAAAATAAAAATATTATAATAAAAAAAATTAAAGTGTTGTTCATATCGTAAAGAATAGTATTTAAAAGTCATTACAGTTCGTACTTTCTAGTTTCTGGACAACAGGGTCGAATCAAGTAGTTTTATAACAGCAAAATAACCAACATAAATACCGCCATAAATTGATTTTATTTCTTCTTGAATTTAGTTTGTTTTAGATATTGTAAACCCTACATGATTAAACTTCTGTAAATATTCAAACGCATCCCTCACCCCCTATTATCACAGACATCATTCCTTGTTTTATCCATATATTTTGTTTTATTAATATTTATTTCAAGACTTATATCATTACCAACATACACTTAGCTAAACTCAGATATTAAAAATATAAAAAAAATAAAAAACCTGAACTTTATGAAATAGGCTAGAGATAAAAAAAATACGATCTTCAAAGGGTTAAATTTATTAAGGCACTGCAAAGAACACGAGGTCTGGTGAAAAAGCCATTAACAGAAGAGACAGGACACGGAGGACAGATTGGGTGCAGAACATTCGCGAAAAGGTTTTTATCAGACAAATTGCCCCTTGGAAGGACTGTTCAGGCCACCGTACACCCTCCCATTAAGCCCTAAGTCCCCTACGACAACTTAGTCCCACACTAAGCATCTCCTGTGTACCTTGTTCCCTCCTCACCATCAACATACTTAGCGCGGTCGGACTTCCTCCTTCGTCCTTTTTCTCTCGTAATTGAAAAACTTTTTTTTCCCGGTTTACCTTATTTATTTTTTCCTCCTTATATATTTGAACAAAAAAATCAATGTTCAAAAAATAAATAAGCGATCGAATCATACATATTTTAAAAAAATAAATAAATCTCAATAAACACTACTAATGCGTAAATTAGTATTAAATATAAGCCTTTAAAAAAAATACAAACTGAATTACAAACAAAATATCTTCGACCAAAATGTGAAACCGCGTAACTGTCAATCCTGAACTTTCACCAGAGACAAAAAAATGTATAAAAAAAAACAAATTTTCTTCAAAATGAGATACGTTTTAAAAAAAAATAATATCAGCAAGCAATATGTTATTACTAGCGAGTAGAAAAAATTAACATTTAATTGTTGTGCGTAAAATATAGGTAAAAATAAAATAACCTTCAATCAAAACGTTTTCTTCTTACGTAGTTTCACATTGATACCGACTATATATTACAATAAATTTGCCTAAGAAAATAATAAATTGAAATTAAAGGTAAACAATACAATATCAAAAGTTTATTTATTTATCGTAATTAGTACTACCTGGTCTCTTTCAAGATTTATTTATATATATATATATATTTTTTTTTTTTCCTCCCCCAAACGAACCCTCAATCAACATAATATTTTAAAAGTAACTCATAATAATAAAATTGAAAAATTAAACTTCGACTTGGTATTTTGTGACCTTTAAAACTGTGTGACGTCCAGCTAACTAACACGGTATAAATGAAAAAAAAAATAGAGACCAGTGAACTGCATATTTTAATATCTTACAAAGTTTATAGAGTTTGGGGTCAGAACTTTCTGTTCTGCTTGATGATTTTATTTAAAGCGAGGCTCCGACACCAAACGTTTTCATGAGACAGTTTTCTGCTAAAGTTTAAAAAAATGTAAGGATTACAACTATACTAACTTTATGAAAATATTAAGTATATGATTTCAAAGGCGAAGAATCTTAGTAAGAGGACAACTGGAATGTGCAAGCTCTACATTCAGTTAATGATGTCACGTGGCACACCCACGCGGTGTATTTCCACAGCGACCAGCCATAAAATTAGTTAGTAAAAAGGTGTAATAAAATAAACTAATAAATAAATAATATGGTAATTGAATACTACTTATTTATGAATATAATGAAATATATGAATTATAGATTCATTTGTATAATTTTCATGTCAAAACGAGGTAAAAATACATTTAATTCTTTGTCTACCAATGAATATCAATGAAACTCAATAGCGGAATTTAAAAAAAGTATTTCGTCCATTATTTGGTAAAATCTATTTTTTAAACATCGAAATACTTTTTAAATAATTTTAAAAATACTTACAAAACGAAAAATTAAATTTCTGACATTTGTAAGTTCAGCATAGGATAAAAGGTTTTAACCATCAAAAACAAGTAAATAACATTCATGAAAGCAAAACTAAATGAAGGAATTATTATGTCTCTCTTTTAACAGATGAATTATGATGAATAGCAAAATTAAAAAAAAAAAACCTCTTAATTAATTAATCATTAGAATATTCCAGAACATAGCCTAGAGTCTCTTAAATATAATTAAATAATTAAGCAATTAACGTTTTGATCAAAACTTTCACCAGGACTGACAAGTATATGACAACATGAATGTAGAGTTGAGAAAATAAAGTATAAAAAAAAAAATAAATAATTTGAATATATCAAAGTTTGAAATACTAGAAAACCAAATTATTGGATAAATAATTTCTATTTTTAATTTCATGTTCAACACTCATAATAAGGAGCGTTCTACTGTATAAGCTAGTAAAAACCAATAACTTTAATCTATTCATAATACTTTAATCAAATTTTCAGCTTTGTTATTACGAGAAACGAATGAAAAAAAAAATCTTGCGAAAAAAGAACGGTAATGGAAAAGCCATAAAAGGGAGAATGCGTACCTACTATTGGCCGGACAGGACTGAGCCGATAAGAAAGAGCTTTTAAACCTACAAGAGAAACGTGTTTAAAAGTTAGCTGCTATTTCCTAGGTTGTATAAGGATTGACTGGAAGTCGCTGGATAAGAATTTAAGTGCCTACTGGAACCTGGCGGCTGGACCACACCACAGAGCAGGGTCACCCAACTCCACTCCTATTTTTATCTTAACAAGAAATTAGGGGGAAAATATTTCACAAAGGCGCACACAAAACTTTTTTACACCATGTTTATTAATTTAATACCACTTAGGAGAGAGAGACCTAATATAAATGTTCCTAACGATGCATTCTTAATATTTCAATGTTGAACGAATAATATATATTTCAATCTAAATTAAAAACAAATAATCAGTCGACATTATTTATCGATCCCTAATTAAAAAAAATTAAGCTAAAAAAAATAATACTTACAAAAACTTATGCAAAATTTAAAAACTCAGAAATTTTGAAATACACCGATATACTAGTGAAGTAAATACACATACATAATTAAATCTGCAACGAAATGAATAAATAAACAAAGATATTAGAGAAATTAAAAAAAAAAAAAAGAAGTTGTAAAACAATTGCTTGATTCTTCAATTATGGCCTTAGATAATTCTGGCTTTTTAAGTAGAAATCACAGAACATTGTACCAGCACAAACATATAAATAAAAAAAAATTAATAACCAGTTTTATTAACATAATAGAATAAAAACTAAAACGAAACAACAATTATTGAAAGTGCTTTAAATACATTTTTTTTTTAAGGATATCTTTGGAAGATAGCAAAAACAAATCCTTAAGCCTCTAAAATAACAGTAAATAATCATTCAAAATTCCGCCTATTTAAATGTCATAAGGATAGAAAGCAAAAATACATAAAGCCTGACTAAAGAAAGTATGTCTCACACCAACAGTCTAAAAACCTAAGGCTTTGCTCTTGAAATCAAGCCGATCGAAACTCTATTTTAAAATTTTATCATTTGAGATTTATGTTTAAACATAATAATAACTATTATTACAATATACACTTTTTTATTTTTTTCATGTTGTCTACACTGACTTTTTAGGTCTTTCGTACTATCGATGTATCTTTTTTTTTGGAACAATTAAAAAAATACGTATTACCTACAGGATATACGTATATCCAGGATTATATAATAATAATAATATACAGGATTGTATAATATAATTTTAATTTATACTATTATTGAACTTTATATTTGTTCATTTCAATTTTTTTTTTTAAATTATATATGAAGCATAATGACATAACCAGATCAATATATATGTATTTGGGCACAAAACCAGATAAATATCCTTAAGTTTCAAACAAAAAAAAAAATCAGTTAATATTGTGTGTAGATTATAGTTTTATTTTTTTAAATAATACTATTTGATATTTGACATTTTCAAAGATTTTTTATTTGAGTGGTTTATTTATCAATGTAACTTTTTAAATATATAAAAATACTTAAGCTATTTAAATTTTATTTAGCTCTTTAAGACTGCATACCTATGAATAAAACAATAATATAACAGAAGAAACACTAAACTGAAGTATAGACCATTAAATCCCATGCTGTGTAACTGAACCAACATTACTAGACGAACAGGATCGGGAAGGTAACGTTTATTGACATTTTACTGCGTTCCTGAAGGACATAAAGCCGAATGTTACCTGAGAGTAGTCCAACCGGTATCTAGAGTCGACCCACTCTAGACAGTTTTACAATCAATCAGATAAATGTTATCAACATTTAATGTCTCCTTGGCTTAATAGACAGTAGTCATCAAATACACAACAGGAAGGTAAAAGCTAGGACTTAATACCTGGCATTGATTACAACATAAATAAAAAAGATAAATACAAGATTTGAATGGAATTTATAAACCGAAAAGAAGACGAATGAAGGACCTCCAATGAGAAGGAATGTCTCACTTGTAATACAATAAAATACGAATGCCTAACCTACCACACTTCTTACTTGAATAGTGAAAAAATTTACATCTAAAGAAAATATTCAGAAAATGTTCATATTCAGTTTACGAGAATATTTCGAAGCGTGCAATAAACTCAGCTAAAGAAATATACGTCCTTCATACTCCAAAGGAATTGAAAAAACAAGAATTTCTCTTCCGTCGAGATGCCTTCATTATTCTGAGCAAACTAAGAAGTAGCGGGGACCATAACGTAAAACAAATATAAATAAGGGCAAGCAGAAGGAACAAGAAACTTTATTTATGTTAAATTATCAGAAAGAGTTGTAGGGCTCACAAGAACAGGATAAACATTGATAAATTATAAGAAAACATACTTTTTCATTTCAATAAAGAACAAAATAAGATCACATATAGGTTCGAATATTATATATTCAATATTAGTATAATAACATTCTCTGTACAGAAATCATATGAAATTTTTTTTTCTAAGTTAACAACCACCAAAGACTACAAAGGTACAGAAAGAAAGATAAACAGATAAAGGTTTCGAAGGATAAACATATTTATTAAAATATTAAAAACTAAACAGATACAGAATTTTTCTTTTCAAATTATTAATTCACGAATACGTATCATGAATATTTTCACATTATATCACCTGATTTAATTTTTATTTTTTCCATATATTCATTTAAACAAGGCCTGGCCAAATGGTCCAAATGGTTTCGCGGCCGACTTTGATAACGCGTAACGTTACAGCGGGATCCACTTTGGCTAAACGTGCTTTTAAAAAAAAAAGTAATACAAAAAAAAAAAGAGCAAAACATTTTTGTTACACTAAGATTCAATATAATTAACTCTCGAGCCTTAAGAAATGAGACAGTTGTTTGTCCTTTCTTTCACTAAATTTTTTTTCGATTCTCTCACACTACTCAGCAGTAATGCTGATAAAATTAAAAAAAAATGATAAAACTAAACGATCTCTCATCAAGTTTCTTTTAGATTTTTTCGGCCCGTTTTCAGACATCTATGTCGTTATCATACTACGTAGGAGTTCATAGTTGTATCTTTAAGTTCATATTTAGTCCGTATATAAAGCGAAAGTATAAATGTTTTTATATATGCAGGTAAGTGGTAAATGATCAGACCGAGAGCTGAGGGCGAAAAACATGTCTGATTTCAAGAAAATTTTTGATCATTTAGTCACAAATTACTCTCACTACATATTAGAAATGCCTGCAGGAAATTTAACGTTCCTTAAAATTGGTCCTTAAAATGAAATAGAAGTAAATGAAATATAAAACTGCACTAAATTGCACTTAAAAGTAGTTATAAAGGCGAAACCATTGCCTATCAAACTTTTTCGCTCCCTCGTCTTTTGCAGATGTTTATACGATCTCGGATCTCAGGAGCTTTACCGAATTTTAAAAAAAATATTATAAAAACATGAAAAACTTCCAGGAAATTTAACGTTCTTTAAAATTGGTTATGTCAAAGATTAACCTAAAATGTATTGGAAAAGAGTAACTGAGGATAATCTGATAAAAGCGACGAATATGACGAATTCGTTGATCTATAAAATTTAATTGCAACCGAACTTAGTTGAACCTACACTATCAAAAATTTTCTTGAAAACATGGTTTTTGAACATGTTCTCGGTCTAAATATAAAATCTCAACTCGTTGCTTAAGCTGAAACATTTGGTAACCAGCAATTATAAAAAAAGTTTCAGTTTTAAAGTAGTCTTAATTCACATAACACTAGTTCGAATGAGGTAAATATATAACATATTTTTGGGATTGTACTATAGACAATGTATACAATATTAAATAAAGGCATATCCTTATAATTTAACATAGATGAAAAAATCAAGACATGGCCAAGACGAATAAACGAAGGGAGTTGAGTTAAGGCGATAATGCTGAAGGAGGCACGAGCTGACAACTTCGTGACCGGCTGCCGGGCAGGTCCGAGCCACTCTCTCGAATGGCACAATTAACCCGCCATTTCGAGGAGCAATCACAAAAGGCAAAAGGTTGTTTTGTGCCTTTTGTGCCTCTGCCTAGTTCAGGTTCACTTCCAACTGACAGCCACCACTCCAATTTTCATTTAGCCTTCGTCTCTGGCGCCGTTTTAAATAAAAAAAAAAAAGTTTTCATCCGGACTTTTTTTTTTATTCGAATTTTTTTTCTCAGTCTGGAAGCATAAAATCGATTTTTAAAACCAGGTCAATTTAAAAAAAAAAAACAAGTATTCTTCATTAAAACTTGAAAGAGGTGTTGAAAGGTGTGTCAGGAGAGAAAATAGAAGTTTTATTAATTAATGAAAAGTTTTATTAAAAAACTACAACCCAGCATCCATATGACGTTCTAGGTTCCTTGCGAAAAATTGTACATAGCTTTCTTAGGCCCTAACTAAAAAAACAAATATGTCTGTAAAGCAGGCCATCATTGATAACAGAAGTTACATCATTTACCTAACCGCTAATATATGAAGCGTAGAATTTCAAAATCAGGCAAGTAAATTTTTGTAAATTTTTAACAGCTTGCCGAAGAAGGTCATGGATCCAGTGTTCTCAATGCATACCTGATATCTGTTTGTTTTTTTCCACTGCCACTTAGAAACCTGTCCATACATAGTAATGAAAAAAAATTGCATTCATCTGGCATCTAAAAACCTGTTTGGATTTAGCTGGTTTAGGAAGACCATAAAAAAATACTTATACAATTTAATTAATTATCTTTTTTATTATATTTGGAAGGATATAGGTATCAAAAACTCACAAATAAATGAAACAATAACAATTTTTTTTTTACATTTAAAACATGATAGAAAATATTTAAAATGATTACAGTTTCAGTAAAGTGCTTTATGCCTACAATATAAAATCAAATTATGTCATATATTATACAGGCTTAACTCGTCAGGATGGTAAACGTTAAAAATCAATGAATGAAAATACTGAATTACGTCACACAATCAGGAAGACTTCGATATTTTTATAGGGTTAACCTATTACGTATGATACTATATCATGAGTGATTTTTTTTTTTTTATCGATGTTTAACGTCCTTTCCTATCCTATTCAGGTAAACAGGACAGGTTATTCCAACAGGTTACCAACCTATTCTAAACAGAGTGGACCAGCCACGAAATAAATTTCAACACGCCCAGAACGGATTTGAACCGGCACCGCAGCAGACTCGAGGTTGCTAAGGTGACGCCATAACACTTTCGGCCACGATCTCATAAACGAACTAATAAATATACAATTATGAAAATCAAACCTAGAGAATCCAGAGCTTGCATGCCGTAAACACAAATAATCTATATCTATATACCCCACCCCCTCCACTAAACTCTGCTAATAAAAAAAACCTACAAGGTCAGACAACACAATCCTCCCTGATTAACTAACGTTTTAGTGATCTTCATCTATCCCTAAGTTACATAGCTATTTTAGACGCCTCGATTTTACCACTTCAAATATTTAACAGGTGCAAGTCTCAATTCGACCTTGTATTGTAAATATTATACCGAATAATTAATTTTCAACGTAGACAACTATGCTTCGAATCGAGAGACATGTATGTTTGTGTGTGTGTATAGACACACATACAATTTCAAGATTACATAGAATTAAAACATTAGTAGAATTATATTAGCGAGGATAAAATTTCAATAATATCATAAATAAATAATGATTTCCACTTCGTATTTCCGAGTAAAATTCGAGATGCCAAAAGACTTAATTAGCGACGTAGAAGTGGCGAAATTCGAAGTTAATAAAAGCAGTAGATTTTAAGGAAATAAATACAGATTATCAAGGAACGTCGAAATGAATAAAAAGGGGCGAAGAGGATTGAGACGTTTTCTGAAGGGGGAAAATTTGGAAGGGAAAGTTCTTGTTTTTCGCAGAATTATTATTTTTTCTTTCCTATACAGATATAAATAACTATATTCTGAGAAACTTTTACCTTCGATTGAAACTAAAAAACAACTTTACGTTTACGGCTACGGTACTTGTACCAGCTTCTAGTCCGCTCTCATAGCACCTAGCTCGGTCCCCGAAATGAGCTCCTAGCCTCGGCATTCTCTCGGTTCTGTTTAGTGCGGGGAAGGGGGAGAATGTAATTTCGCAGCCGAGCTGGTAAACAACCTTCAACCTCACGCCCCCTCCCCCTCAGAAAAAAATAGCCTCAATAAAAGTAGCCCTCGAAATATTTTCAAAATTAAAAAAGAAAAAACGAAAATTTAAATATCAAAATAATTTAAAGAAAACAAAAGACGCAAAAAATGATATTAGGAAACTTTTATAAGAACCAAAAGCCTTAAATCTCTCAAACAGCAGTGAACAACCAGACAGACAACGTTTCGTCAATTCCAGGTATCCATTTATGAAGGGCCGGAACTATGGAGAGGGTAAAAGGAGGGAGCACTTGTCCTGCACGGCAGAACTTAAAGAGTGACAATTTGGAGCGAAATTTTATTTCTAAGTTAAGTAAAAAAATATTTTTTTCTCCTTTTAGATTGTTTTGAGTATAAGTCAGTCAAAAAAAATATTCAAATATTCTGAGATGATATTTATTTTGAAATATCCTAATTTCAGAGCAGAAGTCTTATACCTTAGCTCCCAAGATTGAACTTTACAGGAAAGGAATTTTTTACATTTTGTTTTATCTTTTTTATTTTGAATACATTATACAAATTTTGGACTTTCAACCTTAACCCTAAATTTGACGAAACATTATTTTGATTTTTTTTTATTATTTACAAAAAATTATTTAAAAAATATATATCTACAAACTTGGCATATGTGTCATGAGATAATAACTATCGGGATAACCCAATCACAATAAAAATAACACATTGGATTGCAGAAAAAAAATATATGGAATAGTACAATTAAACAATTATAAAATTATGTGAAGTCAATAAGAGAGCATTAAGTGGCAATCAATATATTTTAATTGTTAATAAAATCACATAGGTTGAAATCACTACTCAAGAATTTATGTTGAAAATTTCAATTTAGTTTTTGATATTTTTATTTTATAGATTAGTTAACAATGTATTAATATTGGATAATAAATTTACCAATTTAAGAAGAAATATTGCCATAATTTTCAATTAAGAATTATTTATCTTGATTCGTACAACAGAATATATTTTAGCAAACCCAACATTCAATGGAATGTTATTATGCACAGAACATGCAAATCGTACTTAAATTTAAATTAATTAAAATATGACACACGCACACAAGATGGTGCACATAATATATATATATATATATATATATATATATATGAATGTCAATGTCTAGTGTCGTAATCTGTTCTTAGCACTCGTGTTTATATATACTTCTTTTATCCTTCTAAAATAAACTAATAAACTAATAAAATGTGTTTTGCAACCACATCCGTATCATTCTTTCAGAACTTCTCTGTTCTCGACATATCTTAATTTTTCAATTGTCTACACTCTTTGGTAGATATAGATAAATAATTATATAATGAAAAAAAAAATGCTACCTTTACTTGCAATAAGCGAATGTTTCTTCGGAGCATTATATACAATTAATAGGATCATAACGGGGGAAGTTACGAAACCGAGCGACTTTCACGTCGAATTGGCATTGAACTGAGCTGTTCCAACTGAGCGATTTGTAATAACGCAGCCTTGAGTAAAAATACAACAACACTTCTCAACAACAAGGAATAAAGACATATATTAGGAACAGCGGAAGAAATACCGAACACTCACTGAGTGCGACCACATCCAAGGAGACTCCGTAGATTGGTTGGTAAGTGTCGGTCAAAGGGCCTTAGGTTGTTTCTGAATAATGGATAACGAATGTCGGAAACAGATGAAGAAAAACTAGTTCTGAAAGAATGTTGAAGAATGACAAGGGTGTGGTTGGAAAAAACATTTATGAGTATTAATTTAAAAGTATAATACTTATAAAATAAAATAAAACATCTAAATATATATATATATATATATATATATATATATATATATATATATATATATATATATATATATATATTAAAATGATATAATATAGATATATTGCCGTAATCTGCAATTTGCCTGATATGGCTTGCCTACGAAGCAATCATTTATTTTGTTTAGTCTTATTAATAATAAGAAGGCAAATAATCACCTAAAAGTCTATAATCTATAAACCAAATTCAGCATATGTTAAGTATAAGCATGAAAATTGTATATATAATTATTGTAAATAAAATTAGCAAATATATTACTCAAAATACAAAACTTAGGTCTAAAATACAAAATCATATTTTTTCGTACATTTCGGAGGAGAATATACCTACCTCCCTGATCCCTCCTCCTACGTACTTCACTGGTCCCATATTTTAGTCAAATAATGTATAAAATCCGCCATGAGCATCAGAAAAGAAAAATAACAGCATAGCTTCTACAGGCGATACGCTGAAAATAATTGACGGTTTGATCTAAAAAGAAGAAAGTTAATAAAATAGACAATAATAAAAAATGAAAGGGAACTAATTTTAAAGTTGGCCCTTCGAAGAACTCAGGATTGATTAGCTTAACTAAAAAAAACAACAAAAAACCTATAAAATTAATTTAGAAATGTCTGTAACAATCCTCAGATGGGTCAAAAATGAAATTTAATTATTTTTTTTTTAAGTTATGAAATTGGTCGAGGGAGAGAAATATATGAAAATTTGTTTATATGAATTGATTGTATTTATGAATACGATTATATATTTTTATGTATTCTGTTTTTATCTTTCATTCATTTCTCATTCATCAGTTAAATTTTCATATTTATATATATATATATATATATATATATATATATATATAAATATATATATATATATATATATATATATATATATATATATATATATATATATATAGAGAGAGAGAGAGAGAGAGAGAGAGAGAGATGTAAAATAATTAGTTTCATACTTTTAGATTTTAAAACTGTCATTTCATTATTTACTGCTCAGCTCTGTTCAGATCTGCAACTTAGAACGAAGAGTCAGCACATATTAAATAAGTGTACACTTTTCTGGGTGCTTTTATTTTCTTATCGCACCCTCCCTCTCCCCCTCTCCCAACCAAACCTTCTTAAATTAGTTCTACGATCGTATCGTTGATCACTCAATTACTATTTTTTTAAATCTTTATTTGTTATTAAGAGATCATATAATTTTTCAGTCTTCTTAGCAAGTCATACTAAAATCATAAGATATTAAGGTTGATGCGCTCCAAGTTTTTTTTTAGAATATTTAGACATCCAATGGGCAACTCAAAGAATAATGAAACGCGTCATCAAAATGGGATTCCCATCCTTCACTTATAATAGCAATTGACATAATTTCTAATTACCAGAATATAATAATTCAGAATAAAAATCGGTATAGCATCATTGTTTCATAGGGCCTTTACTTGTAGGCGAATAAACTTTTAGTAAATTATCTCCAACTACTGTTAAGTTACTCTAAAAGCAATTCTTCGCGGTATTATCTAAAAACGTGGAGGAATAAAACCTGGTAAGGGGGCAAACACTGTGAAGAGGGTGCAAACTCAATAGAGAAAGGACGGAATAAAAGGAAGACAGGGACAGAGAGAAATAAAATTAGAAGAGTGGAGAGAATAGGGAAAAGGCTGTTGTGAAATAAGTGGAAAGAGTGGACCAACCCCTTGAGAGGGTCTCTGCCACTTAAATCAGACAATGTCCGGTCGGCTACGGTACTTGTACCAGCTTCTAGTCCGCTCTCATAGCACCTAGCTCGGTCCCCGAAATGAGCTCCTAGCCTCGGCATTCTCTCGGTTCTGTTTAGTGCGGGGAAGGGGGAGAATGTAATTTCGCAGCCGAGCTGGTAAACAACCTTCAACCTCACGCCCCCTCCCCCTCAGAAAAAAATAGCCTCAATAAAAGTAGCCCTCGAAATATTTTCAAAATTAAAAAAGAAAAAACGAAAATTTAAATATCAAAATAATTTAAAGAAAACAAAAGACGCAAAAAATGATATTAGGAAACTTTTATAAGAACCAAAAGCCTTAAATCTCTCAAACAGCAGTGAACAACCAGACAGACAACGTTTCGTCAATTCCAGGTATCCATTTATGAAGGGCCGGAACTATGGAGAGGGTAAAAGGAGGGAGCACTTGTCCTGCACGGCAGAACTTAAAGAGTGACAATTTGGAGCGAAATTTTATTTCTAAGTTAAGTAAAAAAATATTTTTTTCTCCTTTTAGATTGTTTTGAGTATAAGTCAGTCAAAAAAAATATTCAAATATTCTGAGATGATATTTATTTTGAAATATCCTAATTTCAGAGCAGAAGTCTTATACCTTAGCTCCCAAGATTGAACTTTACAGGAAAGGAATTTTTTACATTTTGTTTTATCTTTTTTATTTTGAATACATTATACAAATTTTGGACTTTCAACCTTAACCCTAAATTTGACGAAACATTATTTTGATTTTTTTTTATTATTTACAAAAAATTATTTAAAAAATATATATCTACAAACTTGGCATATGTGTCATGAGAATACGTGAGTAAAAGAACAATGTACTACTAATATAGTGTATTGGATTCATTATACTACGCCTAAAAAAAAAAAATAATATTAAAATTAAATAAAAATTAATTAGTATTTTTTTATTCATTGTATAATGGATTCCGAAACCAATTGGATTGTGTTATTAATCATAAATAACGAATCATTGTGCAATCATTTGCAGGATTTTTCTTTGATACATTTGAAGTTAAACAATTATAAACCCGCAATTATTCGGCGAAAATCAATCAACTGAACTCGCTGTTAAGCCAAATTCTAACGAAATTAGGTTTTTATGAAGCAAGTGATTTTATAATTAATACTAGCTAAGCGTTGATTTTCACAGAGCAAACGGAACTTGTGTAGACAAAATCATGCGGAATAGGTACCGAATATGATGTCATTGTACACTATTCCTAATTGCAGTAAGTATACGTACGGGACATTATATTATATACCTATTTCATAATCTTATGTTTTCCTGCCCAAATGTTGACTTATTTAGCGAAAGGCTGATCGATTAGTTAGTTGTTTGAGAGACATGAGGCTTTAATACTAGAATATTTCGATTACAGTACTTGATATTAAGAACAACAAGATTGAGTGAACCCTTATCCGAGTAAATTAAATAGAATTCAAAATAACATTTGGACTAATAAGTGTAATTATCAAAACGCTTTCGAAGTGAACTGTAGAATGTGATCCTTTAATCAATATCAAAAGTGATTGAAAATCCAATTTCATTACTCAACTTAATGAACAACCGCTATAATTAGTTATTGATTTCTGTGCAGGAATTGTTTAACTCTTCCCTCGATTCCGACAGATGATTATACTTCCCACAGAGACCACAGAAAGCAATTACAACCCCGAGCAAGGAGAACATACTGCAGATGCCCTTGCACCGACTGAATCCTTAGAAGGATCCGTAATCCTCTGGTATCGGAAGCTCCGCCCATAATCCTGTGCCGATTACTCGGGATATTGCCAGGATCGCCGCATCCTCCGCCTCTTCTAGAACGGATTTACCATAATTACATCATCCCTCCTTATAATCCCATTAGCTGGTCTACGACTCATCCTTCGTCCTCAGCCGGCCAGATCCCACGGCTATTGAAAGAGCAGATCTAAGTTCTCTCTAGGCGACTTAAGAAGTTTAAACTTTTCTCCTGGAAGTTCATTCTCTTGGATCCCCAGTCAGTTCCTTCTAGATCTAAATCGTAGTTCGGTGTCGGACCATATAACTTCATCTACCTTAATTGTTTTATGTTAATAATATTCATTATAACTATGACTGATATCAAATATGTCCTTACTAATATGGCGGGAGTTCACAACTTTTTTCTACTTGGGGGCAGATTTAAAGGATATAGGCAGGCAGCGAGCATCATATTTTTTCCTAGATAGGTATTGTCAACAATTAATAAAAAACATTAATATATATATACATATATATATATATATATATATATATATATATATATATATATATATATATATATATAACGTTTAGTATAATGTGGCTTAGCTTTGAAAACATACGTTTGCTCTTCTGTAGAACGATGGAATTACCTTAGTTAGACTTTGCGTCTATAACCGATACCTGTAAAGCTACCTGTGTGGTGCTACACCGACCTGACGAAGACAGATGGACAATAGCCAAGGAATGTTTTGGAACTTTAACCATCATTGTGTGATGCCTCAGGTAGAAGGTAAGGGCATATACCTTAGGTACTAGTGAAGCCCCAACATGTTCAACAATCTAATGGCTATATCGAACTTATGAGTTCTTTCAAATGACTATTTTACCTTTTTTTCGAAAAAATTAAAAACATTGTTTTGTTTAATTCTCTTTAACTATAATATTTGTGGGCAGTTACTAATTTTTAGTTTATTATTTTCGACAATGAACCTTTGTAATCGACCAATAAAAAAAATTTTTTACACCCCTTCAAAATTTGAAGTTTTACGAATCAAGATTCGTAGATATGAATTAATCGAATTAAAAAAAAAAAAAAATCTATCCGCTGGCAGGCCGATTTTTTGAGATATTAGTCTCAGGCCACCCCAGGACGATACCCGAAACTCGAAATTACCATCCACTATTTCGTTGAAAAATGGCGGCCAATTACAGATATTACTCGGCCATTCATAAAGAGGAAAAATAAAAATACATACAAAACAAAAAAAACAAACATTGAATCGAATAATTATTAACAGAGATGTATCTCTGCTATCGAACTTTTTACACACGATTTATAATGTATTCTGCACTTATTATAATAAAAACCAATTCAGCTTCGTTTAGTTTTATGATTACGCGAAAACTATACATCTTCCGGAAAATTCCAGATGCTCATTTGAAACAAAATTTGAATTGTCTTCAAAGCGAAACACTAAAAAAAATAATAATGATAAAAACTAATATTAGCAAACATACTTTCTATTGGACTTTAACCAAAATTGATAAGGAATGTCGTGTGAGTAGACACAGGAGATATTTGGAAATAATAAACCACAGTGTAATAATTTGCAGCGTTTTTATTTTGGAAAAAAAAAATGTAATTAATAACTACATTAATTTAACATACACGCCAATTTTCGCGAAGCTACTCTATCTTCTTAACTTTAAAAACTCTAATGATTCATTATTTTAGTATTTTGGCAAATAAGTTTCAACATTATTGCACTTTGTGGAAATTCCATGCTCTAAAATTATCTTAAGAGTACTTCTTAATGCATAAAAATTATGTTTCTGCATACTATGGATGTATGCATGTTCGTCGACAGTCGACATTGGAGCATTGTGGTAGCAAAGTTTCTTAAAATTTATTAAACTTTTTTTTTAAATATAAATTAACCATTAAAATTCCAATAATAAAATAAAAAAGGGGATACTAGTTTAAAATATAAGCTATATATTAAGGTACAACCTGTTCCAGAGAGAAGAAATCTAGCGCTTTATAGCGTCATCCAATAAAGTGAAGGGGGACAAAAGAGAGGCACAAAATCCCGTTGAAAGGACAAATACAATTGGCTCCTCAAATCTGGTTTCTTAGCCATTTAATGTCGAGAAGATTCTCGCCCCCAATAGCTTTTATTAGCCAGGAAGGAGTCAATAGAAAAGCTAATAGTCATTCGTTAACTGTTTACATAAATTATTTTGGTTGTTTGCAAATATTTAAACAAACTTCAATAATATAATATTTTTAAAAATAAAAATTTATATCGCTTTATTTTTAAAATAAAGTTTAAATATGTTTTTTTTCCCTCTTAAAGTATCATTTTGTACCTGTCAACCATCAGCAAATGAGCTAATAATATTGGACCAAATAATATGTGAAGCATGAGGAAAGAGAGTACCAAACAGTATCTCTTACCTTTGATATTTAAGAGAGAGCTCTCATCCAGCACCTTTTTGGTGCACCTCCTCGTACTCACGGGCACGTCAAGTCATATCTCTAATCAGTCTGTTGATATGTCCGTGTAAGTTATTATAAAACTTAGCAAACTAACCTATCCCCAGCTCTTCAACTTTTGTTGGTTGTTAATTTCGGTTTAAACTATTTTAATTTTATAAGAAAACATTAAAAAAATATAAATTAAAAAACATAAATCTCAGAATTATAAAGGTGACTGTTCATAAACATGTGGTATAAGGGAAATTATATTTTATTTTATCTATTAAGGATTCCAATTTAAAAAGCGTAAAATAAACCATTGTCGTAAATATTATTATAACCTCTTCACAAACATTTATTTATATTTTTTTATATTATCATAAAAAATAAATTGTATCATATAAACTTTAATAAAAAAATTTAGTTCATAAAAACTTTTTATTGAAACTGGCAATAAGCCAGCCGAGTAATAAAAAAAAAATTACTATAAAAGATTTGTATTGCTTAATTTCCTGTAAACTTTATTACAGCAAAAAAAATTGTTTCCCGCTATATGAATAATACAATAAATCCTATTTAAGGTATAACAGCACATAATTTATACTATTAATGGAAAAATGGCTAATTATTTCTTTGTACAAAATGTTTTAAAATGTATACAAAATGCCGTTTAATTTAGTTATATAATAGTTTAGATGTTAATTCACTAAATTAAAATTTAATCAGCTGAATCAACACCGACAAATTTGAACAAAATAGTTTTAATTTTAATATTGCGACCTTTAATTATGAATCTCTTCCTTTATGCTGCCTTACCTAGAGCCTAGACAAAGATCAGGAAACGATTTATCATACTAGAAAGTGCTCCTCTATTCCGTATTCTCAATGAAATATATAAATTAACATAATTTTGAACACATGCATTTCTTTTATAACCAATTTATTATAATTTTTAAACCAATGAATTCTGCTCAAAGCGTTAATCCCAATTGTTTTCATTTTACTAACACAAGTGTCTTTAGGAAGCTAAAAAAAAGGGGAAAAAAAAGAAAAAGAAACGTATTCCAATAACAGACAATCAGAAGTTTTCAGTTTTGCGACAGGGGATCGAATTATGCCCGAGGGTAGACAGTCAAATGGAATGCTGAACGCTGGACACTTGGACAGCATAAGGAAAGAGAACAAGGAAATTTCTCCATCCATGGAGATAATACTTGACCAACTCCAAAACTTGGCCATCGGCATTGATTCTGCTACTCCAGCGTTCAAAAGCCTCTCAACTCAACTTTGCATGAGCTAAAAGAGGAACTGGAGAAAATATTCTGGATAAAATTGAACCGTTCCAATTGTAAATCAAATTATATAGTGCACATAGATTAAATTTCATATGAAATGTAAATAAATATAATCGTTGTGTGTCTTTTTATGATCGTGTAACTTCTCTCACATTCACACAATATACTTTTTTATTCGAGACAATGGTTCGTAGCTATGATAGGATCCGACAGGTAACGCTGTGGTCAAATTATAAAAAAATTCAACATTTATAAAGTGGAACTTTGAGCAAGTCATATGCCTGCAATATTGACCATTTCACGTTTTACATAAATCGATAACAGATGTAAATACAACGTGCATTAACATCGTACAATCGTCGTGCATCTGAATATGAGCCAGATATAGAATATTAATCGCATTCTAAAATTCTTATCGGCAAAATGGACGAATAATATGAATATTTCAGGACATTTAGATTTTAAAATAAAACAGCTGGAATGTGTAGCGCAGCAGGAAAGGTTGTATTTCCTGCATTGAATCCACAACCTGATCCACTGAAAACTTCTATAACTGGTCAGATGTATTAATTCGTAACATATTTCGCATTATATCAGTAACGTGATGTTGGAACTATCCTGAAACCTTTAACAGCCAAAAAGTGCAGGTTTATAACTAAAAACTTGCAGTCAAGAAATGAAATTTACTGTAAGACTATCTTATTCCGGGCTATGGGACAGCTAGTGTGTGTGTGTGTGTGTGTGTATCATCTATCATTCAAGAGATGTTTTTAAAACATACTGAATAGACAGGTAATTGGTTGTTAAGCAGGGCATAATACCTGAAAATTCATTTCCGTTTTCTGGACAGGGACTTATAGAATTCAAGTATCCAATTTAAGTCCAGAGCCACATGGTCCAATTTAACTCGTGTCTCCATGGTTAATAGGTTCTAGCCACCAAACCACAGAAACCGTTTCAGCCACTAGTTTTATAATTAAAATGAGTAGATCGCCATTTATTACAGGGTTTTGAAAAGAAAATGGATCAGGCACATATATAATAGAAACTAGTAATTTTCATTTTATATAAATTTCGTTTCTTTCAATGTGTTTTAAAGTATTTCTGCAAATTTGGACTCGTCGAAACATGGAATTCAGGACTCGCCAGTATAGTACAAAACGATCAATGATGTTTCAGACAAAACGAATTAACTATTGAACAAATATTTTTGTTTTAAAAAAATATTTATAATAAAATATTTTTGTTTATTAAAAGAAATATTTTTTTAGATTAATCTATGATTATCTTATATAAAAATCGTAAAACTCCCAAACCAAATCAGAATTTACACTCTTTGACATTCGTATAACATTTATACGAATAACATTTAACGATTAACATTTAACGATTAACATTTATAAAGGGTCCAAGTCTAGTTATCATAAACGTGAATTATTTATTTTATTTTTGTCCACATCTCGAAAATGGCAGTTTATTTGAGAATGATCCATATTACAGATTTTGATGGCACAGGGAATACCAAAAAATGAGTCCTAATAGTTCACTTTTATTTTCAAGTTTGAGGTCCATTGAGATATAAAATTTGGTATAAACTGTCCCCAGTTTTATTTGCACTTTTATAGATTTAATTTATCATAGAAGAGGGTCTAGTGGGGTTGTAAGGGAAGAAAAATTAAATAAAATGTTCACTAGTTTTAATAATTATTAGATTCAATTTAGATTTCTTTAATTTTGCACTGAAAAAACAGAAACGTTTGAGCGTTATTATAAATTTTACTTTTAAAAATATAATTAATATAAGATGATGCTATAGATAGCATTTTACTTTGAAGTTGACAAGGAAAAAACTTCAAAAAGGAAAGAGCTCAATTTCATATTTAATTACATGCTATAATAATCGTAATTGATATTTCAAATTGCCATGAACGGGATAAAGAAAAACAAGAAAAATAGTTTCAAAGGCCGATAAAGTGGATCCGATGCTGGAAAAACTGAAGCAAGGGTAAAGAACTTTATTTTTTTCTAATTAAAAAGTTGAAAGAAAAAAAAATAAAAAGAATGAAATTAGCCCTTTGAAGGTCTATGAAATAGTTGCGGTGAGCTCCTGTGACGTAAGAGACAAGGCATTACTAGGTTTAATATATTTTGTATACAAAATCTTTAGCAAGATTAAATCTAAAAATACTTAATTTTTTGCGTGACCTTTTGAAAACATAGCATAAAATAGTGAGGAAAGTTTTTTTTCCAAGCTATGCTGCCTAAATACATAGGGTTAGTTCATCAGTCTATCATAAGATATAGCATAATAAGCATATAATTTCTTTATTTTAATCTCTCAATTGCATTTCACTTTTCCAGGTAATTCTTCACAATTTCATATAGTATAAAAAAAAATTAAAAAACTAACCAAATGTTAAAAGTTCAAGTCCGTATACGCAAAAAATAAATTAAGTACTATAAAATTTAACTGGTGCGGTGCGTGCATCCCACAACTTTCGCTTACCACTCTTCTTAGAGTAGAAATTAATTTATGCTCAATTAGAGCGAATGAAAATTTTAAAATTTACATGGAAACATATACTTCTATTAAATAATATAAATCTATAAATCATGCGTTTTTAGTCATTCTAATTATTATTAATATTTCTAAAATCTTTAGCTTTCCAATAGTTAATTAAATATCTATATTACAACTTTATTTACTGAAATTCGTCTTCAAACTGGGAAAATATTTTATTTTTTTCTCGTTTAGTTAATTATCAAATTCTTTCATAGTTTATATCTATCCATTTTTTTAATGATTATTAACAATGAGATACGATTAATTTTTTTAAATAAACAAAATTAAAGGTACTTTAGAGGAAGCCATTTTGAAAATTCGGCATTTAAGCCCTGTCAGAGTATTATAATGAGGATAAGACCTAGCTGATATCAATTACCATTTAATTGTGCATTCATATAACTAGTTTAATAAAAATCGTAAGAGACGTTATCGATAAAATTATAAAAAATTGTAAAATCATTGATATTAAGTGAAATTTCTGCTAAGTCGATTTTGGCGAAAAAGTAGCAGAAACATACCGGTCATATACATACCTTAAATAATTTATTTCAGTTTGAACAACTTTTCGTTTTTAAGCTTAGCTGCTCACAGAAACACAGACCATTTTTCGAGACTTGGTTATTTGAAGGGTAAGTAGGAAAAAAAACAGTTAAGTCACTTTTCGATTTTCAATAGAACGGGATGAAAAGGTGCTTTTTTCCATGTCATTAGAATGCGGAAAAAAATCATGAATCAAGAAATATTAGCCACTGAAGTATCTTTCATTCTGTAAACATAAACTTATTTCATTCTATAAACATATTTTTTTCAACATTCAAACGCCTTGAAAAAATTCACATTTTCATTCAGGTCCGTTTAATAAAAAGTCAAGTATCTGGGTTTTTCTCTTATTCTTCATAGACCGGGATTGAATGACTCAATTAATCTAGGGCATATTAGTTAAGACATGACAAACCCGATATAAAATAATTTTCCACGAAATTCGTTGCGTTCCTCATGGCTATAAAATTACCTCTGTATGTTTCAAAAGTTTCATCGAAAACCCCCTGGCAGTTCACTAGAAGTCGTTAAGCTGAAAACGAGACAGAATCATGATAATAAAGAAGAGGAAATGATATAATAATACCAAGCGTATATTAACCACCATCTCAACAAGTAGAAACTTTAATATAATATGAAGAGAATATTAGAAAAAAACTTTTGAATTTTCGAAGAATAAATTACAGACAACGACCATAGTTACACCCAAGATATCAGAGGATGGCTAGGAAAACATTGCGAGGTAGAAGTTGAGAACACGATAACAATTAAAGGAATGTTTGAAACTTACAAGTCGTAACTACTAACCCGTTTCTGTATTGCAAGAGTTGGCTTGTTTAACTGTGAATAGACTCCTTATTACCCCCATTCTCAGCAATATCAGTACGATTTTCTTATTTTATTACCGTTTTATTATTATAACGGTACATTTAATAGCACGAGGAAAATTTTTCCTCTTAAGCAATATCTCAACGGCATAATGACTTCTTTTGATCAACTACCTGCCAGTTAGAATGTATACTATATTAGCTCTCAGATACACAAATACATTCTGTAGAGAACAGAATTGAATACAAAATGTTAAAGGGAAAATGAGAGTATGTCATACCGGCATCCATAGCATATACATGGTTTGTGATGTGCAGAAAACTAAATTTGGAATAAATGGGACTGGTAATAAGGGAAACCTCGTATCCTTTCTCAAAGGAATATTTCGTTTAAGCATGAAAACGAATAAGAAAGTTCCTGAATAATTTAAAATTGACTCGCTGATATATATGCAAACGAAATAGCTTTATTTTCATTATTTTAAAATTAATAAAAATGAATTACTATTATAATTAAATTAATATCAATACATCGAAAGAATACCTCCAAAACCTCTTAAGTCCCTATAATTTTAGTAACACTAACGGAGTTGTCCGGCTATGATGTCTATACAGAACCAGAAAAATTAACTAAAACGAACAAGTATAAGACTTTAAAGTAATTAAGTGATAATAAATTATGATAAATACTGATACAAATAATAATTAATGGAAAATTACTTGATAAATACTGATACAAATAATAATTAATGGAAAATTACTAACAGAATATTGAAAATTTCCGTTCCGATTGGAATCTTAATCACGTTGTTAAATATTACTTGCTTATTCTCAGCTGTTGATCTTCGAATACATAGAATATTTAAATTAAACGTAGAGATAAACGAAAGTCGAATTATTTTTTTTTCGGTTTTACTAGAAATAAATTATTATATCATTAAATGAACAATTTTAGAAATTAATAAAGCGAAATCGGACAGTTGTATTTTAGATAAAATTGAGTTATTAATTGGAAATATCTACTTACGAATGCAATGCTTTTGATATCATAACAAAGTATCGTAGACTCACCTATAACAAAAAAAATGACATAAAAATTAATAATTGTATTCAAATCATAAACTTTTTTTAATGCAATTAATAAAATTAGGAAATAACAAATATCATAGTTTCATTTTTCTGTGGTGTCCTACCAGGGGTATTAATGAATGATTTCATAATTAATTTCTTAAATTTATAAAAAAAAATGTAATACAAATAAATATTTGCGTTTTTCTAGTAGAGGTATGAATTTCATAAAAAAAGTTCCATAGAAATGGATTGGGCAGGTTAGTATAATATTGCACGCTTACAAATAATACTTGAGTTTGCGATGGGGGGAAAAAAAAACTACATATTATCACTTTTAACTTCTGTATTTCAGCAGCACAATCAGTTGTTGGTATTTTGAAGTGAAATTTTCAAAGTTTAATTATTAGAGGCCTTAATATTACTTCAGAAAGGGTCGGAGGAACAAAAAGGCATCCCTTACCCCTTAAAGAGTATTATGCCATCGAGTGAACTCAATAAATCAATATCTATTCGTATTCATTCTAAAATAACCACAAAATTACAATAATAATTAAATTATATATATATATATATATATATATATATATATATATATATATATATATATATATATGTATATATATATATATATATATATATATATATATAAACGTCGTTTTTGAAAAAAAAAAAACATAAGCGCCATTTAACAAACTTTGCAGGAAACACATGATTTTTCCCAAATAACAATATCATTTTATTTTTTATAGTAGGTTATTGACGTTGCAAAAGGTTAATAATTACAATTTATATTTAAGGCTTCTAGCACTGCTAAAGGTCAGATTGACGACTATGAGTCGTTATTATTTGGTGCTTACGTCATCAATAGTCGAATTTAGATCGTTTCCAATTTTTTTCTGATCTTAAGCGGGAATCGGTAGAGGTGGTGGTTTCCCGTGGAGTTCCGTAATAAGTTGAAACATAAATTTCGAATTTTTTTGCGCATAAACAGTTTTTAAAAAACGAGGTCGATACACATATACTATATTTTTAATATATAATTGAGTAACTTAAGGCTTTATTAAGCTTTCTTCCAATAATAATATTGAAATGTCATGTCATGGCCACTTTGAATTTTTGCTCTGATTTTTTCGTCTATTATAATGCATTTATGATAAGACTTAAATATAGCTATACAATTATTACTTCGTATTTTGATTTACACACAAATGTTAATTTTAATCAATTAATATGGGAAAAAAATCATACCATAACCATAACAAGATCTTGTAATTGTAACGTAGTAATAGAACAGGGTGTTCAAACCAACCAGTTTATAAATGGTATTAACTTATACCTCAGAAGGTTTTCAAGCATTGTACTATATGGGATGTAGGGAGAAAAAAAGACACGTCATCAGAGGATATAGTAGCGAATATATGTGAGCATAATGCGATCAACCGATCTTGTTTGTTATGCATACACTGACGTATGCTAGAATTTGTTCCATTACCAGCTAAGAGATGGTGAATATCGAAACGAAGGTGATAAAAAAAAAGTTTCTATGAGGCGTATGGGAGAGAAGCAACGGACCGAAATGGCAAAAGAATGCGTCACAGTGACGAGGCCAGTGTGACTTGCAGTGACCTAGCTGCCACTCGAGTACCTGGCAGTTCTGGTTTCTTCGAGATCAGGATACCTTAGGTATACCAAGGTCGTATCGAGGATTTTAAAAAAGAAAAAAAAACAACATAGGGCTTCCATAGCCTACTTTCACCGCTACCTAGGGTCGTGTGTTCTTGATGGAATTCGTGACCCCTCGGTTAGGAACTTCTAGACAGATCGGCTTTCCCTGCTTCACGATCACTTCTCCATTTACAGGTAGAGGTGTCTAAAAGACAAAGGATAACCGTCACCAAATCGGTAATAGATAAAAAGAAAACAATACCATTACAGCATTGTCTGAAGTAAAACTAAAAAAAGTGATCCAGAAATCATTCTACCGAGGGAAAGGAAGCATCTTTCAAAACATGTCATTTACTATGCAATATAGACACTTGAGTTAATATTGAAACATGTGTACCAGTAGTAGTTGAAAAAACTATACAAACACATAATAACAACAATAAGTAGATAAAAATATTTCAATACAATAGAAGATGATTAAATGAATACTCTAATTCTGAATACAAAACCGGCCCTTTACATAACGCTTAGTATTCAGGAGACAAATAACACAATGACACTTATTGAATGCCAACCGTTAACAGTTAATTGTTATAATATGTACAACTGTTGTCACAATTCTTGGATATACTAAATTATAATTTTGTTTGTTTGTAAAATAATGTTTTATTCCTAAATTATTATCAATACTTAGTTACAATTATAATAGATATATTATACTTAAAATATGTTACAATAAATATAGAATAATAAATTTGTAATATGTGTTAAAGCGTTCTCCAATGCATGCATACAATTCCAAGACAATTTATGAAGTGGATTTTAAGGTAAAGTCAACTTCTGTAGATAATTATATATATTTTTTAATTTCAAAATTTGTTTATTGCATCTCCCCCTGATATCATTGAAAAATTACAATTTATATTCTGTTATAGTGCTTGAATATTAAAAAAAAAACATCAACAGAGCCTTCAACATCTTCTAGAATACCTTCAAGACTTCTTTTCATTCTTAAATTCCAACGGATTAAGGAGGATTTCGAGCATTTCAAAAAGACATGCTTAGCAGTTTTGATGACCCGGCAAAATTCAAACTTCAAGACCTCTCAGAAGGTAGCCCCAAGGAAATTCCCAGTACCCTATGCAATGTATACATATAAAAACTTCATTTGAACTGCGAGAGCGGTGTTCCACTAAATCTAAATGGGTGTTTGTTTAATCCCTCCAAGTTTGGGTTCACATATACTCCATTTTTCTTTCCAGTTAGATCGTATTTGGTTCATCATAAGTTTTGATCAATAATCTCTGACTTAGTTAGTAAAAAAAGTAATTCATAAGTCCTTCATTTATAAGATCCAAATGAGCAGTATTGTCCTATATCCATCTTTCTCATCTTGTTTCTCTGATTTATTTTTAACCTTGAGGATGTCCCAAGCGTTAGCCGAAACTTCTGGTTGTATAATAAAAAAACTCAACCTTTTACAGATTTTTGAATTATCTATAATCCATTTATACCACATACAGCGAACTATCCATCACCTCAAAACGTAGATAGGAAAACAACTATTTAAAGTTTTATAACTAGATTAGTAACAGATGCTAAGTTAGACCAGAGAAGACATCTTGGAGAAGTGGTGGCTGCTAACAGGACGAACTGAAGTGGGTGGACTGTCTGCTACAACTGGCAACACCGCCCAGGTAATACTTACCATCACCACGCCAGTGCTCAGAGGAATCTTAAAAGGTTTAAAAGCGAGCAACTCTCTTAATGCAAAAATGTTTTAAAACATTTTAAATAACTAATAAATAATAAAATTATAATTATTAAATCAATGAATTATAATTTAATATTAATCCACTAAAAGAAAGAATGACTTTATATGGCAGATATTTTTTGTATATATGTATATATATATATATATATATATATATATATATGTATATATATATATATATATATATATATATATATATAAAATGTCTGCCATCTAAAGTCATTCTTTTTTTTAGTGGATTAATATTAAATTATAATTCATTGATTGAATAATTATAATTTTATTATTTATTAGTTATTTATAATGTGTGTATATATATATATATATATATATATATATATATATATATATATATATATATATATATATATATATATATATATATATATATATATGTAGTTACGTAGTTACCCTAGTCACAATTATAATCGTTCACATTATCCAGACAGTTTATAGAACTCAGTTATCTGTTTTTTCGATGTTTATTTTGCCTATCGTATCCATAATAAAATCATTGCTTCTAATATTTGCTACAACAGATTCCATATTTTTTAATGGTTTTTTAAGAAAATGTAAGACCAAATAAATTAGAAATAATCTGTAATTATTCTCTCCATTTTATTGGAGAATACACATTGAAAAATTATATCTGATTAGAAAAAAGGAATAATAATCTATAATTTTTCGATATCTAACAGTCACCAACTTATGTCTATAGTGTCCTTGAAGTTTTTTTTCTTTTTCTTAATTTAAAATATTTATATAAAATTAACAAGGGTTTATTATTTCAAGAAATTGTCTAAGAATAACTGTTTATTTTTTTAAATTATAGAAATGAATTCGATGATATTTCATAATATAATTCGTAATAAAACAGGAATATTAAAAATCATAAAAATTTAAAATAATTCTCTGGCAGAGATCAGTTAAGGATCAGACAAATGTACGATTGGTTTATGTCATTTACTATTAGACTAACGTTTCGGTCCCATTATGTGGACCATCTTCAGGGCTACAAGAAAGAAACAACAAAGAAAAGAACCACAAATGCTAAAAAATAAATAATCTAGCTGGGATCTGGTGTTTACAGAGTATACAGAGGAACACGGGCTGAACAAATTAAGAATATAAGGAGGCTTTTTGGTTTAAGAAGGTTCGGAAAAGATAGATGCCTAGGAAGTATAGCCGTCGGAAGACAGGGTGAAGCAACTTTAACTCGGCATACAAACTGCTAGTCTTTGTCTGAACTCATTAAAATTAGGTTAAACAATTATTATTGTAGGGTAGCAAGGGAAAGCTGTGTGATGCGCGCACTGCACCAGATTTTTTCAAAAGTATTTGAGAAAGCATATACGAAACAGATAATTTTTGAAGTATCACATATAAATGTGTATATATTATATTATACTCATATTTTATGTATTATGATCGAATTCTAGACAGGAGCAAAGCCATAGCTCGGAGTTGAGAAATGATATATGCAGAACCAGCAGTCTTGACCTGAGCATTGTAAGAAAAGCCGTTGGGCAAACGGCCATCCATCTCTGACAACCATCAAAAGCTAGTTAGCCCATTCAACCCACGTATCCCCTATCAAGAAGCTCTTCCCCTTTTATTCAGAATCAATAAAAAGTAATGATAGAATGGTCCGAGAAGTAGAATTCGTTTGACAAGGAAAAAGGAGAAACTTTTTTATTTTATTTTTTCCGTCAGCTTCCTTCTCGATATATTTTTCAATTTTTCCTTCGCAATCGGAATGTCAAAGAAGCTTCTGGAACTTGTTTGTACACAGCGATTCGCTACTTAAGATGTAGATCATTTCTTCAGTTTCTTTATAAAGCAATTATAATTGTGCGATTTTTTTTTTTTTAATTACAATGGGTTCTATTTTCATAAACTTAACATTTTTTGTCTTTTTTTTTAGTTATGAGTTTCAAAGAATCAACTATTAGAGTGATGTTTTACAAATTATTAGCTTCTTTATAGAACATGATCCGTAAAACTTTAACTTAACTTCCTTATATTAAAAAAAAAAAAAAATAGAACAAGAAGAGAAACAAACCTCCAAATATAGAAGCCCTAAAGGAAGAAAGTATGAGTTTAATAACAACAAAAACAAGAACTGAATAAAAAGTTACCAGCGCAAGTTTTATAATGTCTATAATTATCAAATAGATCAAAGCGGTGGGGAGGGGGAGACTCGTTCAAAAGATTTTTTTCAGAAAAAAAAGTCAATTTACTGTGAAGGGGGAAGAAGCCCTTTTGAGCTAAGAAGTGATATTAAATATGACAATCTCGACTCTCGAAAAGGAAAAAGATGGCTTCTATAAGACAGAAACGATGGAGCGATCCTGTATACGACAAAACCTGTCAATATTAAGCTGGAAATATAAAATCCCCCACAAATAGAATTTTGTTAAACGATCCTATATGGCGAGACAACCCATGGATTAAAATAATCGTGAATGGATTATATATTAATTGGTATCTGGCACGAAGTGAACTGAACGTTATGATTCAACTCGCTACAATTTTGTTCTAAATCTAAAAAATAATTTGTGTGATGTGCGTATCAAACAACTTTCACTTACCAACCTATAATAAATACCCATATTATAATATAATTCACTAAAAAGCACTATTTTATTTTGAAATATTTTCAGCAGCATGCACATCTTCACTTTCGAAATAATAGTTTTTAAAACAGTAGGCCAATTCTGTGCACTATATATTTAAGATTTATCAATCTGAAAATAAATTTTAAAAGTTTCAATGTAATGAAAATTCCATTTAGCTTCCATTAAGTAATTTAAAAGTAGAAGCTATGAACTACAACAATCACTTAAGCTTATGAGTCTTTCGCCACTATCCATTACATTCAACGACTTTATACGTTAAGATATTAATTTTCGTAAAATCTTTAACTTTCCATCGATATATTATACAATTATATTACAACTATCATTTCCGGAAACTTGTTTACAACCTGGGGAAATATTTATACGTTTTTCTTCTTTAGTTGATAATCAAATTTATTACTATTAACAACGAGAGACGGGCAATTATTCCGAATAAATAAAATTAAAGGTACTTTAGAGGAAGCTATCTCGAAAATTCGGCAATTAAGCCCTGCCAGACTCTGTCAATGAGGATTAACTGATATTGAAGACCACTTAATTGTGCATTGATTGATATAGTTGATTTAATTACTTCATTATAATTAAGGATTAATTATAACAAGCTTATTAAAATTATTAACTTATTACAATTATAATTAATTATTATAATTACTTAATTGTAATTAATTGATGTATCGAGTTTAATCAAAATCGTTTGAGCCATTTTCGAGAAAATTGTAAACATGTGTAAAATCAAATATATGAAGTGGCATTTTTAGTAAGTCGATTTTGGCGAAAAAGTTGCAGTAAATATACTTATATATTTTTCTCGTAGTTTAATGAGTGTTACTTATTGTGTTTCAATACTAATAAATTGATTTGAAAAATGAAAAAAATTGGAATTTTTAATATGGCATAGTTAAAAAATTAACAGCAATACGGATTAGAATTTTTAATTTTTCTAAATTTCTTTAATTGTGAGTGCATAAAAACATTTGACTTTATAAACAAATTTAAGCGAAATACGTAAAAATTAAATTTTGAACTTTGAATACTTTCATATCAAATATATGGTAATCATATCGACGTCGTTTTTTGAAAAAGGCTTAAGCTCCAAAAATTTCAAATTTAAGCTTCAATTGATTTTTGCACGTAAACACCACCTCTATCGATTCCCGCTCACGATATATCGAGAAAAAAAATTGGAAATGGTCTGAAATTCGACTATTGATGACGTAAGCACCAAATACTAACGACTCTCAGTCGTCACTCTGGCATTAACCAGTGCTAGAATCATTTAAAATATATTGTAATTATAAAGGTTTTGCCATGATAATAAACTCCTACTCTATACAATAAAGAATACAAATTTTATTATTATTAAAAAATATATTGTTATTTGGGGAAAAATCGTTTCATGTGTTTCCTGTAAAGTTTGCTAGATGGCGCTTACGCCTATTTCAAAAAACGAGGTCGATATATAATAAAGCATATCATATAGCATAAAGCAATCATATATCATCATAAACCAAAGTAATCATATATGGTAAAGTAAATTAGTTCAAAAATTACCAACAGAATGGATTAGAATTTTACATTTTTTTCTAAAATTCTTTAAATTTGATTGCATAAAAATATTTTGCTTTAACAAATAAATTTATATGGTATACGCAAAAATTATATTTTGAAGTTTATAATCTCACACCACTTCAAATACAAGGTGATGGATTAGAATTTTACATTTTTTTCCAAACTTCTTTAAATTTGAGAATATAAAAATATTTTGCTTTAACAAATAAATTTATACGATATACGCAAAAATTATGTTTTGAAGTTTATAATTTCATATCACTTCAAATACAAGCTGATGGATTAGAATTGCTTGACATTTGGAATCGATTTAATTTATAAAAGTCGAGTGGGCTAAAGGTCGATTGGTGTGTGGCGGAGAGAGTATCAGGGCCTAGCTTGGAAGAAAACACTGACCCAGAAAGCAATCACAAGATATATATTTCTACCACCAGCTCCTTCCCTCAAAACATTGTGAGCAATGTATTCGATAACTAATCTGATAACACATATAACAAAAAAAAAAAAATTCGAAATAAATTAATTACAAAAAAAAGTAAAAATGTAAATACAATAATTTAAAAAAGAGAAAAAAAATATACGTAAAAATATGCAATAAAACCTAATTTTGTATGCGCTTGGTGAGAAATAGTCAAATTTAAGCATGGAAATAATATAACTTATATAAATCTAAGCATATATAAATGTATTCTTTTCTTGCAATACGAAATTAAGTTATAATACAACGTTAAAAGATAATTTAATACAATTGAGATTATAGGACCATTTTCTATGCGATTTAACTACTTTTAGAATAAATCCTTTCGCCACATGATAATCTAGTAAAAAAACTGTTTAAAAAAAAAAAAAATTGTAAAATAGATTCGGCTGATTTAGAAATTCTAAGCCTCATGTTGTATTGGAGTGTAATAATATTAGGAATCTCAACAAACGGAATTACGTCTATTGTCTCTATTTATATTCTAATGTTATTTGTTATCTGGTTTAGGAAAAATTCCATCCAGATGGAATCATGACAGAGAATTCCAACTTTGCAATTCATTTAAATGAAAAACAAAACATAAATTCATCAAAGACTCAGGAGTTAAATTAATACATCACGTTGAAAACAGTCACAAATTAAATATATATGAAGCACTTGAAATAATAAAATCCTTCAAATCCAATCCAGATTTTTGTTTAAATGACCAATAAATATCTCTAATAGTCCAATCTTAAATTTATTTCCATCAATAACAGAAAAAACAATTACTGGGAAAATCCTGACCCTTAAACCGTTTACCTAGAAAAACCCGACCTTTCTCCCTTTGATAGTTCCAGTAGAGAAACCAGTACAAACTATTCTGTTTGATATAATCCATCTAAACCTTGGTGAGTACTAACATGTATTTGATTTCTTGTCTTAATTGAATTCATAATTCATAAATGTTTTATAATACTGATTTAGGTTAATCTAATTAAATATGTATAATAATACCAACTATATTTTCAATTGCTTATTTTTGAATTTTTTGTGTGCTCTTAGAACTGAGGATGAATGTATAACATTCGAAACTAGTTTTCAATAAAACAAATTATAGAGGTGGCAAATAATTTATCAATCCCTAATAAAATTATAGAAGTGGCAAATAATTTATCGGTCCCTAATATTCTATTGTGTTCTTGGTCTGATCTGTTTTACAAATGCATTAGAGTCCATAGATCATTGCAGAACGGTCTTGTTTGCACAATACTTAAGTGAAAGCTCCCCCGGAGATTATGTTCCTACTTTCTTAAAGAAACGTATCATTTATCTCAAAGAAACGAGGGCCCCTTCGCTATTTATGAAATATTAAACACGACCGTCGGATGTTTATAGAGTGTATATTATGTATCGTTTGACCGTTCCCATTTAAAAGTTAGCCCCGACAGAAGACTAAGACCCTTACCGAGGGCTAAACTTGCAACATAACCCAAACTCTCCACTTAGCCGAGGGTTCATAAAGTTTTGTCCCGATCCGCTCAACGATCTCGCCTTTGTCCTGGACTTCTTTGTAGTCATGCGTTAGACCCTCCGGCAATATCTTCCTCAGCGGCATTAGTCATCTTCCTTATATCCTTCATTCTTCGGAGGAGCTCTTTCCGATCAGAAGAAAGTCGTGATCGTACATAACATAAGAATAAATTTATTTTGATTTTCCTAATGCAGGGATTCCCAGACTTAATGTCACTTCCACTTATCAGATAACTTAGCCAGTACCGCTACCTGATCTTATTATACGGTTATTAAAGATTCGTATTTATAAAAAAATATCAACTGATTCACCAAAGTTTATTTATTTAGTAAACATATATATCACAGTAAATTAGCTTAAGAAAATTTTGGACATTGTGAAAGAAAGCACCAATGCTTTTTAGTAAGAAGCCTGCTGTTGTTTATTTAGAAATCCATAAAAATCCATAAACATATATTGTTTATAAAACTAATAAAAAATATTGCTGATGAAGGCTCTAACCTGAATAAATTGAATTTAAGATTCAGTAGGACTTGTAGCAGGGAGATAGATGATTTTTATTTACCAGTCTGTAAGACCAGTTTGGCCTCTTGCTCACCGGTCAATAAAACGTCAAAGATTTGGAATTTGATAAATAATGTAAAGCAATTAGATTTTTCTTATAGCTTATGCACACTACGTATTACAATTGGAAATATAATTTAATCCATTTTGAAAAAGTCTCTGAGCTGTGACTTATTTTTTATTTTCTTTATTATTATTGTTTTGTTTTTCTTTTATTTCGTTTCTTTTTTTAATTCTAATTGTATTTTCATTATTATTATTATTCAATTTGTAATGTATATATATATATATATATATATATATATATATATATATATATATATATATATATATATATATATATATATCATTTGAGAGTGAATGACCACCTGTCATTGGGCACAACGCCTGTTGGTAGGCTATTCAAATAAATAAATAAATAATCGGAACATCAATATTAATTAAGCTTCATCAAGCTCAACTCGATTCTTAAGTCCCCTTCAACACTGAGTGCTTTTGCCTTTACAACGGGAATCATCCTGGATTATTTGTATATTGATTGTAGATCGTGTTTTCTAATCTTATAATCGATTCATTCGATAGTAATTAAAAAAAATTGTTATCACTCATTGAGCATGTTAAAAAGATGATTTAATTCATGACTTAATTTTCTTGTGAACGTACCACTTGGAACGTCCATGCGTATCACCGTACGGGAGGGAACCCATGCCCCAATATAATGTATATACATGAAAAATAATTTTGAAAGATTCTCGAATTCAAACAAATTTTTCTAAACTAAAATTAGCACTTATCTCTAAGCATTTCACACACTGATTCTATCCTAATAAAATTTAAATTATTCCATATCAAATTAAACAAAAGTTCCTCCCATAGACCGAGTCCTCATTCTTATTACTTTATCCAAGGAACTAGGATTTTGCCGGGGGGCAAGCTTAATTTTTCCGTCCCTTCTCTCACACTCCTCCAAATAAGTCAACAGATTCAAAACAGTATTTTAGTAATTATATTTTGAAACAAATATCATTATTCAACATCAAAATAACACTAACTCATTTCATTGATCGATATACCGTAAAAACAATTGAAAATTAGAAACAAATAGTTCTTTACTTAATCTAAAAATCAAATTTCGCGGGAAATTTGCCGCCCGGGGCAAGTAGCCCCTTTTCTCATCCCCCAGTTCCGGCTCTGCTTTATCTCTTTCTTGGTCTACCTTGTTTTTCTTCCACCTTGTCACACTTGTCAACCTTCTCCCTGGAATTCTTCTCGAATGTCTAAACTGATTTAGGGATTTTTCTCCATTTCTCAAAAGACGTTTTTTTTTAATCTGGATCTAGTAGATTCCCAAAAGATTTCTACATGAAATTATTACCATTATTTTGTTAGATCAATACTGGCAAACTAGAGGGACTGAATAAGGAACTTGTTATATAACTAATAATTTGAATATACCTACCCGGAAAAGGTACACCTGTGTACTATATTTCCTCATTGTTGGCTTTATCAGTACCAACTAATTCAATTATGAGTACAGTGAAATTCCTTGACTGGTCCTAGCTTTCAACAGACTTCATTACATTGTTAAACATCCTACGGTACCACAGGCCTGGTGATAAATAGAAACTTATTTGTTATTAAACAAATAAATGTCCTAACATCGTTAGGACATCGTAGCATCCTAATGCCGTATTGTTGAGAACACACGAAAATAAAAGTATATTTACTAAAATTATCTTGTACTTATCAGGCGAATATATAAAATCCATTTTTACGAATTCACTTAAACTTATTTACAGTAATGCCTAAATTTTTATTTTATTTTTTTTTTACAAATTACGTACTGTTAAGTATTTATATGCAATTTCATAGGCGAAGATGCAATTATGTGCAATTACCATATTTAATTATTGAAAAACATTATTTATAAAAAATAAAAGGTCATTATAGTAAATAAGTTTAAATGAATCTGTAAAAAAGGGATTTCGTATATCCCCTCTTCCTCTCCCGAGCTCCTGATATGTTTAATCATTGGAATAAATCATGGACGTACAAGTTTTTTTTTAATTTAAAAAACTCAATATGGCTGCTATGGACTTAATATGGCATCAAATGGTGCTTAAATATGGTAGCGAAGAATACAATAAAATTATTCAAACTGTTACGCCTATCAATTGCCATACATCAGTATTTAAAGATATTTAAGACGGCCATGAAGTAAGAAAATTTCGAACAGACCTATTTTCAAAAAATTGTTATACAGTTGCCTTAATACGAAATTATTGTAAAATTCAAAAAATATAATAGGGTGATCTATGATTTCAAAACCGCTTGAAACTAATTGATTTCTGAATAATGAGTTGTCACATTATGTGATTGTTAAGTTTTCGGTCCATCATATTTTTTTATGAGAGGAGATGACGAAACATATAATCCGGCATTCATTATCTTAAAAATTATCTGTAAAATCAGATCTTATATTCAGGCATAATAGTTTATTCTCGAATGGTTAATTCAGATAAAATTATTTAATTTATTTAGAGTGAAATGTTTAAATATTTAGAATCAACGATTAAGTTTGTGACGCAAAGATAGTTCAAACTCCTTGATTCTTCGATGCCTACGAACTAGCGTTCAGTGAACGTCATAAGAAACCTAAATATACAAGTTCAGATTTAAAAATATGCTCCAATCTACGTCTCCATCAACACCCTGAGGACGTTTACCAGTTTAGTGCTAATTAATTTTTCAGCGATTTATTAATTTTTTATCAGAACAAATTTGCACGCCTATTTCGGAGGTCTGGGTATCATTACTTAAATTACTTTTATCGGATCATGCGATTCGACCATTTCATGCAGTTAAAATTTTACAGTCGACTCTTCTCATCATCGAACTAAATATTCTACAGCTTATCAGCCATGGATCGAATTCAGAGGCCAGAAGATCCTCCTAGGGCACACTCAGCCTCCATAAAGTGAGTGCTGTTCATTGGAGTGGGGAATAACCCTGGGGGTTGAGCGTGAATGCTGACCACGTCACCTCTTTGTTTGATCAAGAAACAGTACTCCCTTACCACACAGGGAAACCAAGACATTTCATGGGCTGCTAAGGTACACGCTTGGATCCCCCATTTTCTAAACAAAAATTATGAAATTTATATCAAGACTAAGTAGCAGGCAGATTATCTGATACTTTCTCCCGGAATTGCTACGATTGTAATCGCCGACGTGCCTTAAAGCGTTGACGAGTTCCTACAGCGTAATAACTCACCAGATTTCAAGTACTGGCGAAATACGACAGGAGAAAGCCCCCTGTTTTGGCGCCCTCCTGCTGAGGCACAGTTCGAGATTTGTACCGCTGTACCACCCGCTAACAGTACCCGGCGTATCACAGTACTTGGGTAACAGACGAGATAACCGGCGCCGAAGACACCGTGAAAGCTGGCGTGAAGTCACGTAGAAGCGCTAATACCGTGACTCGGACACGTAGGAGTCTTCAGCAAACAGTCTTCCTCTCCTTAAACTCCTCTTATTATTTCTTCTTTCTTATCCCATTCCCATTTCCTCGCCACGTCTGAATGTTATAAGTTTATCAGTTCTTGTCGACAGCTGTTGTTTGTACTACCGCTTCCCATGTCGAAATGCTCTACGTGGATCCTTCAGCTTCAAGGCACACCACACCATCTTAGCAACATTTTCCTTAGAATTCGAAACAAATGCATAAACCTTTTAACGCCTCTAAAAAGTGGGATATATGTAACATACTTAGAGTTATATCATAGCAATAAACGAGAACATACACCAATATAATCCTGGTAATATAACTGAAGTATCTGCATTAAGGTCTATGAAATAAATCAATAAAACAAATATTAATGGCGAAATATGCTAGTTTCTTTACAACAAAATCGTTCTCTCAGTTTGCGCGTAATGTCTAGATTCTTATGAAGTCAGATAAAAACTTTAATTGCAAAGGAAATGCAGTAGTTCACTCAGGCTTCCTTCTTTATATTGCTGAAAATGTGTTTTCTCTCCCGGAACGATGAAAATCATAGGAATTTTTAATAAAACGGAAATATAATATATAAAAAAATTTACAAAAATTAATACAATGATTATCTCATCCGCATTATTTTTCTAAAAATTAAGATCAGATTTTTTTTTTTTTTTTACTAAAATATGTAGAACTACCAATTAATCAAGATTAAAAATTCTTTCATTCATAGTCAATATGTTTCATTGGCATGTCGGGATAGTTTTCAAACTCTTCTTGAATAGTGTAAATTTTAGGATGATTATAAAATAAAATAAAAATAATATCTACATACAAAAATATCTACTCATGGTGTAATATAATATAAGGCGAAGATCCACTAACTTATTATATTAAAAAATAACGACGTTAATAAACGAATCGTTGAGTTAGAAACCACATAAGTTATCCTTTGGGAGATGATTAAAAGTTGACGAATTTCTATAACGTTAAGATAGAAACGTGTTTTTGGAGTGTAGTCCTATTAGTTCGAAGCATTTTCGCAGTCCTCTAATGGTGTCTAGTTATCGTTAAGTTAACTCTTAAGAAACGCCTGAAGCCTGCGAAGTTAAATTAAATATTTTCCAGTGGCCCGCGCGTGAAAGGGATGAAGAATCGGAAGCTGATTAATCTAGTCAGGATCATTATAAATAAAAATTATTTTACTTATTTATTGGTAATTAGTATAGGACATAAACGGAAAAATCCAAAAAAGAAGCCAAGAATCTCACAAAAAAAAAATAGAAAAAGATTTTTTTATTTTTATTAATTTCTGTTATTTATGAGACTCTTGGCTTCTTTTTTTGGATTTTCCAATTCATGTCCTAACAATTATTTAAGCCTCATTTTGAGCTTTTGCTCTCGCATCGTAATTATTATTTGCTTTATTTCCGTAAAGTTGGTTTGTGAAATCATATAAGTCAAGCATAACGACTTATTAATCATTGGTCTTCTGGTAATATAATGAGTTCAGAGTCAATCACATTTTAATTATCAGCCGTTTTGGGTTACCTTGAGTTATTAAGTTTAAACCTACTGGTATTTTTATTTTTTTTTATTACAAATAACGGTTATGTCCAAGACAGAAAAATAAAGGAAAAACCGAACAACCGAAATAATAAAAAAAACGGGTTTCGGTTAAACCGAACGGTTATTCCCACCAGAATAGTCCATAAAGGTATCAATAAGTTACACATAAGTATCTCTATACAGATGCTAAGATCTACAAATTCCCTCCCTACTGCCTTCCAATTATCGCGGAATTCCTTGAGATGAAGACATTGACTGATTGCCTTTAGCAATCCCAGCCGAGTCACCTTAACTTTTCTCATTAAACTAAATATCTCCAACGTCTGCCCTAACCTCTTCCTCTTGTGTCCTCCATCCATTGCAGGCTGGGGATTCTTCTTCCTTCTAGAAGAATTGCGACTTTCTCATCAACATTCCTTTACTCTTTAAGCATCTGGAATCGTTTGAATTGGGACAGAAACGGTTTTAGGGGTGTACTTTGTTTTTCAGTCAGGATTTCCTTTTTTTAAAGCCTGTGTACAGTCACACTCCTTACAGTCCAAACTTCTGATTTCGATTGGATAACAAAAAAAGAAAAAGTCCAAGTAAAAAGCTATTCATTCGGAACAGAACATGAACTAGAGAGTTCACTCGCACCAGGCGGCGAATTTCGAACGAAATATTATTTTTAGATTAAGTAAAAAATATATCTCTTTGTTTTTTTTTATTGTTTTCGCCTTAAGACAACCAATAAAATCAGTTAATGTAATGACATTTATAATTTATTTATTTTTTATATTGGTGTTGAACGTCCTTTTCTCCTCTTATTAAGACAGACAGGACAGGTTATTCCTACAGGTTACCAACCTACTCAAACCAGAGAGGGAAGGTCGAGATTCATTCCGTGGGTCCATCAGGAAATAAATTTCAATCCGCCCAGGCCGGATTCGAACCGGACGTGTCGAACCGTCGGTTTTGCTGGAGTTCCAAGAGACCAGCAGAGGACATTAAAAAAAAAAGAAAAAAAAACCTCTTCGGAAGATGGCGTTCGTTTTAACTACTCAAGTAGTGCTGCATGCATCGTTCTAACACGGCGGGTTTTTTCTCTGATCTTTCGTACTTTATAGATCTAATTTTGGTTAACTTTTATTAAAATAGAATCAACATGTTCTTACCAAACCAAACCCAACTATAAATTAAACTATCAATTATATAGTTCAGGTATAAGCTTAAAATAGTTTTTTTTTTAATAATCTTACCCTCAATGATGACCTGACAGCTTTGTCAATTTCGAACAATAATTATTATTAATTTTTGAATTATTATTTATTATTTACTTTCCTCAACATATCGATATTGGTCAGGGTGAAAATTTAAATGAGTAATAATTATATTAGATTTTGATTCAATTATTCTACTTGTATAAATAAAAAAGATCAATCAAATCAATTAATGAAATCAATAAAATGAGTGGATGGAAGGTTCGTTTGGATGAAAAAAAAGATGGTGTAGAAGAGTATCGTTCTTCGTGCCAAAACAGACAGTTTTCCCCCCACCATTTTCCATCGTCCAAACCGACGTTTCGGATAGATGAAAAAAACCGCTCGTATAGGTTTAACATTCTCGGCCACCAAATCCTCTTTTGAAATACTTATATAGTTTAAAATATATTTATAAAACTGTTAACTTTTATTGGGGAAAGGGAGAGGAGGTGAAAGAAGTGGCGACAAAATTAAGCTTGTCCTCCCCCGGCATAAATAAATTTCTGGCCAGGTTTGAGATATGCTAAGTCTACTAATCCTATTATATGGTTCAAAAGTGAGTAAATATTACTTGAGGATAATTTCGTTTTCAATCTTTAGTCACTTAATATAAATCAGTTCAATAAAACTTTTCTAAATTTCAAAAATTGAATAAATTTGTGTACAATTTACTAGACATTTCAAAATAAAACCCAAAAATCGTTAGATTTGTTTATTCTTTGAACAATTTGAATTTCAACCATTATTGAGAGACAGAAAGAAAAATAAGAATCAGATATCCCAATTAAGGCAAAACGCCAAAAACATAAAATTCAGTATAGGACTTCAATGGAAGTCTTAAGCCGGAAAAAAAACAAAAAAAACAACATAAAATTAAAAACAGAATTACCATCTCTTCTCTTAATTCCACAGTCGTTAACAGATTAAACAAAAATCATCTCTCCTCAACAATTCAAAATTCACGGTATTATAAATTGTTATACCTGAGTCACGTTACAATATAAGAAATATTCGACGTATTATAACGGGTACCTCTGCATTTCGAATAAAATTGACTTCCTCAAAAAATGTGGAGAAAAAACTTCAAAATAATAACCACTAATTAAGTGCAGTAGAAAAAGAATAAAAGATTTCAATCATCATTTTTAACAAGTGCGGAAAACAATAGACGTGAGATTCTCCCACAGACGACATGGAGGAAATAATTTTAAACTTGTGAGAACCTAGCCCTGGGAAAACGCTGTGTCGTAAGGATTCAAGCCCTCTCTGGTTTCTATTCATAACGATACTTGGAAATCTAGCATAGGATGATTCTCTGACATTTGGATATTGCAGGGACTTGTAAGAGAAAATACAAAAGATCAGTTTGAATCCGTCGAGTGAAAGAAGATTTAAAACTAATATTAAAGTTATATAAATGTTGCTTAAATTTTGTTTCTAATTTTTGAGAACCGAATTACACAAAAAAATCCAATGTTAATTGAAATAATATAAAAAAGTACAATAAAATAAAACTGTAAATAAAATTTACAAAATATATAACACAAGTGATATAACAGTGACTATATACTGCTATATCTTATATTATAATTTATATTATGTATGTCTTAGCATTTTTGTTATGGTTGCATGTTATGATTTATAAAAATTCAATTAGTTGTTTAATTTTTTTTTTCATTTTATTTCGAACCGTTGAATTGAATGTATACAAATTGTAATCAAGTATATGTAATTTGTTTTAAAACATTTCATTAGAAAAAATAACTATCTTGGATGTGGTAATTAAATAATAGGGTCAGTAATATTAAAATAATGGATTTTCAATTTGGTCAAAATTATTATTTTAATGACTAACGGTATTTATTTTTATTGCCATATAGGAACTTATAGATTTACTGGATTATATGTTGTAATATAAAAATATTTATATTCATAAAGCTAATTTTTAATTTTTTTCAAATACTATACTTATACTGTTTATTTATTTTATACCTTATTACTTATTTTATAGTTGTCTTTTTTTCAATACATTAATTTTTTAAAAAAATTGATAAAATATTAATATATATGCAATGAAGGAATAATAAGAATACTACAGATTTGAGATGTCCTGGTGAAGGGAAAAAATTTACCAAAACGTCGGAAAATGTGATTTGATAATAAATAAATGAAAATTAATATAGGAGGAACACATAATAATCATATTACAATGTTTTCACTATTTGTAATATAAAAATATTTTTATTCATGAAGCTAATTTTCAAATTTATTCCAAAAAATTTCATATACTATACTTAAACTGTTTATTTATTTAATAATCACTTATTACTTATTTTAAAGTTTTTTTTTTAAATACATTTATTAAATTTATATATACAAATATTAATGTATATGAAATGAAGGAATAATAAGAAGACTACTGATTTGAGATGAACTGTTGATGGGAGAAAATTTTCCGAAACGTCCAAAAATGTGATTTGAGAATAAATAAATGAAAATTAATATAGGAGGGAGATATATTATTCACTAAGTATGTAAAAGCTAGCCTGTAGAAATTTAAAAATTACAACAAAAAAATTTAAAAAACAAAACATTTCATTGGAAAGCATAATGATGGATTGTTATATCTATTAAATCGAAGAGAATATTCGAACAAATATGATGTGAAGAAGACTTTGTAAGACTATCAATAACAAAATTAAATTATTAAAATATATATGTAGTGCATAAAATTGAAGAAATTTACATAATAGAATAGAAAAGAAAAATTTGTGAATTATGAATTGCCAATTTTCCAACTTATTATTATTTTAAGGTATTTATTATTATCATTACAAAATATAATATTTTCAAATAAGGACACCAACAAAAGCTATTTCTTTTTCTTCAGTCAGCTTTTAAAAAAAAAATTAATTAAATCAAAAGAAATATGGGCGAAAAGCAATATTGAAGGTGAAAATGACTGACTCATAAATTTCAGAAACTGCCACTGAGATGTAATGAAACAATATGGCCAATCTGTTGACCTGGCCATGGATCTGTTCGTCAATCAACTTGTCAATGTTCCCATATCTGTGTGGGCCCGTTCAAGCGAATTCATCACAGCTTCTCAATCCTTGGTACTTGATAGGATATGTTTGTAAAGCAAATGGAAAATATTAATTAGCCAGTCAGTAATAAAAAATAATGAGGATGTACAGCTTACTCCCACTGATTAACTTAAGTGCTTCCAGTAGCCGCTGAATAAAACTTCGTTTACTTTTATCCAACTTCAACGAACAAATTGCATCATACCTTCGGAACGGAGAATATTTAAAGGGGAAAGCTTCTTCTTTTTTTTCTTTTTTTTTTTTTTGTCAAGGGTCCGACTAATTTAAGAAATGGAAGTGCTTAAAGGTCTTCGACTTCCTTAGAGTTCGTCGGGCGGAAAAGGAGGGGAACTTACCTATAAAGGATGCCAGGTAGCAGGATTGGGATAAAGTCACTAATCGCTACGCAGAAGTATTTTGATATAATTTTATTATAATAATAA
Source organism: Rhaphigaster nebulosa (assembly GCA_948150685.1). Lineage (NCBI taxonomy): Eukaryota > Metazoa > Arthropoda > Insecta > Hemiptera > Pentatomidae > Rhaphigaster > Rhaphigaster nebulosa. Next base: position 17,302,490 of record OX411312.1, on the reverse strand, counting down.
TGAGATCAAACGAATCAGAAAGTTCGATGCCGTTAACACATTAACCTACAACAAATGAATCCCGTAAAAACCGAATACACAAGATCATATTTGTCTAAACCTATCTTCGGTTGATTTATGGTCTCTTCTGCGGTTATTTATTACCATTTGGTTTATTATGTTCCATAATGAGCCTCTGCAATTGAAAGAGAAAAAAGATAATTATAACTCCTCTTGAAAATTTGAGATTTTACGTTTCAAGATACGTACAATCCCAAAAATCGAATAACAAAAAATCCGTATGTCCACCGTGAGCGGCTTTTCTCTGAGACGACTAGGTCAATTTTTTAATTCATTAATTTGCATTAATTGATTTCAATAAAGTGGAACCAAAGCCACATGCCAACCCGAGATGATCCAAGGAACTCGTTTTTTCATTACCATCAACCTATTAAAGGTTTTATACGTCCATATCTCAGCTATTTATCAAGCTAGAGGAAAAATATAAAGTGTTTGCCAAAGGTTTAGCAAAAATAAATAAAAAAATATTTCTATATATACATATACATATATATATATATATATATATATATATATATATATATTTACATAGTGCTTTTAGTGACTTGTTCGTTATCAGATCTAACAAATTTAAACGCCCATATAATATTATCTCAATTATATTAAACGGCTAGACTACCGCATTTCCGCGGTAAAATTCTTCTGAATTTTTCTTCACAGCTGATTCTTTTTAGGCCTAATATTCTACAGAAGACTTCCGAATAATTTCCGAAAACCTTAAACCGTCCTTTCCTTAATTCAAGTTGCCACGTTTCGCATTCGCAAAGAATTGTAGAAAGTACTGTTCTTTTTTAAATCCTTACTTTCGAGGTTTCAGGACAGTGAACGCGATCTGAATAATTTTGTGACGGGGAAATAAGCAAACCCTACCTTTCACCGAGCTTTAAAATGTAACTTCTCTTAGATAAAGGTAAACGCATACACTTATTTGAATTAATAGTAGTCATATAACTATATCTATATAACTACAAATATATAACTAATTTTGTATTACTCATATGACTAATTTTGTATTATGTATTATATAATTAAACCAAATTTATATCGACACAATTTCAATTTCAGCATCTTTACCAAACAAGAGCAAATCATCATTATCACCAATAATAGATATATTACCGCTTAGCGTTAATATTTTTTAATATATTTTTATTTATTTAATATACTTTATTGTATTATTTTATAATTATCATAAAAGTTTAATCATTCAAGAGGGATTAAAACTGTCACAAAAATGACAATGATAATCTTGTTCCAAATACGATACCAAATATTTCATTTTAATTAAAATTTCTAATCTTAGAATTTTATCTCGATTTGTTTTTTTTTTCTGAGGACTTTTTATAAATGATTTTACTGATTTTCTGAAAATGTTAATTTCGTCAGTTCATTAATTTTGGGAGGTAAAAAAAACAACACATTTTATGCAAATAAATAAAATATTAGCACAAGGCATGGGTCCTATACCTTACGGATTCTAAACGACATGTAGAATCATATAAATGATAAATTCACATAATATAGATGATGAAGTGTTTATGATTTATCCATAATATTTTAAAACAAAACAGCAACCAAATTTGATATTGAACGGAGTAATTATTTGTTATTTTCGCTCTGATATTAAATATATATATTAAAAATTAACTACAAATGTTAATTGAAAGTATTTATTAAAATTTATTTATTTAGATTTTAATAAAATAGCATACTGCCTGCAGGAACATTTTACAGCACAAAGATTTATTGTTCAAGAAAATAAACTCAATCAATTAATGTGGAAAATTAATTAAACATCGTAAACGAAGAAATAAAATCAATAAATAAAAGAAATAATAACAGCAGTTCCTGTCCTATTAATATCTTTTAAATCGTTACTATAAAAACAAAATTAATAGCAAATAAAAAATTGATTGCTATAAATAAATTTTAACGATCATAATAAAAGAATTACTTTCCTCATTCCTGTCACCATGCAGTTAAAATCAATTTGTCAGGGTTAAATGCGTCAGAGCTAAAAACGTTGAGGCTCATTTTGTGTCTCAAAGTCTGGTGAATTAGTTCTGATGGACAGGAACAGGAACTTAATTCGTAATTAACTCAATTTGAAGTATGACATAAAGTAAAGGCGTAAAATGTTTGCCAAAAGTTTTCAGTTCACCTGTTGATTAAGGACTTTATTTAGCCAAACTTTATTTCTTATACATAGAGTTATAGTAACAAAAAAATTTATATTTGAAAATTTAATGATTTTCTTTTAATCGTATAACGCATAAAATTAAATTGAATCAATGAAACATAAATTGTTTTTAAATGTTAAATTTACTTATTCAGAAATCCAACTTCTTGCTTAAACAGAACAGGGCTGAATAATAACCAAATACACTAAAAATTATAAATAGATTGCAAAGGATAATTCTTAAAAATTGACAACACGTGAAGGGCATAGGTTAAAAATAATTATATTATTATTTAATTTAAATAATATGATTTTCATCATTTTACATAATGCTAGTGTTCGTTGGGGTACAAAAATTATTGTGCTTGAAAATTCATTATACTTGAAAATCAGGTTTCTATGACATTTCCTGTACCATTCATACTATAATATAACATTCTTACCTTAGACAAAAAAAAACCCAGCTTTTATAGAACAAGTCGTAACTTACCTGAAAAAAAAACAAACAAAATATTTTAGTTTAAATAAATAAATAAGCATAATATTAATAAATAATCACTTTACAACTGCAATATAAACAACAATAAAATAAGGTGAAATTATTTATATATGTATCAGCAAAAATTGTAACATGTGAATAGATAACAACTTAAAAGTAATTTTTTTTTAAAATTATTGATAATTCTTTTTGATTAATAAAAAATCGGACAGAGGCCGTGTCTACCATTCACTGGTATTAAAGAGGTATAACGAGGATTAAAAGATGAAGAATTACTTAGAGTAAAGAATATACATGGTGTCCCCCAAAAAAGAGATAACATTGAACAAAAAAGTTCTTATAAATATGGGTCAACAAATTAAGTTTTGACGAATTTTCAGGCAAAAAACATCTAAAAAAAAATTTTCGACACTTGGACAATTGAGTTTAAGAACTCACAAAAGTTATTATAATGGCTTTTTTGATGAAATGAGTCATTTCTTCTTCAATTACAAAAAAGTGTCAAAAAAAAAAGCATTTTTTTTTTGCTTAAAAACTGATCAAGAATTCTTTTAGCTGGCCAATGTTCGTACGAGCTATTTGGTTCAACGTTATATTTGTTATAAATCTCCTATGGTTATCCTTTTTTGGATATGGCACCTTACATAATTGTAAAATTGAAATCTCTTGTATTAAGATTAGGTCATCTGCAGTAAATTATATTGTGAGCGGTGACGTCATCAACTCAACACTCGAAATTGATCAAATTTGCTCGCTTATTGTACTTCCGTTCGAAGTCCAAATCCGAAAATTCTTTTTGCAATCTCTAATAGCAAATTTTCTCAGTTAAACGGCAGTAATTCTAGCATCTATAGAAGCGAAGCTTTGGCGTTTAAAACTGTCTATTATAATATCTCAGATAGAGGTAATTCTGTTTATAGCGAAAAAACGGAAATTCGAAAAAAATCAGTATAGTTTTAGATTAGCAGAAAAATCTGTTTTACATTTTTAATTAAAGCTTAGGATGTCCAATTTCTAAATAATTTGATCATTCCGAAAATCGAAAATAAGAGCGCTTACTTCGTCGAAGAGCCGAATTCTTGAGGAACAAGGACGAGTCTCGGATTAATTTTAAGAGTAACATGTTGGGTACAATTAACAATTACTAAAATTTAACATCGTATTCAGATTGGATTTTTTAAAAGGTAAGATTATAAAGAAAACTAGATACAAAGTTATCTTTTATTTAAAAAAGGAAACTCAAGATTTTAGAATAAATAAACTTTTAGAAATGATAGGTAGTACCCCTACTAGTATAAATAGGTGAATTGAAATGGAGTAAAAATTCTAATTTTGGATTCTTTTCAATATTAATAAACATTTTGACGTCAGACGTTAAATACAAGATACTAAACAGAATATCCTGTGATATAATTTACTGTTATTCTGCGAAAAGTCGTCTAGTTTAGTTGCTTCTGAAGTTACAAGTGCTTTTCATCAGATCATTATCTGTTAATAATGGTTGGAGCCCCTTTATCAAACCACAAGCTTCTCAAGCAATAGATGGGATATTGTAATTATGATAAGGACGTAAATTAGATTCGTTCTCTCTGGGATCGTATACCAAAGCCTAAGGATAGGTATTTTTTAATTTTTAAGAAATATGTTTATTTTAAATCAAATATATATATATATATATATATATATATATATATATATATATATATATATATATATATACTTAATTAATTTAATTCAGTAAATAAATTAAATTTTCATAGAAAAGTCAACTATTCTCAAACTATTTTGTCTGGTGGTAAGTTAAAATTACTCAACATAATTCACGGCACTTCTATTAACATTGTTATTTTTTTTTAATAAATGAAATAATTAAACATAGAAGTAAATAAAATAGAAACTAAAAAATATTAAATTTTAATAAATAAACAATATCATTTTTATAGTTGTTTTAATTGTTTATTTAATAATTTAAGTTTATTATTTAAAAATTTCGCAGCACCCTAAGGTGTCGCGGCACGAACTTTAAGAATCACTAGACTAAGGCAACAAACAATAGTATAAGTTTAATTTTCTTCTTCTAATTTTATATCTTGCTTTGTAAACCAGAGGAAATTTTTCAGGACATATTTTTTTTAGATCACTGAATATATATGCATATGTAATAGGATCTAATATAGATAACCGAAATGTAAAGGGTCCAAAAAAATATTTAAACTTAAGTAAAATCAAGCTTCTAAGAACTTCGTGAAAGCGAAATTAATCATCAGGAGAAAAATAATAATCTCATATTTATTTTGTATTAGCTTTATTATTTAGTATATTAACTTCAGATTTAATTAAAACGTCCTTATTTTAATACCCTCCTGCTTCTTTTAAAATTTTTAAAAATGCAAAAATAATAATTACTTTTTAAAAATATATTTTAAGCTAGATTTGAAATTAATTATTCATTTAGATCGCATAAGACCAGTTAACTGTTTCATAAAATCACTTTAATTTTTAACAAGTTTCACAAACAAAGAAACTATATTTCAACACCTTCAGATGGTTTGTGCTTGGAAAAAAATTGTAAACACAACTGTAAATCTTCGTTTTAGAGACTTTTTATGACTTTCAGTTAAACAACTGTTTCAGACTGTCTAAGCTTCATAAATCGATTATTACTTTAACAATCGACTAAGTAACAGAATAAACACTTCAAAAGAAAAATGCCAAATTCCCAAAAGTCATATTTTTTATTACTTATGTACCTTTTTTTCGAAGACTAGAAAGCTTCATGAATTGAAATTTAAAAAAAAATCTCTTTATAACATCTTTTTCATTATTTAATGCGTTTTGTGAAACTAAAGAACGAGGGAAAAAAATAGTAAAGTTGAAAAAAAAAGGAAAACAATTTTTGTTACTGTCGAGGCAGTGAAAAATTTCCCGTTGATTATTTTAATTTTGACAACTTTTAAAATACTCCACAATCGGAATGAAACAGCAGATTAATTTTATCTCGCATAGTTTCTGAAAAAAACTTATGTAAAAAAAGCAAACAAATAAATAAATGCAATTTCACCTGCCATCTGTGTCCTAGAAGTCTCCTTCTGTGATCTTTTTGATTTCAGTTCTAATAATGAATTGGCAAAACAACGTTGACTGATTGGTTATTTATTGCTATTTTTGAAACTCATTTTTTATTTTTTTTTTTTTTTTTTTTTTTTTTTGTCGTCCAATAATAAACTTAAAATAATTTTTGTCTCTTTCCTGATTTTTACTGTCATTAATCTTTTAAAAAATAAATTTCAATAGATCATAAAAGATGATTATTTCATACAACTGGGATACTGTCCATAGGCTGTATAAATTTGTTAAACAAATTTTGAATCTGCATATTGAAAAGCCAAGATTTTTTCTTTTAAAATAATTTATTTACTTAAAGCTGTGTAAATAGTTTTACTAAAAGATGGGAAAGGTAAAAGAGAACTAGAGACAGGAGATGTGATGGGGGTTAAACGACCCAGTTTATGCGCCAGTCCCTGTGGGACCCCCTCGCTTCGACACTCCGTCAAGTTCCTACTAACAACCGCAATCTGTTTGAGTTAGTGCAATTCAAACAAATGAGCAGCTTGTTTTGCCAACTTTGCAGGCCTTATTGTCCCCTTGTTCAGCAAACTATCCTTCCAATTACCATACAACGCTGCACCACTAGATTCAAGAGTCTTTCGGCCCTAGTGGCCCCAAGGGGGTAACAACGATAAAGTACAAGTTAAACAATCGAGTACCGATCAGGATTCAAAGGTGAGGAAACATATGAATTGCTTTGCAGATTTGTATGGGCATATTTATAATTCATAAATAACAGCAAATACTCAAACAATTATTGATAGAATATAATTAAAATATTTAAAAAAACAAAGCAAAGCTTTTGGTCTTTCAATACCAGTCAATGTCTCGCCAATTCAGGAATCATTACGACAAAGACAATACATTCCACAGGAACAGTCCAAAAATGATGTGATCGAATACCATTAGAAAATTCTAAAAGCAAAGCCTTGAATCACTCAAATTCTAGTAAATGATTAACCAGTCAAATTTTCACAGATTCAGTGATCATCAGGAATAAAAACATATGATCACATAAATGCAGACCAGATTCAACATCTCACATTAACAGTCCAGAATGTTGAAACATAGTAGGAATGCGTTGAATTGCCTTGAGATAATGTACTGTGTCCAAATTGGTGTGAGATGTGCTATCTCTGAATTGGCGAAATTTTTACTAGTTGCACAATTACTAGAGTTTAAGTTTTACATTTCGGAGTAATATAATAAAATATTTATAAAATATAATATGCATCTTATATACATAAAAAAACATTATTCTAAATTGATTTGTTATATTATTTTAGTTAGTTAATTTAATAATTAAAGCATCACTATATTCCAATTTATTTTTATTCACTAAAATAATTTATTTCATTTAATAAATTTTAGATGCCTTGTGCATGTTAACCTTCTATCACAATCACATTATTACAATCAATTCCAATTTATTTTTGACACCTTTATATAAATTTCTTCCATTGGCCATTATTAAGTCTATTGTGTTTTAGTAACTTTCTTTTCCTCATATTCATATAATTAAACATTCTGTTTAATTTATTCTATTTTGTATTGTTGTTATAATATGTAAGTTGCATATTATACGCCATAAATAAGAAGTTTTTGATAATGGGCAATCAGTCCAAAACGTAAAACTGATAATAAAGGTGCGAAAGAAATCTGATGGTGTCTAATCAAGCTTCCTATATACTTACTTATATCTCAAGGAAATATTATTGTGAAGGTCCTAAAACGTAATTTATAATAAATTGATATTTTTTCAATAAAACAAGCTGTCAATGATACCATCAGTAAACTAAGAACGCAAGATATTATAAAAAAGGTTTGCTTAAATTAGGATTTAGTTAATTTTTGAAACATAAAAATATAATAATTAATCGAGAATAATCCTTCAAGAATCAAGAAAGGAATCAAACTTATTTTTCAACAAGAGCAACATAAATGTCGACAGTTCACGACATCCCCTCGTCGAAGGTAATGTCGGAATAACACTTTAATTGGACGAGCCACTAGTTATGCAAAATACAGTAAAGTTGTTCTGAATAACAAAGCAGCCGACTCAATCTTCCTGTCTACGAGGAGGCGGTTAGGTGGAAAATGTACAAAGGTAATATTCAACAAATATTGATTATATAACGAGGAAAGATTATTTAAAAAAAAGTAGTACATTTTTTACGATATTGGATTGTAGACTCGTTTTGTACCAAAGGGTTTCTAGCAAATTAGCTTGGAAAAATTCCCTGACTTCACTATAATATTAACAAGTTTTTCCTGACACAAATAACAAAAGAGGTTTGTTTCTTGGTCGATTACAACCAAGAAACAAACCTCTTTTCTCAAAATTTTACGTTTCACAATAAAAGTAGAAAATAGCGGTCGAGATTAGAGATTTTATAAGCCCATAGCTCGGCTATTTACGAAGATAGGAAAAAAAAAAGCGTTAAAAACACTATACCCAAGCCTTAAAAAAAAAATGTAAAGTAAATGCTTTTGGTTTATTATTTTCAATAATGAACCATTGTAGTAGCAAAATAAAAACAATTTAACCCCCTCCCATCAAACTTTGAGTTTTTACGTTTTAAGATAAATAAGAACCAAAAAACTAATAAATAAAAAAAAATCATCTGTCTATTGATTACTGGACCGATTTGTTTAAATTTTGGCACCGAAGTCATAGGTCACCCCAGGTTGATTCTTAGAATTCGACATTACTAGTTGTTTTTTTTTATTCCCCTGCCTAACCATTTCTGGCATACTGAGTCAACTCGACATTAAAGTGTTTTTTCTCGTAATGGCGGCGGATCAGAGATTTTATACGCCCATAACTCGGTCAATTATGAAAATGAATGTAAAATTAAAAATATATATTGCTCTGAATTTGTTTATTTATCAAATCTTAAATTATTTATTTTCTAAAGTGGAATTATTACATCAAAGTCTTAAATGTTGAAAGTGGGATGTCTTCAATCTTGAATATCGATCCATATCCACGAATACAGTTTCTTGTGCCCATTTTTTGAATTTTAACCGTAAATTTTCTCACACCAGCTGTTTCCCCGTTTTTTTCTTGGATTCCCGACATTTCCCGGTTTTTCCATATCGCTAGACACATCCTTTACCACAAATTATAATTTTTTAAATTAAAACTTATTTCATCACAAAAAAAAAATACAACAAAAAAAAACTTAGTCCGATCAAGATAACATCCACTGGTAGCATTTAAGAACTGCCGCAAAAGAGTGCGTTTGTGTGAATATGTTATCGATTAAAAAAATAGTCTTATATAGCCCGATATAGTCTTATATAGCATAAATAAAAAAAATTAAACCATGAAGAATGCTTAAGAACATTAAACAAGGATTCGGTGATATCTTAAACTTTATTTTTTTTTTTTTTTAAGAAAAAATAAATAAACAAAAAGTTACAGTTACACATTGCACTATTTTTATTGTGCCATTGTGAAAGAAGGGAGAGAGGATGAAAAGAAGTTACAAATATTTCAAGAGACTGAACTCAGCGGAAGGGTCCCATTGCCAATTTTTTTTGTTGTAATTAATAATTTAGTAACAGTGTTAGTAAATAATCAAACGTTTTGCAGCGTCCTCCCATGCTTAATACCTAAAATATTTCCTTTTAAATGTGTAAAAGCTTAAGTGTTTTAATCTTTATGTTTCAAGTTTTCAATAAATTACCGTATGCTTTATCCAAGAAAAAATGTGTGAATCTATTATGTAAATTTTCCAGCAATCCTATGAAGTGTGTACTCATTAAATTTTAAAATTTCGTTCCGTATATGTACGCCCGAGTCTAAAGGGTATCCATATAGTAGTAGTTGACACAAGACTGTTCAAGCCTCATTCGCACCAATGCAAATTCAAATGGCATTTGAGTTGTCTCTGAAATTTCATTAAGGAGTCAAGAAGCTGTTTCCGAGGACGTCTTTATTGCATATAGAGCAGTTCATTTAGCAGCTCTATTCAGATTTCCCATAGAAAGATACAATGCCTATACAGGCCGAGATTATGGATTAAGAGTTGTCTGCCTTTCTTAACTTGATTTCCACAAATCTTGGGCTTACCACTGGCTTAGACTTCTTGGTTTGTTTAGCTAAATGAGTATAAGACAATACCGTATTATACTTAACAAAAGACGCATACAAGGAAACCTTACAACAGATTTGAAAGACAACTCAGCAGACCATTATTTCAACTAGACTGCGAAGCAAGGCCTTACATTTGTCAATTGATAACAAACTCCTCATTTACAAGACAAAAAACCATTTAATATGAGAAAAAATATTTACTTCTTTAAAAAGAAAGTAATCATCATTATTATTATTCATTTTAATATATTTTCATTTTTACCAATACTTTCAACATTCTAGGTACCAATTGATAGCAATAAAAAAATCAAACGCTATATCATTCTATAATTTTTAGTAAACATCGCATTACCACTGTACAGAGATTGCATATCTCAATTTAAAAGTCTAAGAAGGACTCGCTCAAAAACTTGTTAAGAATCAGTTCATTTTGGAAAATAAAAGCCTTCAGAGGATTTTGGCGAAAATATATTTTTTTAAAAATTGTAATAAAATACCAAAATCATGAATTTTTCCAGTGACTGGTTAAAAGAAATATTAAATATTAATTTAATAAAAATTAAAAACCTCGACAACGGAAATATATGGAAATAACCTATCTTACAACCCTTTTCGTCTTAAGAATTGGAATGTACTTGCGTATCTACCTAAGCAAATTAGTGGATTGTTCGAGAAGTTAATATCCATGAATATTGAAACTTGGAGTTGTACTAGGGTGGATTGTAGTGGGGACACCGACACGAAAATTTAGACTCTTCTTTATTCTATATATTCATTTATTTTCTGTATGTTTACATGCACAGCTGAATAGAACGCTATGTATATGTATATGCAAGGGACCGCAGAAGGCACCCGACTACTACAACAAGGTTCAATATATATATATATATATATATATATATATATATATATATATATATATATATATAATATATATATATATTATATATATACTATATATATTATATATATACTATATATACTTTACTAATAACCCACCAATCCACTTAAATAAATGTACAAGTACATTGCTTCCCTTAGGATGAATAGGATTGTAAGATATAAAAGTTGTTTCCGTAGTTTTTATTATATTAAATTTTATTTTAACGTTTTTAATTTTTGAAGTATTGGCTATTTATAATTTATTACCATATGACCATGAACTTAGAAATAATATAATAAGAAATATCAAGAACAAGATGAAAATATTTAAAATATAATGAAATATTTTTGCATAGTCAATCAAGCGTAGTACCATTCATAGTCGATTTGACGTGGGACCAGGTCCAGAGTTACCCATACCAACAGAGTTAACCCTGTTCCTAAATTATTACTGCTGTTTTCAATATAGCATAATTAAAAAAAAAAAACAAGTGATTTTTACACTATGATAATACTACTAATGAATTCACCTCTGACAATTCTTAATTGATTCCTAACATAACTTTTTTTGCACTCCGCTATTGATTGAATAATTCAGACTGGTTACGGCTAACTGAAATGTATCCCTATTTCGTATTGGATTACTAATAACGTAAACACAAGCGGTATTAATTTACAGCAATAAACAGCCACCGCAATTAGAACCTTGCAAGAAGAGGAAATCGGTGAAGATTAACACGAAACGAGACCGCTTCAATATTCAATCCGCCCCATTAAATTTATCCCCCAAGATAAACATCTCCTAAATAACATGCTAAAGTTATTAGACGATAGCTACCGTGACTTAGAAATAGAAATCCAAGGTAGGGAGGTCTCACTAAGCACAATATTCCCACCTACGCTACAGCTTACACCAAAGGCATTTATTTACCTGTCGGTTCTGGGCAAATAAAATTTTAGGGATTTATTAGTTTTGAACTTTACATGTTCATTTCAACAGTCGCAATGCTATGTGTTAGCGGGTGCAGTTCACTCAATTCGGCTGCGTGTTAGGGATGTTGGAAAAATATCGATATTTAGATATTTAAATATATATATATATATATATATATATATATATATATATATATATATATATATAACCCAAAAAAACGTGTTGTGTGGTGTGTTTGTGTTACTAACTATAATGGCTTTGTTTAAGTCAGCCATCTTCTTAACAATTCCTGGATAGGGATGCAAATATCGATATATCTTATAGAGATTTTTCAAATATATCAAAATAGTAGTTCGATATAAATGAAAAATACAGGTATTTCGATATATCGGGGATCAGTATTTTTAATCTTTGAAATCAGAAGAGGGTTTTCATACAAATAAATTAACAAGTCTTAGATTTATAATAGCTTATTTGCAGTAGCACACGATAAATATTCATAAAAAGGCTATCACGAAAAAAATGTATTAATTAATTAATATTTGTCAATAAGAAAACTAAATAAAATATTACATACTAGGGAGTAGAGAAAACATAAATTAAATTGCTTAAACATAAAAAAAAAAAAAAAATACAAAAGAAAATCAAATATTTTTAACTATCGATAAATTGTTTTCGATATTCACATCCCTGTTACGTTTAGCCTTCCAAAATCAGTGCTGATTAGTCAAGTTTCGCATCCGAAAAGAAGTATAATAGTTTTGTAAATTTTAAATTCTAAGCTTCTGGAAAGAATGTGGGAACTAATTGATTTTGAAAATGCGAAAAATCAAATCCACTTTAACCTCCTTTTTATTTCTTCATGAATTTCATTCTTCTATACCTCGGATACTTAAATTTCTCTACATATACAACCTTAATCCCAATTATATCTGGTTATGGGATGGTTCCATCCTTGTTAACTGACTTCCAGTAGCATCGCTGTATTTAATTTAATGGCTTCCGGATCCTTACCTAACAGTACCAAATTATTAGAATACCGAAGCGTGGGTACTTTATCACACTTTTCTCTATCCTGTTATTTTTTTTAACAAAATAAACATTCGGCTCTGTGAATTATTTATTTATTTTTATTAGGTATCTGATTTTAGGTAGCCATGTAGTCAATTTTCAGTGCTGAAGAATTCAGGCTTTTTAGCACTTTAGTTTTCTAAGGCTTTTTTTTTTCGCATAAGTTTATACCCTGTTACCGAATACTGGTCTAATTTTTTGTCAGATCTGTCGATTCTTCAAAGAATAACACAAATGCAAATATGTAATAATTACTTCTTTGTTTAACATAATTTATTATCATTAGCATTCACTCTCTGACAACGAACATGGCATAACTATAATCTACAATATAATAATATAAATGTGAAATCATGGTTTGAACGTTCACAATAGTGAATATAAAGTCCCGCACGACTGCCTACGCGAAATATCGTCTAACAATACCATTGTGGGAGGAGATTACACGGTATTTGTTTAATACCAAGAGATTTGCTAAACGTTGCCTCCCTCCAACAGGAACAAAAAGGACACAGAATCCATTGACCTGCTCTGGGGGGCGCCGGACCCTTTTTAAGTTTACCACTTATCTGTCTCAATTATAACCCCTCCTCGGGGCGAAAAGGAAATTTAATAAATGCTCCCTAGGACATCGCCTAACTTTGCGAGCTGGAACAAAAGCCTCCCCAACCCCCCGATTTAGAAAAGAACACTCCCCTCTTTATAACTCGGGGAAAAAAAAAATACCGGAACCTTAGAAATGGAAATGCTTAGTTCTGAGTGATATAGATGTCTTTTTTTTTCTTTTTTTTTACTGGTCTTCCCTTGCGCAGTTGGGCTATATGAAAACTTTGTAAATTGTTTTAAAACGAATCCCCTCTTTTTTGTACTTTTCTAAAGAGCCTGTAAAGAGTATCATTATAAAAGCATTAATATATATCTTGCAGTGGTTCCGTATCCAACTGAAAGAAGTAAGGTGATGTGATCATTGAACAGAATAGAAAGCAGTGACGTGGTATGCAGTTTCAGAAGAACTACCAAACATGGAAACTTATTCAATATTTACTGCATCTCTCACTGGAGTGTTGAACCGTATGATTGTTTTTTTTATTTTCTACTCCCAACCGTCACTCCCCCCCTCTCCCCTCCCCGAAAAAAAATCATTATTTTGAGAACTTCTTGTTTTTTAAAATGAATTATCGCGTGATTTTTATGATCATTTCTAACAAGATTTTAATTTCTGTGCGTTTCTATATACATACATTATAAAATTTATATAACTAATGATTAAAACAAACTTAAAAGAGTTTCTCAAAATTGATTGACAGAAACATAATGAAACTTCATTGTATTAATGAAATAAATGTGTAAATCACTTTACACATGCCGAAGGTCAATTAACACACGCCAAGTTGAACAGACCCAGAACCAACTTATAAAAGATAGGACCACAACTCCCATGCCGGGGAATGCGAGAAGACTACTGAAAAGAGTCTGGATGAGAGACCTGCTTACATAATGTAAGCAAATTAAAGCCACGGAAGCAATGCCGCTGGGTCCCGCCTCTCCTCATGCCTATAAAGTATTTTTATTAATTTATATTATTTATTTATTTTATTTGTATCTGTTGTTAGACCAACCCATCTGCTGATTGTTGATAATTGTAATTAACAGGTGTGGATTAATAAATAAAAGTGAAAAAAAATCATTTACAATTAAAAATTAATAATGTTCAGATTTATTGTCCTTCTGCGTATAATAAAAGAATTATCTAGCCCAAAAAAAAACTATTTAAAATATGGGATTTAAACTTCCGAGCTATCATCCTCCAGGAACCAATTTCACACGAAGATGTTTTCATAAAAAGGCATCGTAAATAATATCAAATTTTACTACTCCATCCAAATAGCTTTTTTTTTTTTTTTTTTTTTTTTTTGGGGAACAACACCAAGGCTTGTTATTAAGTCTAGCCAATAGAGAAGAAAAAAGTTAAATTCTAATAACTTCCTAGATCCGCGTCATTTTTGTATTATACATTTTTGACTGTATTGACAGAGATAAATGTTGTAGGCGATTAAGATTTTAGAGGGAAAATAAGTTATATCCCCTCCCATCCAAAAAAAAAAATACAATATATTTCAAAATTCCTATAAAATGGAAAATACATTTATTCGTCTTTGTCATTGTTTAAAATGTTTGTAAAATCACACATGCCGCTATACTTCGCTCTTGAAATACGCCTTTTGATCATATGTGTATCTCCTTATTTATTCCTTAGCCATACAAACTCTACCTAGAAAATTCCACAATTTTCTCTTCCTCGACCTATGATGGAATTAAAGTTCGAAAGTACGGAGTAAGGTGGTAAAAATTCAGCGCAGGTAGAACGAACCGAAGTGGAACTAAACTAACTTCATCCCATAGAACCAGGGAGGAGGTGAGCTGGGCCCAAGATGAGCCTAACTCTTCGGCCAGATCTCTCTTAATAACAAATACAAATCTAGTAAACAAGGTCCTAAATCAATCAATACAACACACCTCTAATGTTCTACCAGATAATTATACCAGGAATTGAAGAAGAATCTTGAAAAAATTGAGGCTATTGGAAAAAATAAGAAGCACAGAAATTAACTTTTTAATTTTTTTTTTTTTTATAAAATGGGATACAAATAAAAATTCGTATTAGATAACATATTTCGTTATAATCTCTTTTATACGAACTTACCTATTTAAATATTTCTAAACATCCAAGTCAAAATTTACAAATTATTATCCGTTCTACATTGGCACGAAAGGTCGAGTATGCTAAAGAATGTCAAAAGGCCTTCAACGAAGCACGCATCCCGATAATTTAACTAAAATAATGGGATAGCGACGGTCGTTAAATTTTAAGAAGCTTACATTGTCATTTTTGAACGCTCATAGCTACGCATCTGTGAATGCTAGAAAGCAAGAATTGGTATCATTCAACAGATAAAATTTGCTATTAAAGATAGCAAAACGAATTTTTGAATTTGGACTTCAGACGGAAATACAGTGAGTAAATTTGACCAATTTTGAGTATATAGTTGTTGAAGTCACCGCTCACAATATACATATATTTTGGAGATATGACAGATCTTTATTCAGAAGATTGCTATTTTAAAATTATATGTCTTCTTTATTGTACTCATTACACGCAATCTCAGTAATTCTACGCCTTTGAAAATCCTGCGAGTGTATGGTAGGCAAAGCCTCCCTGTTTTCTTTTTTATTTATTTTTGTTTTAAATAATAGTATTTTTATTATATTCTATTTTTTATCTACATATTATTTTTATTAAATTCATTGAGATAACCTTTTCTTGTAGCTAAAGGAGCTTGCTACCGTTATATTGAATGATGATATGATGTAATAATACCAATTTGATGAGGAAAATTGGAATTACATCCTACACTGTCGTATAGAATTTCATATTATTCACTTCCTTAAGGAAACTGGTGAATAAATCGTTTTTCCCCATTACAGTTAATAGATTCGAATAATTTTCTTATAAATTAAAAATATGCTATATTATGATGCATTTTATATGTAGATTTATCAGAGGCCTTGATTACTTTGACTAAAAATAAGATAATGGGGACAACAAAATATTCACTAATTAAGATAACCAAGTGGAGAATGAATATGCGTGATATAGGCACAAGAAAAACTATCAAGAAAGTTTAAAAAATAAAACAGCTCAATTACCAGACAGAAAAGTTGGTACATGAAAGATCTTCGTAATATACCTAGTAATATAGGTGCGATTATTTAAGAGTTTTACATCACTTCCAGTGGAATATAATCCATCATATTAGTCATTGGCACTATTTATCCACTATTCGTTATTATCCAATTAAGATTCGATATATCAAGTTAGTAAAACTTTAAGAAAAAAAATAACAATAGGCTTGTTTAGCATTTCAAAGGCAGTATTCAAGCTTGCTACCCTAACACTCTTAGCTAACATAAACTGAATCCCATTTGTAGCATATGCCATCCAAACATTTATATAAATACAATACGACGAGAGTGTAATTCGAAAGGCGGGCATATGGGAATGGAGATTAACACGCAGGGTTGCTCTGTATTGATACGGCAAGTGGGAACCATTAACGGTGGGGGGATGGGTAATGGATTAGAATTGCGAGGGGTGGGAAATAAAAACATGGACCAACAAACACAGGAGTGCGTGGAGAGAGGCATCAATTCCCAACAGTTAGCGAAAAGCTGGGACTCTTCGAACAAACACCGAAAGAGTACGGCATCAAAGGGGTGTTTGTTTTTGGGGTTGTCTGTGGGGGAATAATGATAAGTGGCGAATGGAGAGAGCTCGGGCGGGGTTTACACTGCAGATGGTCTAAGAAGATCCCCGCTGCGTATCTGATCTGCATAGCAAATGGCGTTAAGGTGTGGAGTGTCATTGTCAACAGGCCCTCACTGGAGGTGACAATTCAGAATGAAGGAGCGAGAGGGGAGGGGGTTAGAGTCATGGCCAATCTAGGGCAAAATCCAGACTTGAATGACAAAATTAATACAATTATTCTCAATGAGTACAGTTATTTATAATTAAATTGAAATATGCTGTCACAAAGAAAATATTTACAAAGTTAAAAAAAAATAAAAGAGTCGACAAAATAAAAATACATAAATAAAACAAAAATAATAGGTAAACAATAAGATAAACTAGCTAGATATCCGTCCTTTGTACAGGAATGGTAAAAATGAGTAAGAGTTGGTGACAATGTTGCCAGCAAATGTTGATGGCTTTTAGAAAAATTCTGGAGTATTTGTTGGCAACATCGTGTTGATAATTTCGTGTTGTTTAACATTTCCCTTCATATGAGATTGTCGCTAAATATTTAAGAATACAGTCAAGAAATAATTTTAAAATAAAATATACAATCATTATCAATTAAGTAAGTCCTTTGAGTACTTATGAAGTGGATTTCATTATTTCGTCCCTCTATAACTGTACTTTATAAAGGTATTATGAAAATTAATTTTCACATAGAACCTAAGTTCTATCATGTTAACTTTCTGCCCTATTCTCCTGCATATCTAACAATATGAAAGCATAAAATAATAATTTAATATTGCACAGGATACCTTCGAGTTTCTGGAAGTTATCCAAAAAACATCTAACTTCTTTATTATTTATTTTTACATCTCTTTTCGACATCTCGAACGCCTTTTGTCCATCATCAAGCCTTGTTTTTCCCTTCAATCTTCAAGTTTTTCAGTTACCCAATTTAATATAATGCATAAACTAATACTATTTAATTGTCATTTCTTAATTATAAAATATTATTGACCTAGTCATTTTCAATTCCATGTTTTCCCATTCTCAGATAGCTATATATTAATAGCACTATATAGTAGGATAGCGGTCTGTGAATGGGCATGCATGTAATTGAAATTGACCAGGTCCATAATATTTTATAACTAAGAAATGACAAACAGTATTAGTTTATGCATTCATTGGATTAAATTTGGCATTAATATATATTCGCAAACAGCGAAAACAAAATATGAAAAAAGTAAATTATCTAAAATGTGATCAATATTAATATTTTTATTCATTATATTAATGGAGATTATCAAGTGGGACTGTCTTGAGATGTGTGTTAAGAATAATTGGTATTTTGACTTTGGTGACAGCAGAGTTTGAAAATATCCAATAATTTTGTTTAAAAAAAAAATGTTTTTTTTTCATGCCTATATTGTATATTAATCTATAATGATTAAAATTTATATAATTTAATATGTTTCACTAAAACGATTTTTTTTAATATACCTATCATAAAAGATAAATGTAAAAATCTCGTAAAATAATGTAAAAGACTTGTTCGGGATGACTTATTTATAGGTCATTTCCTCCCAATAAATAAAAATATCCCCCAAAAAAATTTTAAAAATGGGGGTTATTTTATCTTTTTTTTCTAGGAATGGATCAGTTTAATTATAAAAAGTTCGACAAAGATTGTGAGCGCACTTCTAGAACGAGTTAGAATGTCAGCTGTATAAACAGGATGGGGAGACCTAGGAAACATGATACTATTGGCTAGTGGAATTCAAGAAGGCTGTGGAAAGGAAGATGAATAGGCAAAATTATTGTCGACTATGAATGAAAAATGTGTTCAATCCACGAAATAACGCGAAAACCCTAATATAATAATAATCAACTTACTAAACTAAAAATAGGGCGTGTATTAATGGATATTTTGTAACAAATAAACTGTATGTCATCCATTATCGTTTAAAGATTCTGTTACTTCTTGATTGTTCACTCTTTGCTAAATATTTAAATTTTAAGGAAATATGCTATTGCAATATACCGTATGACATATTTTATTATCCACTTGCATTGCTCATGGGATAGCTGTATATGAAAAAACTGTATAAGTTATTTTTTTAGTCAGGATCCGAAAATAAAGTTGAAAAGTTCACATCGAGTTTTAATTATTTGTATAAACCGTTAATCATTTTCATCATTAATAGCACTTGAATTTCTTAATATTAGTAATAATACTATACTAAATTGATATTTTTGATTCTTTTGAAAATTGTTTTTGACTTTTCTAGCAATTCTGTATCTAATTGTACTTCATGAAATGCCAGTTTTTTAAGGTTGACATTAATAAAATATAAATGAATAAAATAAAAATCAATTGGCAAGTTAGAAATAAAAGTATAGCTTCTATTGTAATGTTTAAGCATAAGCCAATTGAAGTGCTAAGAGGAACATGTTATGTGACAGTAAAGGAAAAATAGGAATTTTCCCTTGTGGGAATAATTTAAATATTGAATTGTAAATGGGAACTTGTTTAATTTTTCTAAACTTCAAATTGTGGATGTTTTCAGGCGTTGAAAATTGAGTAATCAGATCCATTAAGACATAAGAATCCAATTTTATCCTAAATTTATTTTTTTCTAGATACTTCGGCCTTCAAGAGGACTATAGATACCATAGATATAATGAATGAAGAAGATGGACCTTTTGGTGAAAAAACCCTGAATAACTAATGTGAAAACTAATGCTCTAAAGACTCTAAATATATAAAATAATACATGGCAAGTTTCAGTTACTAAAAATCTCGCCTAACCATTTTCCTCAATTAAATATTCATTTTTCGCTTCAGGTAAATAAGTGAGTGGTAAATTTCATTGGGTATCTACCTGGCGGAGAAATAAATGGAGAATGGAGATAATAAAATAAGCCGAGACATCTTATCGCATCTTCTCTTTTCGTGACTAAATTACAATTACTCCGGTTGTAAATAAACTAATATAAAGTGACGAGATGTAACAGGTCTGTAAGACGAAAATCCTCCAGGGGAGGGGTGTACACAACGGGAAAATTTAATTCCCTCCAGGCGGGAGTGGACTCGCCCAGACTGGCAGTTCCTAAGTATCATAGTGACAGTTCTCTCGCTTCTTCGATATATATTACTCCGCTACGCTGAACCTTTCCTGGATTTCCTCTTAACAATTTCCTTCGTCTAGTCTCTTTTTCCTTCGCGGAGGATTATTAATTCGAAACCCGTCCAGAATGCAGAATGGGGAGCTTAGGTACGACAAGGGAGTCGCAGAAATATGACGGGAAGTGTCTACTTTAATCTCTTTTAAGCCGCTTCTCGGAGGAGAGTCCATTGTTGGCGGGAGATCCGCAAAATGAATGAGATACATCAAAGGGCCTTTTAAGATTCAAGGTGTTCCCGAGAAAGTGGGAATAGGATCCCTGCTTTACCTCGGATATTTTCTTAGTTTCTTTGAATTATTCTTTAAGAATCGTGAACGTTCTTATCTAGTTTTAAATTTAATTAACAAAAAAAAACACAAAAGAATATCGAAGGCCTCATATGAAAACCTAGAGCTGTGGCTTTAAATTAAGGTTTAATAAGTATAAATTTAATTTCCGCAATTTTTTAAGCCATAAACCTATCCAGATAACAGCTTTTCATGGTCTAGATAGGCCGTCGTATGGGGAACATAAAAAACGACCAACTAACTCACTTGCTAAAGTACTGTTTCCTCATGCAAAAAAAAAGTAGTGTTGGCAGTAGGGGTCGCGAAGAATCCTAAAAGCTTATAGAAAAAATGTAGGAATGCAGACACAATAAATTAGTAAATCAAAACCGATTTTAGGCAATTATAAGAGTTTTTTCTGGTATTTATTATTATTGGTAATTTTGGATACCCTCAACAGCGAATTGTAGGAAAACATTTTTTTTCAGAGTTTCTTCTTTCAGCTTATATTTCTATAAGATCTGATTCGGATTATTATTTTTTTTTCTGGTACGAGTTTTCATTAAATGGTGCAGACTAACGTTTTCTTCAAGGGATTAGTATATACCAAAAAAAAGAGCCAAACTCAAAAATAGGCATAAATTAATTGCTAGAAAAGAAGTGGAAGATTTCAAACACAAAGCTTCAAGTCTCTAAAATACCGGTAAAAAAACTAACCAGTCAACGTTTCGCCAATTCAGGTATCATCAGGGCATACAAAAAAAAAATCACTTTCTACGTATATACGTATTTGATCTTCATAGATGTGATTTTTGGTGTATGTCCTGATGATGCCTGAATTGCCGAAACGTTGACTGACATGTTTTTTACCGGCATTTTAGATTTGAGGACTTATGTTTGGAATCTTCCACTTGTTTCTAATATAATATAATGTTGAATTTCATTTTCGACTACAAAAAAATTAACTGGCTTTTCAGTCAGTACAAAGCCTGTTATATAAAAAAAAATAATAAAAAAACATGGTTTCTAGGCATCAGGACAAGGCCAGATAGATAGACCCAAGTTTCTCTCTAAAGTACTGTCATTAGATCTGTCTGTGTGAGACTCGCTTCCCCTCCACGTGGTGACACACTTCCCTACATACTTGGAGCTGGGTCCGGTTCCCAACGCGGCATTTTCTTGTCCAACATCTGACTTAAAACAAAACTTTAATGTTTGTCTGGAAGATTACAACATGGATAGGATGAGAAAAAGAGAGCAAAAACAAGGAAAATAACCTCATTACGGCTTGTGTTGCAATTAATATGTGGAATAGTGCTACATACTGCAACTACCATCCAATTTTCTCAATATTACAGAGCAAATATGTCATAAAACGAGTTATTTATGATTTAATTCAATTTTTAATAAAAAACTTTTAAGACGAAATTACAATTAATATGTATATTGGTTTTTTTTATTTTATAGTTTTATAATTCAGAAGATAAAAAAAAAAAAAAAACTGGTTCAGTCATAGTTGTCTCAACGTTCATAGAGCACGAACTCCTAGAAAAACACACATCTGTTAACTTTATTTATTTTATAATTATTTAATCAACTATATAATCCGTGGGTTGATTTTCCGTAAATTAATACATAAAAATCTTTAAAAAAACGTTTACATAAAACAATGCAACGGAACATAAAATTTATAAAAGTAAATGAAAACTGAAGATATTTCACTAGTTCTTTTGTATGCCAGAGATGCCTGAGGATGGCTTAAAAGCCGAAACGTAGCATCCCAATAAAAGAACTAGTGGTGAAGCGGTGAAGAACTAGTCTTCAGCCTTCAATTATTTATACAAATCACATTTCAACTTCAATCAATAAACAAATATAAAATTTATAATTTTTAGGAAAAAATTCTATAATCCAAAATTTGCAGAATTTGTCGATCTGATTTCAGTGGCACTTCTGAAAATGTAAATGCAATGGTACAAATGAAAGAAACAATAATATTGAATAAATATCAATAAATATATAAATAACAATAATTAAAAATCCAGAAAATAAGTTAGAATTATTCTTCCTACACTTCATTATGGGTTCGAAACAGGGTCTTTTACATTAAAGGAAAAATAAAGACTTAAGTTCTTTGAAAATCAAAAAGTATATAGAATATTTGCCCCGAAAAAGATTCATCAATTGGAAAATTCAAAAGATTATAAAAAAAATAATGTTTTTTTTTCTTGCAATTATATTTTTTTTAAATTTTTCAACATCAAATATGCATTTATGGTTTATTATTTCATTTAAAAATATTAATAATAATAAGGGTGCGTGAGTTTTGTTTAATAATTTCAATGATCCGCCATTTTAGTATTTGAACACATGCAAAAAACCGATTGAATATTACTTTCGTATAGGCTTTAGATATTTTTATAAATATTTCTGGCATTAACGGATGACGTTGATGACTGCTCCGATACTAGTTAAACCGGTAACCGCCTCCAATCTACCAGCTTCCAAACCCCTCATCATTTTATGGCATAAAAATACTTTACATCGCAGAGAGGCCTTGTACATCGAGCGGGCCCGTTAGACATTATTATCGATTGGAGAGCATTATTTAAAGGATGGCATCCCCTAACCACTGAGATTAGAAGGCATTACAACATCTGCGGGAATGATAATAACATGCCTCTATCCTAGCGATTAATTTTCATAGATGTTGCCCGGAGTAATTGGCCATCCTATGGCCGGCCGAGCTAGCTCCGATAATTAGATGCGATAATGCTACAGGTTTCTGATTACTGTCCTGGAACCCCGTTCATTTTTGTCACCTTTAGGCAAATATAGAAAAAAAAGAAAAAAAAAAAAGAATCAAATGAAATGGAACTTCTCTCAAACCGATATCATTGGGGAATGATGATGATTCATCCGCTTACTAGAAGTGTACGCTTACGAAAACAAAAAAAGATAGCAAACTACGAATCTGACTAAAATCTAATACATCATTAAAAAAAAAAAATATATATATATATATATATATATATATATAGGGATTGATAAATTATTTGCCACTTCTATAATTTTGTTTTTATTGAAAACTAGTTTCGAATGTTATACATTCATCTTCAGTTCTAAAAGCACACAGAAATTCAAAAACAAGCAATTCAAAATACAGTTTGGTATTATCACTACTATATATTATTACGGTAGTATAGATCCCTTTTCCGGCTCTAAGGAGCGAAGGATTTTGATGAGTGAGGCATCAAAAGAAAAGAAATTTCACGGAGAAGTGACAAATTCTAATTTTGTTTGTTAAAATCTTACAAGGGCTTAAATAAAAGTGATGAAAAAACTGGAAGGTTTCAAAACTTTGACGACCGAAAGTCGGCGGATCGAGACGGGATAAGTTGGGTTTCAAAGATTTTGACGCGGGCATCAAGATCATATACGCTCCTACGAAGCGTATTGGTCCAGCGTTTTAAAGCTTAAAAACCTACCGTTTTCGAGATAACGCAGGATATAGGTCCGCACGGGGCTCGGTGCCATCTTGCTTACGTGCCGTTGTCATGGCAACTTTATATCAATTTGAGTCTGTTTACAAAAACTATTAATGAGTGGGAAATTATATACTGTTTCCCATGTTCAACCCTAAAGGGCACTGTTAAATATTAATACTACATGTAGAAATTGGTATAGCTGAATCTAATTGCCTAACGGCTAAATTGAAGAGATGATTTTTCTGGGGTAAGCTAATTACTTATTAAGTATGAATCGTAACTTCAACATAGTCAGTACAAACTATGTAGATACACCAAATCTGAATGTTAAATAAACTTTGTTGGTAATATTATATTGTTTACACGAATAAATATCTTTCTCGAATATCGCTTATACTTCTAATGTATTAGGGATTATGCGAGAGTTCTCGCTGGGGTATACTAGTTATACATATTAAATTAAATGTAAACTAAAATACATTACAGCAATAATTTATATTAAATTTAATTTAATATGTATAATAATACCAAACTGTATTTTGAATTGCTTATTTTTGAATTTTTGAGTGTTTTTAGAACTGAAGATAAATTTATAACATTCGAGACTAGTTTTCAATAAAAACAAAATTATAGAAGTGGAAAATAATTTATCAATCCCTAATTAGATCGATCCTTCTATACCATCATGCGGACGTCAACTGAAAAAAAATAAAGAAATACAAAATTAGTTGAATTTGGAAACTACAGCAAAACACGTAAAAAGAGTTAGTACTGAATTTTTTATATTATCATACATGCGTGTATATCGTTCCTACGATATCCAACTATATATAATATGTTAAAATAGGATTTTCATATTCGTCACTTTAAAACATTCGAGTTGAGGCAAAGTCTCGATTTACTAATCTGGAGACCAATTGACTTTGATGAAACAAAAAGATTAGTTCCCCTAATAACAGATACCATTTGTATGCCAACTGATTAAACAACACTTGGTAACTGCAAAAGCCCTTGCCGAAAAACTAACACAAAACTTGAGGCGTTTTCTGAACCAATATCGAATATTTGCGTACGGTACGGTACCTTTTTTTTTTCTTATACTTCGAGAAAATAAATTATTCCCATCTATAACAGAAAAAACAATTACTCATCGGAATTACTGAAAAAATCCCGACCCTTAAACCTTTTACCTATAAACACCCCACCTTTCTTTCATAGCTAGTTCAGTGCGAGAACAAACCAATACAAACTTTTCTGATTGATATAATCTACTTAAACCTTGGTGAGTACCAACATTTATTTGATTTCTTTTTTTAATTAAATTCATAATTCGTAAATGTTTTATAATATTAAATTATATTACATTTAATTAAATATGTATAATAATACAAAACTGTATTTCGAATTGCTTATTTTTGAATTGTTGTGTGTTTTTAGAACTGAAGATGAATTTATAATATTCGAAACTAGTTAATAAAAACAAAATTAAAGAAATGACAAATAATTCATCAATACCTAATTCGAGAAAATAGTTTAGGTTGTCATATTTTTATCTTCATTTACCTATATACGGAATATATAGTAAGTGGTATTGCTATTGGAAACAATTTCGAATCGGTGTTTTCAACGGAAATACACTTTTTAAGATCCTCTGAGGCCAAATAACCAAGAACCGAAAAATGGCCCATGTATATTTAATTGCCTTTAATCTTTAATGGTCCATGTCTGTGTGTATGTGAACGGCCAGGCTCGAAATCGAAAAGTTGTACGAAACTGAAATTACGTATTTAAGGTAAATATATGCCTGGGATGTTACAGCAACTACTTTGCTAATATCGATTTACCTAGAGTACCAATTTTTTATTATAGATTTTGATCAATCTCGTTATATCAATGCACAATTAAGTGCTCTTTAATATCAGCTAGGTCTTATCCTCGTTGAAATAGTCTGGCAGGGCTTAAATCCCAAATTTTCAAAACAAACTTCCAATAAAATATCTTTAATTTTATTTAATTGAAATAATCAGTCATCTCTCATCGTTAGTAGTAATGAGTAATTGATAAATATAAACTATGAAATAATTTGATAATCAACTAAAAGAGAGGAAAAGGAGATATACTTTTCCAGGTTGAAAATAATTTTCTGGAAATATGAGGAGTAATACAGATGTATAATATACCGTTGGAAACCTAGATATTTTAGAAAAACTAATATCTAACATATTATGGACTGACGAAAAATGTTCAACTTTTATATGGGGCGCTTCATAAAAGAAGGTAGAATCCGCATCATATATACAAGGTATTCTTGATTTATATTTATATATGATTTATATTAATCCTACAGAACATATGATGATCATATTATAAGTATCATTTATGTACGGTATATTATAAGAACCGTCAAGTAAAAAAATAAATTTAAACAAAGTGGCATTGCGAATTCGCCCTTCCTGTATTGAGCGCCTCATATTATTAAACGGAAACTAAACGGAATTTCCATGGAAGCTTTTGGAATTTCACTAGCCCATACTTGAGCAGGAATTAATTTCTACTCAAAGTTGGGTGGAAGTTGAAAGTTCTGAGTTGCGCCCACCGCACCAGATTTTTTAATTATATTTGGAAAAACTGGCACATAAAGTTTATATCGTCATAAGGTTATTAACATGGCACCAATGAATAAATGTGATAAGCTAACGAAATGCCACTAAAAGCAGAAGGTTTAATTTTTTTTTTTATTTAAAAGCATTTTATTCAGCAATTTTAAATAATAGAAAGAAAAAATAAATAAGAAAACGAAACAAGACTAAACGGAATTGAATACAATTTCAGAAGAGCGGAGAGATTTGACGCTCAGTGAGGAGTAAGGGAAGATAATTAATTACCTAATCATATTAAAATTTTCTTACTTAAATTAAATTATACGCTTCCACAACGTTGAATTTCCCTTGAAGGTTTTTCAATTCAAAAATATAATCTTAACTAAATTTCCTTCTAAATATTCTGTCTGAAAAATGAAAGAAAACTAACTTGATGAAAAGGTGTGAAAAACTAATGAGCAACCCATTAACCGTTCTAGTTCAAATCAGAATCTAGCTAGAATATTCCGTTTAAAGTCTCTCACAGGTAAAAATATATTATTCAGTACCTTACCAAGAGACACTAAAGCCTTAAGCCAGCTTTGGTGTTTGTGTACGTTCTGAGGTTTACTTTAGTAAACACACTCTACATCCCTTCCAAGCTCTAAACGCAGGATAATACACAGTTGGTGTAGCCTTCTCAACGAGCTCATAAGAGCCAAAGTACATTAATAAACGGACTTTCGCACCTGTTGTGGTTTTGGATAAATAAATTTGATCAAATCATTTGACAAAACAGAGCTTTAACAATAAATAAAAAATTAACGCATAAGGTTGCTAAAAGACAAATGATCAACTATATATTTAATATCATTTGAAAATTATGCTGCGTAACAATTTTGATGTCATCAATCAAAATAATCAGCATTACATGGATCCATGATTAATTATTTTTAAAATCGTTCAGCTTATATGAAAAAAAAAATGAGCAACGAATCGTAATAAAAAAAATTGAAAATATTGAAATGGCGGTGGTGGAAGAAAAAAGTTGAGACGCCAAAACTGCGATTTTCAACACCAACTCAATTTAAATACAAATTTTCAATCCTCTAACTGAATTTCGAGGGGCAGTAAAGGTACGCAAAACGTTAAAACCCACGAAAAAACATTTAAACATGCCGAAATTGTGGCGAAATATATTCACTTCAACGCTTCTACCTAGAACCTTCTGCTGATTTAATCCGAAGTGAGCCAAATGTAGCAGACAAAATTTATATATCTGACATCTGAATGAAATATATATATATATATATATATATATATATATATATATATATATATATATATATATATATATAAATTCCCTTGGTACACCAGCAACATTACCTTACATACAGACCTCAATATACCAACAGTTAACGAGATACGGATTCCTTACAAACTATTTTACTATAACTTACACCTACATCCTAATCATACATGGCTACAATCAACATGTCTGACAACACTCGCAGAAGACTGAAGAGGAACTGGATGAGGGATCTCCTAGCCTAACTATATCCGACTGTCGCTGGTTAGTTTTTTGCCAGTGACTTTTTACTTTTTTGATATTTTTTACCAGAAAATTCACTGGTTGTCTCACTGACAGGTGTAAATATAAAAAATAAAGCCAAAAATAAAATAAAGAAATTCTCAAAACATATAGTTAGATATACATATATCAAACATTTGACTGAAATTTACCCCCACTTATAGTATTGTATAAGCGTACATACCAACTTATATATTACTTTGGATTCTCGCAGCATCTCGCAAGTTCTTCACTCCGAATTGGCCAGTCCACCTCATCGCCCCTTCGACTCGACAAATATATATGTAAATATTATTTAATAGTCCTTTATATACAAATTTTCGAAGAGTAGAAGAGAAATGAGTAATTTAGCGACAAAACAACAAGTATTTCTCGCCTATTGCCATGATTTTTTTTTTTGTTCGAAATCTTATTTCTTTTAGAAACATATTATAGAGCCCATATACTTAATTCTTAATTAGTATATGTATATAAATTAATTAGGTATTACAAAAAACTTAATTTCAAACGAGATGTAACATAAACAGAAGACGCAGATGGGCGTTGGTTGAGGTAAACAGCGCCCCGTGGCTTTGACCTCAGCAAACCAGTTCCAGAGACCTTCTACAGCTTCCGCACAACTAGCTACAATTCTCCAGCAGTCTTTATTCCAACCATCTTCCAGCAAGATCCTTATAAATATATGTTTAGCTCACTACTGATAAATAATAATAAATAAAGTTTAAATTGGACTAGAAGACCCAGAACATTGGTCTCCGCTTCATGAAAATGGACATTTTCACATAACATGGACATTTTAATATAAAGAATGCATATAAACACAATTATATTTATTTAAGCTGAACGGAATATTGTATGTCGTTAAAAAAAAAAAAAAAATGAAGTAGAATCTAATATCCCTACTTCGCATTATTTTGATTTAGAGTCCTGATGAAGCCTGATTGGTTACTTACTTAACATTGACTGATTGGTTATTAACTGTTATTTGAGAGACTAAAGGCTTCGTTTTAATAATAAGTTTACTAGCTTACTAGCTTTTTAATCTCTAAGGCTGTTAGTTCAGCAAAAAGTAGCTGTTACTTCGAATATTTTAGAACGAAAGAACCTAGTTAGTAACGATTAAAATGACATAACAGTTATAAAATAAAATATTAAGAATAAGCAACTCATCTGTAACACGGAGGATTCAGAATCCAATCAGTGTAAAACATTATTTTACTTAAATTGTTGCAACTGCTTTCTTATTATTCAAAATTTTAGGAGACAAATCAGTTA
Organism: Rhaphigaster nebulosa; assembly: GCA_948150685.1. Lineage (NCBI taxonomy): Eukaryota > Metazoa > Arthropoda > Insecta > Hemiptera > Pentatomidae > Rhaphigaster > Rhaphigaster nebulosa. Next base: position 17,272,973 of record OX411312.1, on the reverse strand, counting down.
ATTCACTATTGTACTTTTATATAACGTCAAATAGAATCTATACTGACCACAGAGTAAATGAGCCGAATTGTTCAGATGTCAGTTTGAAACACGTAAATTATAATTATAATTAATAATTATTAATAACCTGCTTCTGCTAAATAATTAGTGGTTATAATATCAGTATATCCTGTTCAACAGTCGAAAATGATCCTGTTTCAGATACAGTCTCTGAATATCAACAAGAAAATGAACACAATACGTCTGATTCAGGTATATTCCAAACTCTGTAATGTAGTAATTTCAGTTGACCATTCAGAAATGCTTTGTACTTAAAAGCATAATTTTTAATGAGTTTTTGGCATTATTTTGTAGAATTATTTAGTGCTTGTTGACTTACACGGAATGGCCTCCGAAATATTTCATTTAATTTTAGACATAGCCGAAGATGATCCCATGTTGGACAATATTCGACTGCAGTTTAAAAGTAAAGCCTGCTTATTTGAGCAATATTGCTCAAGATCTTCTGTATGAAGATCGTAGACTTGTCAAAGGAATTTAAAAAAAATAAATAAATGTAATTTTTGTTTTATATTCCTTCGAATGGCAACTGGTTTTTATAAAACTTTGTCTTTGTTTGAAATTAAGATTTTGTAAATCTTCTATAAACTGTGTTGATGTATAGCTTTTCAATAAAAACAAATCTTGTAGTGTTTAGAATCATCTATATTTTTTTATGTTACACTTTTAAAACTTCTAATTATCTCGTTTTATGGTTTACTGACTTACATTAACTGGCTTCCCTTATACCTACTAAGCCCTATATATAATTATATTTTATTTTTTATTAAGTAATCCTTAAAATTAAAGATGGATTAAAATTAGAAGTCAAAAAATAAAAGCGAAAACCCATCTGTAATATACAATTTTTTTTTTTTCATCGAGTAACCCTCACATAAATGAAAATTATTCACAATCTGAAGGATACGTATCAATTTTCCGACCAAAGAAAAATGAAGCAAATACCGATGGAGATGAGATAAAGTGGAAAAACACGAACATGGTAGAAGCAAATGGCAGAACGATTCTTATATCAAAAGGAAGGGGGAGATGATCGCTCCTGTTATTTTTTCCTCGAAGACCAGCCGAATCCTGCGGCGATATTAGGCAACAAGGGTCATTTATCAAATTCGAACAGCAAGGATACGAACAAAGGAAAAAAAAGGAAAAACGAATTTATCAATCTCCCGGAGAAAAACATTCCGATACCAACTCGGGTCCTTTCTTACATCTTCCTGTTTTCCTTATCCTGAAGCAAATCGTAACACTGAATCATTTACATGACTTATTACATGTAGCTATATTTATACATTCAAAAACTAAGTAGAATAATATTTCTTTTTGGAATGTGTGACAATGTATGTAGTTTGGTCAAGAAGCGTTAAAGGAGAAATGCTGCCTAACGGGTCTCAGTATAAGTAGGCTTATCATAAATTTTCGGAGACGGTCAGAGATACTTTCAGAGGAAGGAAGTCTCATAAGAATCATCCATAAGACATATTATGAATCTTCATTTTATTTTTTTAAATATGTAAAGATACAATAATTTCCAATTCACATAACAGCACACTTCGTCAATAACTTGAACCTTAAGGAAAGAAGATTTAATACGGAGAAAAAATGTATTCCCTTCACTACTATGAAGGTGTGGAAGTACAAATAATGAATATTGCATCAGAAATCAGTGGAACATGATTATACGCACATGGAAAAAAATAAAATAAACAAGTTCAGTAGTACTTAAGCACGTGTTTTTCTAAACCAATCAGTAATGCAAAATGATTATCCGGCCAGGATCAAGCATAACAGGTTCTTTTAAATAATTAATCATTCACAAATTAAAAGAGTGACCACAAGTAATTCCAAGAAAAAAGGTAAAATAATTTTATCAATAATCAATTCTAAACAAATTTTATTTAAAAAAATTACATCATATACATTATTTGTTTGTTACGTTTACAACAGCAGCCGTCCAAAATTTAAATAATTTATTGTGCACAACGTACAAGTACCCGTTTAAAATTTTACACTAATATTTCCTCCGAAAAAAAAAATAATAATAAAATTTATTTGACTGTTATAGTCAGTCATTTGAGCGATAACTTTCCTAAAAAAACATTTTAAAAACAGAATATTTCTTAAAAACAACAATTAAAATATACTGAAAAATATTCTATAAAATTATGCCTAAGCAAAATTTATTTTATATGGGTTTATTGGATTGAAAGATACAAATTTTTAGGATAATATTCAATAAAAATTACGTTATTTAAAAAAAATCCTTTAATACTTTCATTAATAAGAACTAAAACAACACACATCAGACCAGTTACAATATTTAAAAAAATCCCAATATTACCTTTTTAAAGATGAATAATCTTATAAAGATATAAATCACAAATAATAGGTTTTTGTTAAGTAACCTAGCCTATTAAAGTAACAGTTACTCATTTAAGCTGGGTCTCCATTCGACTCATTAGATCAACGGCAGATACGACAAATTATGTTTCTGCCACACCCGGACTGGAACCTGGACATAGGAACCCACTGAGCTACCCTTCCCTCTCTCTTCTATATTATATTATGCATTATAAAAAATGTTTAAAACTTTGGCATTCTTTTTAAATTATTTATTTATTATTGTTTTTGTAGAGAAGAGTTGATAAGATTCTCAACTTCCAAGCCCTGGGATTAAGCCCAGCATAATATTAGCTTTAATTTGGAAGTCTTCAGGAATTTTTTTTATATCAATTATTAGTGAAATTATAACTTCCTATGATTTTTTTTATAAGTTCATAAATCACATGATGTTTCGGAATCAGTACAATCAGATTACCCTTTTTCTTGATTATATTATTATTTTTTTCATTATCATATGTTTGATCCTGATTTGTCATATCCACCATACTTTTTCGTCAAAGTTAAACAAAAAACAAACTGTTAAACTTAAGTACGCATAGAAACCTTAAACACTTTTTTCTCTTCACTTCCTCATTTTATGGTGCATAGGTGTTCCAATCAGGATGAAAAATATGATTGCAAAAAAACTAAGTCAAGAAAAAAGGTAGCCTTATAACTGGGTAAGACCACGAAATGTCATGAGATTTGCAACTCCATAAATAATTCATAAGATATATTTTTAATATATTTTTTAATGTCAGTTGAGCGAAATCCTGACCAGATAACTAACTATATTGCATCACATTGCCAAAAAGAACACTTACTTATCAAACAGGAAGTTCTATGGGTTTTAGAAGTATAGGTTTTTTAAAATTATTTTCCTGGTTGCTATAGTAAATAACTGCTTTATTACTGCTCGCGGCCATAGGATGCCTTCGTTTTATTACAAGTAATTAAGCTGAGGCTTGAAAGGATATTGATTTCTACACTCTTCTTTGATGATAAGCACCACCAACTAGGATAAGATTATTTCCTAATTAAAAATAATTAATGAGCGGATTCGTCAGATAATGAGCGCTAAAAAAAATTAAGCAGGATTTCTAATTGGAATCTATACGAGAGGAACGGGATAGTTGAGATGTGAGAGGCTGCAAATATTTTTACATAGTATTCATTATTTTTTATTTATCTATACCACTAAAATCCATGAAGGAATTTGGTACAATATCTAATAAGTTAGCATAGTTGAGCTGAAAAAAATATGCAAGGAACTCATCTGGCTAGTCTATGATCTATTGACGTTTTCCATCGTCTTCTAGTCATTTATGGTAGAATGGCATTGATTTCTTGCCTGATCCCCCTCGTTTAAATCATCCAGGGAACAAATCAGTGTTAAAACACCTTGTCCTCGAGATATCCCCACAGAAATAAACCGCACGGAGTTAAATCTGGTGACCGCGCCCCTCCCACTAAGTCAACCGTCAAAGAAATCAATCTGTCAGGGAACATTTCCCTCAAGACTCCAAGGGAAAGTCGAAACGTGTGAACCGTGGAGCCATACATCCCCTGCGTCGAGTTCAACTTTTAGAACCTCGTTTCTCAAAGTCTCCAACAAGAGCACGTAACGGTTGGGGTTCAGTTACTGTTATCGAAAAATTAAGGGACGATAATACGATGTCATCGAAAGCCCACAAGTGCACACCTGAAATTAGTAATTTATTCCATCAGCATAAAATGATAGAAATTTTAGAAAATTTCCCTCTCCGAAGAGAACCTCTTCGGCAAAGCGTTGCCAATGAAGAGCGACATTTGGAAGATATAATTTTTAAAATGTACTGAACTAAAACTATTTTCAATGAAGTTTTTTAAAAATAAAACCTTTTTTTTGTTGAGACATTGGTTTATTTATTTTTTTACAGCTCTTTATTTATATACGCCACATCCTGTACATATACTTTGTACCAACAATGGTTATAATTTTACATAAAAGCTGAAACATGTCAGCAGTTTCAGGTAGAATATTATTTTTATAGGAGAATTCTATGAGCTAAAAGATATCTGGATCTGTTTAACTGAGATTAAACCTCTAATCAAAGATGGAAGAGGCGTCGAATTGCAAGTCTTTAATATTTTTTAATGCTCTATTATTTAAAATTTGAGAACATAGAATTTCAGAAACAATAAATGAATAATTATTATATATCATGAACATGTGTAGCTTGGATATTTCATGGAACGAAATCCTATTAAATCAGAAGAAGGCGACTCAGTTTTTCATAACATAACTTTCAAGTGTCGCTTTAGCAATGGGAATTCACGGGCATAATATCCGAGTAATTTGACCCAGTTTGAGATTGCTCTTCAACGTTTGTTTCTTTAAATGCAGCGCGATAGGATCTGAAGGATAAATAGACTAACAGCAGTTTCAAGTTGGACTGGAAAATGGATAGCGACTAACTCCCAGCGTATTGTTCAACTTGCATTCTCTGCACAGCAAGTTATACCCTCCATTAAGCCGAATAGAAAATTCGTTATTGTGGGACGTGTAAGCGCCTAAGATCACATAAATATTTTTTTTAAATATTTATTATTTTTTAAAGAAATATAAGTGCAGTTCACGTTGAAGAGGTGCGAGGATGAATTAGGATAATATAAAATTTAGGAAGCAAGTCTCATGAAGGAGTAAGTGCTCTACTATGAGATACTTATCTAGTATGAGATACCACCATATCTCCTCTACTCAGCATGAGTTAATTACCAATTTTGCCATAAACTACAAACTGATCATCAAGGCACTGGGCAAATAAAACATTTCCCAATTCGGAGCCTTCCCTGCTAAGACCATTCCAATTATTCAAAACGTGTTAAAAGAAGTTTTGTGATTTATGTTTGACTGCTGATTTGGCACATAATCAAAGTTATTATTTTAAAAATTATTTTTACTATTTATAATCAAGCTTTCATATATTTTATTTCATATATCACAAGTACTAAACTTACTTATTTTATGGGATTAATTGATCTTGTAATAAACGAAATGGCTGTACCTAATATGAGACACAACACGACTTTATCCTTTGATTGATATTTTTCTTACTAATCTTTTTTAGTTTTTGATTATTAAGGTTTACACATGTAACAGTTATTTTACTGTCACATAAACATACAGATATCTAGTATATCACTAATCCAAAATGCCAAATTTAGATAAGATTTATTAGGACACTAGTACAAATAGATAATCGAAACTGTAAATGCCTATTTATATCCCATTTGTTGTAAAATAATCATATAAGACACTGTATCTTATAAAGAATACACACTATCTCATATTGGGCAACTATTTCCCAAAACAACGTTTTTAGAATATTTTTGAAAATGATGTTTTAAGCACATTTGCGGTGCCATTCATAAAAACTTTCTTAACGTTTCTCAAAATACTACTAGTTATAGAGTTAAAAAAAAAAAAAAAAAATGGTAAATGTTATATTGGGGAATCCTCAGCGCATTAAAAAAAAAATATATCTCATAATGGGGCACTTTTCTATAAATTAAAAGTCCGTTATGAAAGTGCTGAATTGAACGCTTATACGGTAAAACTCTTCCATGAAGTGGTTAAAATAAAACACCTCCAAAGCGTTGATAAATGATGGCAATTAAAAGGGGGGAAAAAATCTGAAATATACGGCAATGAAGCCCAATGCTGTTATCGGTCTATGTTCTGATTCCAATTCAGAATCCCGTTAATGGAGGACAATTATTGCATATAACTCAATATCTGAACGGTTTTAGGCGAATAATTAGTTCTATATCGAGGAGGTCACTCGTCCGAATGAGTTCTTACATAATCAGTCGGTAGTATGCAAAGAAAAAAATTGAGTGCATATAAGTTTTTTTTTTTTTTAAGAGCATTGCGGCGACAGAAATAAGCGAGTAAAGTTATTGGTCTCGATAACGAAATACATAAGCGCTTGACTGAGGTATAAATCGAAGCATAGTGATCTTACCTAGTAGAGATTTGGGTTTTTACGAGATTCTGTAAAGGATGGAATATAGTCAGAGATTGTAAGTAAAACTGGCATAGAATTCAATAATAGAAATTGAACGTTATTATTTTTTCTACGAGGTACTAAGAAGCGGGTGATGACAATCGGGACCCATAATCGGTAACAATTTCGGGACCCAAAAAACTTTTCAACTTAGGATGAATTTTTAACTTACGTTGAACAAATAAATTAATCATTTTATTCTTTTGACTTTAGAGGGTTTTCCGAACCTTTTCCGCCATTTTAAATAGCTTTATGTTAAGATATGCCAAGACCTCAGGGTCTCTGGGGTACTCTTTGCCATCCGCGATCCTACGCGGCCGCTTAGTCCGCCCCTGGCAGTATCTCATATCTGTAATGCGTAGATCTAAACTGGATTCAATAAAGGTAAAAGTATTTAATTTCTAACAGTTTTAAATTTAAATACCTCGTTAGATAATCAGATCAATAAGTTTAGAAGTTATTAATTCTTACTATAATTATTTTGCATTTTATTAACGAATTTATTAAAATATAAATTCCATATATTAAATTTTCGAAAGATTCCAAGCTAATGGCAAATTAAGAACTGGATTCCTTTAGCCAAGAAAATAAGTAGGGTTTGCTCTTCCAGAAGGTGAAGAAACGTTGACTGTTTTCTAATAAATTTTAACTGTTAATTTGAAAACTTCCAAAAAAAAAATCAAAATTTTTATTTAAAATAATTTGATCGTGTCATAAAAATCAAGGACTTTCTACCACGGATGTTTAATGGGACTGAAAACCAAGACGCTGCGGGTGGCACGAAAAAACCTAGAGAAAGAAGAAGGGCTAAAAAATGATAAGTAAACAGAGAAAAAGAGAAGAAAAAGTAGCGGCAATAAATATTGTGCAAGTTTCCAGCTTCTGTGCACAGCCACTCAAGACAAGAAGCTCTCCCTTCAGCCTAATCATATACAACATTTGCCTCGCTGATGGATCATCTCTGAGGAATGTTCACAAGATGGTAGTGGAAATTGCGACTGTTTATGATTAATATTGCAAAACATTCAACTGGGAAAATATTGTTAAAACTGATTGCATCATTTTGGTCTACAAGGAAGTTTTAATAGAATATAGTGACTAACTAACTATCAACACTATTTCCATATACGAACAAAGAAAAAATACTACTAATAAAAAAATATCATGAATAGGCACAGAAGTATTTAATTTAAATGGTATTATTCATTATTATTTCATTTAAGGCATATATATTTGTTAATAGTTCTTCAGGACGGGTCAGGAGAAAATATTAAATGTTTTAAATAGAACAGCCTAAAGTTTTATGATGAAAGATATAGCCAAGGATCGGGATCAGCAGTGAATCCAGGATTCTTTTTTTTTTTTTTTTTTGGAGAAATGGAGGGGCTAACATCATGGTCTTTGGTATGGAGATACCTCATAGCAACAGAAGGGGGAGGGGAGAGAATATTCAGAGGTCACAGATCAAAACTGCTTTTTTATACCATTTGAAGCAGTGAATTTGAATCATTAGAAATTCAGTTTTAATTTTTTTTTATCCATAAATTTATTTATTTATTTTTTTAATTACGGGAATAATAATGCATTCAGGGGGAAGATGTTAATTTTGTCTTGACACATGTTAACATTTAGTAGTCTTTAATCAATCATTCAGATAGACATAACTCCCTTAATTATATGTCTTTATTCTTTGTACTATTAAAAATGTATGTGTACATATATATATATATATTATTGTACATATTAAATTAGATGTAATAATTAGTATTATAAAACATTTATGAATTATGAATTTAATTAAAACAAGAGATGTGAGTACCAACATGTATTTGATCTCTTGTCTTAATTAATTTCTTAATTCATAAATGTTTTATAATAATGATTTATATTGTACCTAATTTAATATATATAATAATACCAAGCTGTATTTTGAATTTTTGGGAGTGTTTAGAACTGAAGATCAATGCATAATATTTGAAAATAGTTTTCAATAAAAACAAAATTATAGAAGTGGCAAATAATTTATGAATCCCTAACTATGTTATAATGTTGATGTTATTTTCGTAGTACTTATTTAAAGATGAATGCAATTTGTCAATTCATTAACTATTCTAAAATACTAGTAGTCATGTTTAATCGATCACATGATAAATAATAAATGTAAGTAATTTGTGTCCCCTTGAATACTCCGAGCTCGCACAAGCCCACGGGAGCCATAACGTAACACATTACGCTATTGTATAAAAGTCGATTTGGGGCAACAGTCCCATTACTATCAATGGTTGACTGGAGACTGTAAGTTAATTCCAAGGGGAGAGCGTGTTTGCCCGGGACATAATGGAGAGGGTGATGTGTTTGATTACATCGAGTGTGTGGTGCCAATGGGTGTTCTGCGTCTGTCAGTTCACTGTCCCAGGGCTTTGTCACGCAATGAATATCAAGGTTTGCGCAACTTCTTTAACTATTTTAAAGTTGCATAAATGTATATCTAAAATTATATAGATATCAATGTAAGGTAAGTTAGATGTTAATGTAATACAAGGCTATATAGTTCAATACAGTACGAGATCAAGTGTGCAGAAAGCCGATTAATATCTGACAACATGATTCAGAGTCGAAGGCAATGAAGATAGCCCACATGTTTATGTCGAAACGTCGTGAGGTTATATTTACTTTTTATAATCCAATCCAATAATTCGACATACATTGTAAAAAAAAAAAAAAAAAAAAAAAAAAAAAAAAAAAAAAAAAAAAAAAAAAAAAAAAAAAAAAATAAAAGGATCACGAAATTTACTTAGTAATTAAAGACATAAATGGAAAATCCCAAACAAGAAGCCAAGAGTATCAAAAATAACAGAATACAAATCACCTGTCCATATGTCGCCAATTCAGGCATCATAAGGACAGAAGGAAAGAAAGAAAATAAATAATAAAGAAAAACAAATTAAAAAAAATAAAGAAATAAAAAAATAAAAATTTTTTTTTATTTCTTTATTTTATTTTATTTTTTCTTTCTATCCTTTTGTCCTGATGAATCCTGAATTAGCGATATATAGACAGGCGATATATTTTCTGTTATTTTTGAGACTCTTGGCTTCTTGTTTGGAATTTTCAGTTTAGGTCCTAACAATTTTGTATGTGTCATTTTGAGTTTTTGCTCTTGCATAGTATGTGTCATTTTGAGTTTTTACCCTTGCATCTTAATAATTAATTATACGTGGATATAGTAATTACTAGGATATAGTAATGGAGTATCTGATTTTTTTAGCTGATCAAGTTATTATTGGTTGTATTCCTGAAGGAGCATTAGCCCAAAACGTTGGAAATCTGAAATATAGTATATTGTTAAAATTAATAAAATAAAGGAAATACTTAATAAAGATTTTTTAATACTAAGCACCACGAATATCAATTTTCAGTTAATAGAATCACCTAAGCAGTTTTGCGAAAAGTAAAATATATATATATATATATATATATATATATATATATATATATATATAATTTTAATAATGTATAAAACGACACATTCAACAGTTCCCAGAACAATCAGGTCTTTCCTTTACGTATTCAACACAATTTGTACCTCATTTTTATTTCATTTAGTACATCTCTGTATTTATATTTCAGCTTCCAATTATTTTTTTTAGGTAGTTCTAAAACGGCAAAATACCAATTTATTTTTCGAAAAAGTTTCATTCAGTACATTAAATTTTTAAAGTGGTCCATTTTAATCAACAAACAAATGAAGATTGAATTTCCAAATACGACAAATTTAAGAATCAACTCGAATATACATTGATAGATTTGGTTGTTAGTATTTGTCAATCATAGGGCAAGACAAAAATTGTGATCCGACTATAAAAAAAAAATAAAAAATCGTAATTAGGATTTTATCTCCATTTTAGTCCCCGAAATGGATTCCCAGGCATTGTTGGAACAGGAAAATGTACATAGTATCGGATTATGTACTTCAAGGTTTACTAAATAAACACATCAATTTATCCCGTAAGGACAAGATCATAACCATGTTTAAGAGTTATGTTTTGGGACTCCAACAGCCATTTACTATTCAATCTTCAAATAATAAAATAATTCGTACGATACATATTTCATATGATTATGTAACAAATAAAATTATGACATTTTAAACCATAAAATTAAGAGATGCTAAATATTTCTTCCGAAACGAATATAAATTTGTCTACTATTTTGTAACATATTTGTCTAATTAATTTCTAGTAGTCATTCAATGAGTCTAAAACAATACTAACTAAAGGCTTAAACCGTCATTTAATATTAATCTGAAAATATATTTACTATTTATATTGTAAAAAGAGTTTTAAATTATAATAAACAAATTGTAAAAACAAATATTTTAGTAAAACACATATTTTGGCATGTTGACTTAATCTATTAATATCCTGGATTATCAGACCGGTCTAAACACATAAGCAAATGGTTGCTGTAAAATAAGAATTTTTTGTTTGCTCAAGAAGAAAAAAAAAAATAAGAAACAGTTTATAAACTCAAGAGCTAGAAATATTTCTAGAAACTGAAGAAGCACATGTGTGCTAAAATCTAGCAAAATGTTGTCTATATTTACTAAAGCATTGTGGTCCCTCAGAGGGAACAAAGAAACTGGAGTTCTATTTCTGTCACCGCTAAATATCTGAAAGAGAAAAGTTGGAAAACAATCTCCGAGTTATAAATACACCGTTTAAGAATAGATTTTATATACACACACACACACATATATATATATATATATATATATATATATATATATATATATATATATATATGTATATATTTAAATGAGCTTTTAAATATGCAATACCAATAATAGTCAATTCAGCGTATGATATCGGTAATGTCTCGTCATGTTTATATAATAGCATAAATACAATATTTAAATTATTATTATATATATACACACACACAATATAATATAATAATTCAAATATTTTATTTATGCTATTATATAAACATGACCATACATTACAGATATCATACGCGGAATTGAATATTATTGGTATTGCATATTTAAAAGCTCATTCTTAGCGTATTTTCTTTTTCCCTAAACGCGATTTTCAACATTCAATGAACAAAATAACCCGCGTTGAATAAGATTAATCCCTGAAATACAAAATTACTTATAAATAAAAAAAAATAATAGCTTATTATATGTTATCTCATTAGTTCTAGACATTTTTAAGGAACAGATTCAAAACAGCAATAAATTTTGATAAATGTATTACTTAAATATGTTTAACGCTTTTATCATTTTCATTCCCTATTACCCCCTCTTCCTCCATTTTAATCATGAAATAACATTTTAACACAATAATTTTACACTTATTAACAAGTTTGTGCAGTCAACTTTTTTTCCACGGATATGAAGTTGTAATGACAACGACGCGTATTCAAATCGGACACTTTTTCTCTTATTAATTTATTTATCGTTACTGCTCCGTTCCGATGGGTCTGAATCCATAGCCTGATGTTATAAATTCTAAAGCTTTCCTTGCTAAAAGGTAAAAGTTTTCAAATCGGGCTGATAATTCCTGAAATTAGTTCGTTCAAACACTTCAGCTTTGTATATAAGTATAGATTACAGAAGTAACCTTGGCCTTCACAAACAATCGCAGGAATTAAAAAAAAACAAGTTATTTTCTGTGAAACGGTGGTTTCTAATGCATATTCAAATAACTTCATATTCATATATACATTTTAAAACATAAACCTAAAACTTTAATATTATTTTTCATACTATGTAATTAAAATTGATTAGGTAAAAAAGACGATTTTCGACACAACATGCAAATTGCGTATAAATAAATAGAAAATATATTTAATGTAATTTAAAAAATAAAATAGTATGCATAGGGCTTCAATAAAAAATTTAATGTTTTATTAAATAGTTTTGTTATTTTTGTGAACAAACACACTTCACTTAAATTGTCTTTATTAATTTTCTACATTAATATTTTGTTACCCACACACAACCAACGTTTCGAAATTCGCTTCCAACTTCTGGAAATGAATTTTTCACAAAAATATTTAATTCAATAATGAAAACTTCCATAACGTTTTAGTAGGAGTATTATAATATATGAAAGTTTTATTTTTTTTACATACAATCGCATTGAATCTCATACGAAAAGATTCAAACCTAGAGGGAAAAATGTGCTTTACTATTAAAAACAAAAAATATTTGCAGTTTTTAGGAATATCGGTGAGCATAGAAATGATTTAAAAATCATGAAACATGATAAGATTATCAAACTGAAATTTTCGTCAGATAACCGATGGTATTCTAAATGCCTAAAATAATTACGTAGAATAAAAATTTCCTAGGTGTAAGGTTCTAATATTCATCTAGGCTCCAACAAACAAAAAATATTACTGAAAATCTGTTTTTATTCACTAAATTTATCGTTATACAATAGATGAAAATTATTAGGCATCATAGCCCTAGAATATGTGAATATGAATACTCTGAACTGGGACTATTTCAACTTCACGAAATAGTTCAGGTAAAGATTGTCAGGCCTGAGGACCTGCAATAATCAACCGTAGTCTGCCTCAGTAATATTCAGTTAAGGATATTTTTATTATTAATCCACTACAAAATATTATACAAACTCATCTCACAATTGGCTTTAACATACTGAAACTGTTTTAGAACAAGTAGGAAGTCGTCTATTTTATATACTTTTTTTTCCTGTAGATTCACTGTCCAAAAAAGGAACAGTCTGTCATATGTAGTAGAAATACAATTTTAAAAAGTAGGCTTTTATATATATATATATATATATATATATATATATATATATATATATATATATATATATATATATATATACAGCGAATATTTACAATTACACTGCATTCACGTATAAACGGGCTAAAATGGTTCTTTAATTATAATTATAAAAATTTCATTAAAATGCATGGATATAGTGATTTTGTATCTCGTTGAAAGTTTTAAAGGTTTTATTATTCTTTATAAAATTGCAGTATTAATTAACTAATTAAATAAGGCAGAGAACGCTTAGTAAGGAAAGGCTTTGAAATTTAATGAACTGTCTTTGTCGCATTATGGTGTATTATTTTGACAATTTATATACAATATAGTGGGTAAAATTATTAATATTTGAGTTGAACATTGAAGTTCCTTAAAAAATGATTCTAGCGTTCAAGAGAACAAGGAGTTCTTTACGATAATAAACTTGTCTAGAGAGAGAGAAATGATTTATTGAAAATCAGTGCTGCCCAAATATATTGGGTTGCTATAATACAAAAAAAAAAATAAAAAAAATCGGACTTTAATGTCCTTAAAATTCTATTATATCTTTAAAAAATGATTTGACCAATGACCGTCCTCTTACCATGAATTGTTGAAGAAGTAAAAATGATTTTTTTTTAGAAGCTAATGGAGGTATGGAACGATAAACTATGTTTTATTTTTAAACTGAATTTTTGGCTGATTTTCCTATACTTAGCCTGAGGTATTTGAAGTTGAAAAAGAATGGGAAGATTTGGCAAAATGGGCCATGAACTGAGAGAAAGGCGTTGAAGACATTGAGAGACCCAAGCAGGTATAGGATGTGAATGCATTGTACAGAGCTCGACGGAGAGACCAGGTAGGTTCCAGGTAGAAGAGAACCGGTTCTCCGGGCAACGCCTACCTTTCCATTCCCCCACCACAACTATCTTCTGACCCTTTTAATTTATTCTTAAATCTACTACACAACAGTTCCTCGGCTTCCTATATCGGGTTTGCCGATATAACCTAAATGAAAAGAAAAAAAAATAACACTGCGAGGGTTCTTTGCTGACAAGGGAAGCAGGTAAACGCTCTGTAAGCAAGAGATAAGATGTGGCGGCATCACGACACAAGAGCTTTTGCTTTGACGGCGATTTTTTCAGATGATACGACAGTTTATTTTCTTTCCTTATTTAACTATAAATTATAATATAATATCTAAAGCGCTATTAAACAATAAAGATAACCAAATTATACAACATAATAAAAAAAAAAAAAGAAGCAATATAAATTTAAAGGTATAATTTGACAGTAAACGTAGTTCAAACAATTATATCAATATAAACTATTTACCTTAAAGTGTACTAGATCTGAAAAATATTTAACAATAGTTAAAATTCTATCCAATGAGCAATAAAAACATGTTGCCGCTTAGAAACATTCTCCGCGACCAGTTATGTGATTTTGATTTTATTATAAACAATATTTTATCTTTTATGTTCTGGTGAAAAAGAATCGTGTTTAAAAGTGGTAACATGATTTAAATATATTTAAAAATATCCTGTTTAGTCATACACGTAACAGTTACTACTTGATATCACTCATCATGACAGTCATCGCATGAATGGTTTCAGTTATTTACCTTCCATGTTGGAATATTAATAATTAGTTTATAAAATTAAATTTAGTAAAATTGCTCATAAAACAGTTGTTCGTATATACACTTTTATCAAACTTCGCGTTTCTTCCATATATCATTAAAATAATTGTTTTCATCAGATTCTTGAATTCTTTTAGTACAATGAGGTGAAAATTGTTACGGCTCATTATTAACAACTTAGACCTGGTCGGATATACTTTTGAGTGCCACCATATTAATTAATTAGGTTTTTTTTTCTCTTGGAATTATAATGTTCAAGGCAGGCGCGAGTGTGCCTAGTTGAAAAATAAAAACAAGAGTTATAAAAAATAAAAATATACAACGGAAAGCCTTGGAATGTAAGAAGTTACATATATAATGAGGAGATGAATAGGAGCATCAATAAAAAAAAAAATGGTAAATGTTTATAAGTTGATAATGATACAGTGAATATGATAAAAAATATGTAAAAAATAGTAATATAAAAGTAAATTAAGAAATATTCTATTAATCAATGCAATAATTTAAGTACGGTAGTAAAATTGCGAGATTTTGAAAAACATTTTTTTTGCTACAAATATTTAAACATCAGAATCTTGAGTATAATTGCGTAAAATTTTGTTTTATAGTTTTGCTTCTGAGTACTTTTAATGTCGTGGATAAAATAGAACAAATTAGTTTTAAAAAAGAGAATGTTTTCGACAGGAGTTAGTTTAAATAAGGCAATGAAGATCCTTTGGAGAAAAATATTTCTATTTAAAGATGTATTCTTCAAGTCCGTGGATGCAATATGATTTAATCCGCTGAATTCCAAGAATTTAGTTAGGCTTAGCAATGAAGAGAAAAAGATAATTAAAGTAAGAAAAACGCATGTATTGGCAATTTACAAAGACAAAATATTTTAATAATTAAATATGTATAATAATTTCCAAATTACAACAGGAAAAATGCAAAAGGGTAATATAGAAGAAATACAACTGCACTAGATTATTTCTTCAGTGCTTGGGTGAACGGTCAAAGCCCAAGGTAACTAACAAATTCAATTGGGAAATGTTCAAAGGTTATTTTCATTTCCAAGATACAATCTCTATATAAAATTGATACGAATCATTCACCGTAAAGTTTACATTATAATAAGGAAATGTTGATTCACAATATACCTGAGGATAAATAAGAATACGCAAGATCACCCAAGCATAAAATAAGGGAGGAAATACGAACAACAAAAAAAAACATAAAACCAATTTATTGTGTGCCATAACACGAAACTACAGAAACATCAAATATACATTTACCAAGGAGTACTGTAAGCCAATGGATATCTTAATTGAATTAAATAAGTAAAATGTAATTTTTTTTTAAACATGAACTAAAAAAAAAATTAAGGATAATTTTTTTTGTTTCGATTAAGATGTTCGATAATAAAATCTAACGACGCTAAAGTTTTGTGCATTAAAAAATGCTTATTTTAATAAAACTACAAGCCCGATAAAAATATAAATATAGACACATCATTAATGTGACAGTAACATTTAAAACCGTGATGCTAGTATATAAATACCTGTGAAATTATTTTTGAATTGTTTAGTCAGTTCATATCGACTAAATTTAGTTTCATTAATATCTGATGACAAAAACAGAATAACTAAAACAAGAATCTAAATAAATAACCTAAAAATTTGACACATGGATATTTGCCAATTGCAATAAATTAAAAAAGAAAAATATAATAATGAAGATTATGAATTCAAATACCAACCGAACAGTACTGAATTATACAAAAAATAAAAATCATAAGTATATATATATATATATATATATATATATATATATATATATATATATATATATATATATATATAAATAGTAAAGGGCATAATTATAATAAAGCGGATATATATTTGAGAAATTTATAGTGGCTAGTAGGTTAATATAAATTTTCCAGTTTTGAAAAAAATCAGTTCTGATAAAATTAAATACATCTGATTATTAAATCAGAAGATATACAATAAAATACGTAAATATTTTATATTCATAAGTGTCACAATATAGAAAAAAAAACTAATATTTATGTCGGTTAAATACACAAAGAAAGAGAAGTACGAGACAAATGTAAGTTTTACTAAGAAAGAAGGCTTCATTCAACAAAAGCCTATTCAACTCCAAACAAAGACTATTATTATAACAAATAATAAGAGTAACATTGATGAATAATTTTCATCATTATTTTTTTAAATAGATTCTATTAGTTTAAAAAAATTAAAAATAATAAACAGAAGGCTAGACATTAAATTACTTAACAATGTATACATGTATAAGTGCCAAATAGATAACAACAGCTTGTTGAATTAAAAACAAAATATACAAAAATAAAAGCATTGTATGCATAACAAAGTGGAATTAATTAAAATAAATATTTGTCATATAAATAATATTTTTATCTCGCGGGCTTAAAAACGGTTTTGGGAGGATCCTGCAGCTTTAAACTCTTTAAACAAAAAACGTTATCAATAAAAGTTATAACCTAAAAGAATGAAATCTCTACTATTCTAGTAGCGATAAGAAAAACATGAGTAATATAAAAATATTAAATCGCTTATCAAAAGAATAGCAATTTGATCAAATTTACTATCTCATTGTAGCTAGAATTATAGAAATTTGACAAAAGCATATATAATTATTATCATTGAAAGAGGGTGTAGATGAGAACAGAATACAATTATAAAAAAATATTCAGGCATAATTGATACAATTGCTTATATGTAATTAGTAATATTATATAAATATAAAAAATATAAATATGATGAGTAGTGCATTATAAAATATAAACTACATCACAAATTTTCTTATCTCTATACTCCAATTTAAGACAAACCGGATTTATCTTTTAGACTCAAGCTGCCAATAACTACTGTCATAGAAGGAATTATAAAATAAAAATAAAATATATTAATGAATCGTATTCAATTGTATTTTTGAACTAATATTTATAAAATATATACAAAAAGATAAAAAAAAACAAAAAAAAAAACGTAATTTCTTCTATTGGTTAATGACAGATGATACTTTACTTATTAAAAATTAAAAAAAATTAAGATTTAAATATAGAATATAATGTGGGGATGTAAAGGGAGAGATAAAGGGTAAAGATCTCAGCTTAGCATTTAAATTTAAACATAACCAAAGTTAACAAAACTATCAAAATAAAATTATTCCACACTTAATTGGTGAAGTAATTGGATAAATATATAAATTGCAGATAGAATTCACAGATTAATTTCAAAGCAATTTGGTATTTTATTAATAAGAATAAACAACTGCTTTGAGAGATCCACAATTTTATATATTTATTTTTATTATTGAAATAAATAAGTATAAATTATTGTAGACCAAACGGAATAAAAAAAAAAAAGAGATAAAATTATATCTGTGAATAATTTAAAATATTGACAAAATTTTAGAACTAATTCATATAATTTATCAAATAAAAAAAATATTTCGAGCGCAATATTTTGATTAATGTTGCTACGAAATGTTAATTTTATTTCATATTTTAGAAGGCTATTCATTGAAAACTGGTACATGGTCATGTACCGTAGATGCATTGTACTCACCGATTACGAAGAGGAAGGCAAAGAAGAAGAGGAGATATAAATCCATCTTGGCGCCGTAGAACTGAAGACAAATCTGGACGTGAACAGATCCGCAGGCAACTCAACACTCAATGACCATGTTTTTAATTGAGATTTGAACGACAATCTGATTTATATAACAGAAAAATATAAAACGAACTAAAAAAAAACGAATAATTACGAAAAATTTCTATATATCATGTATAACACTATATAACAGTTTGGCACTGAAATCACTGTAATCCAATGACGACAGTTGGTACACTATCGAAAGCTACTGGACAGGACCTCACGGTGGCACCGCCGGGCTGCGAGTGATGGGAAGGTGGGAGGGGAAGTCTACCCCCACCACTCCCCCCTCCACTCTCCTATTTATCATACAATGCTAAGGCATTATCTATGTATTTTATCCTATCAGACGGGGAAGTACCATCAAACAATTATATTACTATATATAGTCATATAAACCATTGATTCCTAGCCCGTGGTACGCATACCACTGGTGATACGCGAGGCAGATCTAAGTGGTACGCAAAAAAAAATCAAGGACAAGATAATCTTTAGTGAGGAATAATTTTTTAAAAATGATAATTGATTATATCAAATATAAGATGGATAAACACGATCTACAATTAATAAAAATAATTCAAGATGGTTATAGTAGTAAAGACGAAAGTCCTCAGTGTTGAAAAGGATTTTAAAATCAAGTTGAACTCAATCAAGTCTAACATTGATGCTCTGATTGTAAATAACATGCTTCCAACTGAAAAATATTTATGCTTTTCTTCACAATGTCCAAATTTCTTAATTTTGATGGATACACTTTTTGTCTTTCCTCTTAAAATATTAATTTGCATCTGCCGACAATCAGCAAATGAGCTAACAATACAGTGAGGCATGAGGAAGGGTAGTACCCAGCAGTATCTCTTCCTTGGCTTGAATCTCTCACCTTCGATATTAAGAAAGGAGATTTCTCAGCCAGCACCTTTTTAGTCTCCTCCTCGTAGTCATGGACATGTCGGCCTTAGACACATCTCTAATCAGTATGTTGAAATGTCCGTTTAAGTTATTATAAAATCGTTGACAAAGTGTCCTTATTTACTCGTAGATTGTTTGTATGTGTGTATGTGTATGTGCGATATAAACTGGAGGACAGGCATTTCTTCTGAGGGTGAATGTTATGTGTTTCGATATGTCATGATTGAGTCGAATTTTCCATTGTTTGTACCAGTTGTGTAATTTATATGAATGATGTTGGTAAGTTAGTGAGGCCTTTATAGGATCTTGATATTTTGTGAGTATTGTTGTATCGTCAGCATAAGTAGATTTTATTTTTAGAAGTTTAGGTTTATTTTCAGTCTGTTAGCTCTTGCTGTTGTTAAATAAAATTGATAACCTTTAATCTTGGGTTTTTAAACTTTAATTTTTTTATTTTCTGAGCAAATTTAATGTAATAGATGTATATCGTTTTATTCGTTAAATAAAACTTTTGTGATTCAGTTTGTATTTTTTTATTAATACGAATCTTTACGAACAAATACTAATACAAGACCAGCTAATGGTATGCCCAGTTATCTGAAAACTGGAAGTGGTATGGAGTGACAGTAGATATATGACAATAGATGTATGATGAGTAGATATATGATGTATAGATATATGAGAGTAGATGTATGAGAAGATATTTATGAGAGTAGATATATGACAGTTGTTGTATAATAGTGTATAGTGACAAAAAATTAAAAAATCAAAGATCAAAGGATATAACCTATCATAACTATAACAACAGCAACAGCTAGCGAACTGAAAATAAAGACTGGGAACCCCTGATATAAATAATTACAATGAGTAATAAACTCTTTAGATTTTTCTGTTATCCGAGGAAATTTGCGGTACGACGAATATATAGACATCACACTAGATATTCCACCAGAAAACTGATAATGCATTGGATCCAATATCCAATGCGGATTATAGATTACAGATCAGGATCATCATTCAATGACAAAAAATCAAAACGTTCAAAAAGATATAAGGAAAGTAAATCAATAATAATTATTAGCAAGATATTTTACAAATTCAAGTTAATTTATTATAGGTTTTAAACTCACACATGCAACTAAAGAAGTAGTAATGTCCATATGTTTCCGGCCTGCCCTCGTTCCCCTACTTCAAGCAGGCTGAGACTTGCCCGCCGTGTATGCCTGCACTCTGTGTACCCATCATCCGCATTTCCTCAGTCCTGTCAGTATATATCTAACCTTGAAGGAATCTGTGCGTTTTAACAATGATCTTTCAACAAGGGCTTTCAAAAACAAGTGTTCTGAGGATCATTAAAGAACGTTTGCATATGAGCAAGGTTAGTGCAAGATAGGTTACGAAAATTCTTTCGGATGCTCAAAAAGAATGTGTTCGCTGCTGCAATTAATTTTTACTTGGGTATAATGCCGACCCAAAAAATTTTTTTGGATTCAATTGTAACTGGGGATATGGCAATGGTTCTATACTATGACCCACTCAGCAAAAGAGAGCCCATGGAATAGAGAAGGCCAGGAGAAGCGCCTCTGCTAAAGGCAAAAGTCCCACAGTCGACAAAAAAGGTAATGACCACCATTTTGTGGGATTGTAGAGGAATACTGCTGATTGATTTTAAGGAAAGGAACACCACAGTGAATGCTGAGTATTATGTAGCTCTACTTCATTGCTTACGAGAGGCCTTCAAAGAGAAAAGGCCAGGAAGGTTGAGCAGAGATGTTCGGCTTCTTCACGACAATACCCCTATCCACACAGCATTGATTTCCAAGGCCGCTGTGAAGGACCGCGGATTCCAAGAAATCTCCCATCCACCCTACAGCCCAGACGTGGCCTCTAGCGACTTCTACCTTTTCTTAAAGTTAAAATCTGAACTTCCTTGGATTTAACATGGATTTATTAACTTCCTGAGGAGATTTAACATCGACGAAGAGGTCCAATAAACGGTGGAAGAACATTTTTCTAACAAAGGAGAAAATTATTTTTTTCATGATATAGAAATGTTGCCTAAGTGTTGTATTAAGTGTGTACAACTTAGAGGAGAATATATTGAAAAACAATAACACCAGTTTTTATATTTCACCTTTCCTTCTTCCACGGGCCGGAAACTTATGGGCCTTACTAATATATGTATACCTTACGTAATATGTATGTATTTTAAAGACTATGGTTGGTGCAGTTTGATACAGCTCTTATAACTGCCGTTAATTAATCATGAATTATAGTTTACAGAGTATTATTAAACGGGTTTTAAATAAATTTATAAAGTATTTGGTTCAAGGCCTAATATTTTTAAACGCACTGCAATAGCCAGTAGAGGATATACGCACAGGCAAACTAGGTACTTGTTTGGGACGGTAACTTTTGAGGAGTGGCAAAATTGGAGTGAAATTATAATTTTCGATTTAAACAAATTTGAAAGGATTAAAAACAGAAAAATTAAGCACACATAAATATGAAAATTATCTCCACTTAGTTTTTAATTATAATGAAATAATTGCTTTTGGAGATAGGAGCTCATGGAGGGGGCGGCATTATCTACCATGCCTGTGGGGGGGAGGGAGCAGTACAACAAATCCGCTCCTGGCAATAGTACTTAGAGTCGCCTCTAGGTTCGGGCAACTGGGGCAACCGCTCTGGGCGGTGAATCGTCGAAACGAATTCAACAAGAAAACAAATTAAAAAACGAAGTCTAAATTAAAATCGTTTTCGGATAAGATCACAGAAAAGATTAACAAATTTGACACTTTTATCTATTATCACGAAAAAAGTAAACCATTAAATTGCGATAGTTTACTAAATGATTTTGCTTAAATAAAAACTCGCTGAACTCCGCCATGGCCTGTCCCAGGGAGGAAGGGGAGGAGTAGCAACCTCCCTAAAAAACCAGTGTTCAGCTGGCCCGGCTGATAGCACATTGTAGTCTGACCTTGGGTTACAGGTGAAAACCGGCCTCATGGTCTCAAGGGCGGAAGAAGAAGGCCTTCTTGCTTCTCAACGACCAAGAGGGCAGACGATCCAGAAACCCAGTGCCTTCTGGGTTCCAGAACGGACTCCACAGACTAAGGGGAACAAACCCTGAACGCAAAAACTCAAAGAAGAGATTACACCGGCAGATGCAAACGGTCCGGAGAAGACCGGAAAGAAGACCTAACGCACTACCTCCCAATATGAAGTCCTGTGCAATGCATCAAAATCCTACTAAAAGAGCTCAACACGCCAAATATACAACTGGCGCCATTTGACTGTGCAACTCTTCCTCCACCCTTGTAGGTTGCCTCAAAGGCAATACTTGGCACCATACCAGGCATAAATAGAAAAAACGAATTGCTACCTATCGAACTGCTGAACCGGATTCTGGTGTTTATCAACGAGGATTACCTGCCACAGGATTAGACAAGAGCCTTCACAGACGGTTCGGTAGCAACTGTAAAAAAGTCTATTGCCACAGGGCTAAATTCCAGCAACTATCGAGCTGAGAAGGAAGCCTTAATTGAAGCCTGCAGGCTCATCTCTTCTTCTTCCTACGATCTCCACAAGGTGGTAATTTTTACTAATGCCTGTTCTCTAAGCAATGCAAGACAAGATAAAAGCAATAGTGGACCTAAAAAACGTAGTCTCTGCTATAAACTTGGTTACAAACCTTGCTGGAACAACAGTCCTCCAGTGGATCCCGGAGCACTATAGAATCGCTGGTATAGGGGGGCGGACATGTTGGCAAAGCGGGATCCCTGATGCTCCAGCTAAGAGGAGGTCAAGGCACTTAGTAAGGGTGTTATCAGGGAACAAAGGTCAGACACGCATCCCGCACAAGGTTACCTGGATGACTATTTCAAGCAAAAGAGAACAAGTGGTGACACTCAGACTGCAGACTCTTTGATAAAGTCCGCACGAAAATTTGGCCAGAATCAGTGTCGCTGGAGAGGAAGCTGCGCAGAAGCTTGGAGGATCTCAAGAGAACCATCGAATTCTTGTTTTTGTTGACTGACATTGTCATCTAAGGGTGGAACGGAGAAGAAATCCTCAAAATAATATTTCATAAAATGATACGAAATGTTAATTAAAAAAATTAAGATAAAAATAAATAAAAACAAACATAGGATCTTATAAAAAAATATTTTTCTTACGCTTTCTGTCTTATAAATTTCGATTGTTCACATAATTTTATGAAAAGTTAACGTTAATTATTTTAATTAGGGATTGATAAATTATTTGCCACTTCTATAATTGTGTTTTTATTGAAAACTAGTTTCAAATGTTATACATTCATCTATACATATTAAATTAAATGTAATATAATATATATATATATATATATATATATATATATATATGTGTGTGTGTGTGTGTATGTGTGTAATATTAGATTGATCCTTCTATACTATCATGCGTACGTCAACTGGTTAATTATTTTACTTATTAGTTCTTTTTATAATAATACTTATTATTCGAAAGAGTCCCGCAATTTCAAATTTACCCGCAACATCTAGAGGCAGCCCTGTTTTGTACAAGCCAGTGATTCTCAAACCATTTTATCTGGCGGGACACTAAAATTACCAAATTCAATTTATTGCACCTCTTTACATAGAATTGTACAAATAACCGACATTAATTTATTATAATTATTTTTATTATTTATTTTATTTAATTATTTAGTTTTAATTTGATTTATTATTTGAAAATTTCGTGGCGTATGTATAGCACCCACTTTGATTATAATAATAAAAGGCTTAGCGAACCCGGAGGTTCGATGCCGATACCACTAATCGCTGTCTACAAATCTCGGTCCACCGACTACCTTCCAAACCCAAATTCATTAGATCACTCTTAATACTATCCTCCCACCTACGTTTCGGTCTACCCCTCGGACGTTTACCAGTCAGCTCAGCGTTTATTAACTTTTTAGGAATTCGTTCGTTACTGAGCCCAACAACTTTGCAAGCCCATTTCAACCGTCGCGATGATATCACTTCGATTATATTAACAGGGTGCATGCTCCGCAATTCCGCGTTGTGTAATCTCCTAAACTCTCCGGTTGACTCATCCTTTTTCGGACCAAATATTTTACGCAGTACCTTATTCTCGAATACCTTAAGGCGTTGTTCGTCCTTCAAGGTTAGCGGCCACGTTTCACACCCATACAGAACTGTAGGCAAGATAATAGTTTTGTATATTCTAAGTTTTAAGTTTCTGGACAAAATGCGCGACCTAAGTAATGTTGACACCGAAAAATAACAAGCATTTCCCGCCTTTAACCGCGCCTTTATTTCCTCTTGAATTTCGTTTTTTCTAGTAATCACAGACCCCAAATACTTAAATTTCTCAACGTGTTCAAACCTATTTTCTTCTATATCTATATCCTCAAAATCGCCTCTGTTTCTATTTTAGTTCACAAAAATAATGTCGGTTTTTAAAAATCTGCCTGTTTATGTTGATATTACTAATCCCTCCTTTACAATTGAATTGTGTTTACATGTATAGTTTATTATAGAATTACGTACTCTTCTATTTATCATGTTTTTGATAGAGAAAATTAGTTAGTATGTGCAGAAATTTCAATTAAAATTGATCTGATATCAAATGACGGCGGGCATTAGAATGTATCGATCCAAGTTTTTCTGTTAATTCTTCAACTGTTACAACAGGATTTTCTTAAACAGTAACCAGCAGGAGTTCGTCGTCAAGCTCTATTGGTCGACCTGTCCGAGGCTCGTCTTCAAGTCTGCGGTATCCCGCTCGAAAAATTTCAAACCACCTCTGCACTTGCCGTCCATCGAATTCCCTAAGCGTAAGTGGTTTTTGGGGAGATCCATTTTAATTGAAATTTCAGCAAAAACAAAAAACATGCTAAATAGAAGAGTACGTAATGCTATAATGAACAAAATATGTAAACACTATTCAACTGTAAAGGAGGGATTAGTAATATCAATATAAATAGACAGACTTTTAAAAACCGGCATTACTTATGGGATGACCTGATAGTAACAGTAAGCACTATATCCTGAAAAAAATTGAAGGTGAGTCTTATCTTTTAAACATTTATAAGTTTAATGGAGTTTTTTTTTTTTTAATGTTAACATTTACCTTTTTTATTTTATTTATCTACAATTAAGTAGCGGGATGGATGCTGTACAGAAAATATTCTGCATTTCATGCTCTTTAGCATGGTTTTGTTTGAACCAAATATCTTCAAAAAGCAAGAAACTAAAAGAAAAGAGTTAAATGCAACCCTCTGTAAAATGCAAAATGAGATGACATACCTATACAAAATGGACGCTCAAAAAAAAAAAAAAAAATGGACTTCTAAAATGAATGAATATATGTTTTCAACTCTCTGAATATAGTAAAAAAATAAAATAAAATAAATTTTGTCAGCAATCTTCATTGGTGATTTGACTCAATGCCAAGTCTTACCAAGAATAGACTATAGCTAAATAAATTTAAAAACAAATTATAAAAATATGTTATGATTAAATAATATCAATATTATCAACAAATATCAATTTTTTTTTTTTGTAAATCTACTAAGAGACCTTGTTTGTCAGAAGAGTCGCCGTACTGGTGCGGACTTCAATGGAATTCAATATAAATCTAAGGGATTAATCCATAAAGGCTAAATTAGCTTCATCAATTCTTTATTATATTATTATATATATATTACTATAAGGATTTGTCAGAATAAGTTTATATTAATTAATCTTTAGACAAAGTACAGATTGCTACTTGTAAATATTTTTAATTAATTGGGCATGGCCCTGATCAGGATTATATATTTTACATAAAAATAACTAATTCAATGTATCAAATTGTTACCTACCATTTTAAAAATAATTTATTTAAAGGACACGTGAAATATAATTAGGATGATAATTTAGATGATTGTAATTGCAATAAAGTTTATATATATTTAAAAAAAAATGACATATTAATCAGTAAGGTGTTTTTTTATTTATTCAATCATTTATTACATTTCAGGAAAACAAATTTAAAACACCCTATTTGAAAATGGAATTTTCTTTATTTTTCATAAAAATTCATTTCAAACAAAGTTTCTGGCTCTGTTGCCCATCTTCAAATTGTGATATCTATAAAAGATAGAGTAATATCACAATGTCTTACAAAGTTTGTTACTTTTTCCAACCATTACAATCATTATTTTAGTTATGTTGTCTGGGTATAATTTTTATTTCTATTTTTTTATAAATATTAAAAAATATATGTGAGAATAGGATAAAACAATTATTTTTTAAATAAAAATTAATATTAACCATCTTAATTTACATACTTTATTTTTATTAATTGATCATAAATCGTCTTATATATATATCTTGATCATAAATTGTTTTATAAATCGTCATATTTCTTTAATTACTTCCAATGTTTTTATATTTTTAGTAATTTTTCTTCTGTATCCTCTATTTATTTAATAAATTAAGTTTACTATTATTTATTATTTTACTAACCCAAACTGCAATTGTTTCATTTATGAAGATTTAAATAATCTATTATTTAAAAAAAAAAAATGTTTTTAACTGAATCCCAGAACAAACTTTGTAAGGTATTGTATTTTTTTGATATCACAACTTGAAGATGAGCAAGAGCCAGAATTTTGTTGAAAATGAATTTTTATCAAAAATAAAGAAAATTCAGTTTTATAATAGGGTGTTTTAAATTTGTTTTCCAGAAATATAATAAATGATATGATATATAAATTATGTTAATTTGGATCCTTATAGAAATATGCCTAATGATGACATGAGAGGCGAAACTTCGGTATAAGGAAAATAAAGAATTGGTGAAGCTAATTTAGCCATTATAAATTAATCCATTAAATAATCCTTCACCTAAAGAATACAAAATAGTATTTTTCTGCCGGTAATTAACCTAGCTTTAGAGTCTGTTTTAAATATGCATGCTATTGAATTAACAAGCATTTGTTAACAAATAGAAAGCTTCATTTTATATTTATACGGTTCAAAATGTAAAAATAGAATTACTGAGGTATCAATGTCTGATCAGTTGAGTCCTGTTTGTTTGGATAAAACCAGTATTTAAATAAATACTTGAATGGTTGATACAGCTGATCAAGCAGCAACATTGGTGAAGTAGGGCAACTTAAATATTAGTGCAAACTAAAATAATTTTTTAGTCTTCCCCCTGGATATGCGATATTCATTTCACGTAGGTACCACATATCTGCAAAACCTGTACTACTACTACCATCCAAACTTCGATTAAGAAGTTGGTAAGGAAGTACTGCTTCTTGACTAGCGGTGATGTGGTCAGAAGCTCATTATATCCAGATATATCCACAAATCCAATGAACAACAATTTACATTCTTTATAGAGACCAAGTGTACCCCAAGAGGGTATCCCGAACCCCAGATTCGATCCAGGGCTGGTATAACCGAAAATAATGTTTCTCATTACATCGGGACTCGAACCAATTGCAGGGAGTCAGAAAGTCAGTATCTCAGCTATCCCACTCCTTATTTATGTCTATATATACGCACATTTGACAAATCCAAAGAATAGAATACAGTTTATTCAGAAACAATTCTTTCCAACACATGGCGCCATCTATCTGTCAGTGCTAAGAATAAATACATTAAAAAAATATATATATTTTTTTAGAGCGATACATTTTTTTTAATTAAAATTTAGAAATAAACTATTTGTTATTTGATAACAATGTAAGCTGCTACACTCAAGAGCAATTATTATGGCTCTAATTATCCATTCATACCACATGTACATCCATATGGAATATTCAATACCATATATTGAAAAAAAAAAAAAAATTAATAATATGCGCATCACAAATGAAAATAAATAGTTACCTAGCTAAATTAAATAATAAAAAAATAAGTAAAACCTGTACCACTACAACCCCTGGAAGGTCTTGGGTTCAGTACTTGGTACGGACCGTACTATTTCTACGGCTGAAAACAGAATAAATAAAATGATCTACAACAGTCGACTTCGAACCCGGGAGCTAGAGATTAGTAGCATAGTGCCTTACCCACTGAGCTACGGCGCTCCCTAAAATAAGTAAAAAAAAAAACGGTTGTGCAAGGAGGTGGTTCGACCGAGATCACACTCAACCGCCAGGTTTTTCCCCCAATTAATGATACCCACTTTATAGAAGCTGGGTGAGCCCCAGGAGGGCCTCACGATCCCATAGAGCCGATACACGGCTGAAAACAGAATAAATAATTATCTACCACAGCCGGCCTCGAACCCGGGAGCTAGAGATTAGTAGCATAGTGCACTACCCACTGAGCTACCCAGCTCCCTAAAATAAGTAAAAAAAAAAAATAAAGAAAAATCAAGTTAAATAAAAATAAAATAAGTCATTCATCTTAAACGCATTCATACCTATTCTATGCAATATTTACTTTCTGCCCTAGGGAGCTCCAAACCAAGCTCTACCCTCAACAAAGAAAGGAAAATAAAATGTAATTATTTACAACCAAATTAATTAGTCGGCTTCAAGGAAACTGCGATGGGTAATATTTTATATACAAATTAAAACGTACAATCAATCCTATTTGAACAGAATTAAACATCGGAAGGCTAATAAAATATAAATTATAATTAATAATAATTATACATAATAGTTATAGAAATTTACTTACTTAATTAGAAGAGAAGGATATATATTAACATAGAAAAACTATAGTCTATTATTGACCCACTATACATAATAATAAAAAAAAGATAAAATATTGTTTATTATTTTTTTATCTTTATTTTTGAGTTCACACCTGTCAGTGTTGACAACCAATGAATTTTCTGGCCACAAAGTGGATAGATTTAATACTAAGAAATTATTAATCTTTTTATTTATTATAATTCTAATGAACAAAAATAATAATATTTAAAGGGAGAAGTTGGTCGAGGAGGGAGGGAGGGAGGGGGGGGGGGTGCGGTCAAAGAATTGCACTATCATAAGCGAACTTATATATTTTGTGCCGACGTTTCGGCCTAAGTTTTAGGCCATCTTCAGGGCAGAAAAAATAATAATAAACAGAAAAAATAATAATAAATAATTAGTTTAAAGAACCATAAGAAACTGTGTTTATTCAAACCTTTTTGCTTTAAATCAATAAACTCTATTAATGAATAATTTATCTCGTACATGTATTTTTTTTTTATGTTAACCGACGAACATGTTACCATAACTTGATATATACAAAACATTCACCTCGCTTGTATCCAACTACCTTTTGAGCGCTTATGCATTTTCAAAAAACAAAATATTATAAAATAAATACGAGATAAAATTATTATTTATCAAGTTTATTGATTCAAAGGCAAAATGTTTCTTTGAACAAGAGACACAAAAACATTGTTCGGCTTTGAAAGAAATGTATTGAAGCTAATAAAAGTTATTTTGAATAAAAATAATATCTTTAAACTTTGCTTTTATATTATTTTGCCACATATCTTAGGAACTGAAATTTCATATGTTCCGACACAATAGAATTTGATATAAAATTTATAGAAATGAATGACACATTATGGTTAAAATTAAAGGTCAACCATCATAGCTGTCCTCTATTGAGAAGTATTAAAGGAATTCTACTCACCAATTAGGAAGAATGGCGCAAAGAGAGAGTGGAAATACATATCCATCTCGGATAAGATGCTGAAATAAACAATAAAAAAAAATAAAATAATTTTCTGAGGTTAATATACAATGTTATCAATTTAAAGATATTTTGCACACAATAGATCTAGTTGCTCGTATTTGTTAATTTATAACACAATAAAATATATTATTATACCTAAAAATATAAGCTAAAAAGACATATTTAATTATTGATTCATGCAACGAACAAATTTCCAAACAAACCATATTGTTATAAAACGTTAAAATGTTATTTCATTACCTGTTTTATTACTAGGTTTCATAATATCTCTTCTTATTTCTTAATTATTTAGATTTTTCAGTTACTTTCTGCTTCCTCAATACCGAAAGTAGGGAAGTCTTGCGTTCACGCTGGAAATGAAAAAAGTTTTTGTTCTAAGAATCAAAAATTCCCACTATCGTATTACGCTTATCAAACTTTGTTTTTCCTTACACATTTGTTGTTTGTTGTTTTCGTAATCTAAACAATAAAAGCGGCGAGGAAGCTGTAATGAAAGACCTGCTTGGTAGAAGTTTTTTAAAACAGTTACAGTATTTTTATTCAATGAACGATCAATGTTAAGTTGTGCCATCAGCTAATTCCTTGCACAACCGTTGGCTTAGAAACAGTACGGTCCTTACCAATTACTGGACTCAAGATCCTTCACGGGCTGTAGTGGTACAGGTTTTTTACAGAATTTATATTTATATTTATATATGGACACTATTATTCAAAGAAAATTTTCATTGTTTTAGTAACAGTTATACTCTTTGAATGACTAATACAATTTTAATTTATGATGGTTAGTATTTTTTTTTTTAAGTTTTCCTAAATATCAAATTTGCACCAATAGTGGACACTTAGAATCAAATCATTGCATTAGTGGTGGACAAACATTTTCTTAAATTAAAATCCAGTTTTGTATTACTTCAAATACATTAATGTAATGTTCTCTACTTTTACAATACTTAGGGCCTCGTAAATGAAGAATAAAGAGAAAAAGAAGGAAGCTTGGGTCAAACTAAAAGTTATACCTTTAGAACATTAAAACTTATATGCAGTTATAAAGGTAGTTAAACTATAACGAGATGGGGAAACAGCTATATTTACTCCAAGTTTGAAATATAATAAATGAAACTGCAAAGTGGCGTACGCAGAAGGAGATGTATCCTTAATGTACAAAAAAAATAAAGTTTGTATTTTTGATCCAATTTTCAAGCTTATCCTTAAAAATTTGGCGAAATTTAGGTGATTACTTGCATTCTTCTTATTAAATCCCCCTGACACATTTTAATCCACCCTCTCCCCCCCAGAAAAATCTGCGTACGCCCCTGAAGCTGCCATATTTTCACAATTTAATTATCCAAGTTGCCATTACTGGGTCCAATACTGGAACATTTACTTAACCTGACATTAGTGTTACATTATCAAATTCTGTTGTTGACGGAAGCAAAAGACGGCCTATAAGGTCTCCCAAGCTTTCAGTTTATATATATATATATATATATATATATATATATATATATATATATATATATATATATATATATATGCATATGAAATAAACACGCCAATAATAAGAATGGAAAGATCCCGAAATTGATCGATTAAGTATTTTCAAGCTATTTATTTTATTTTATCCCATATTCAACGACATTTATGAATGCAAAACACAATGGTTTTTATTCGTTTATTATTTAATGCGTATAATTTATATGTTAATAACCGCTATAGCATAGCATTATATATTTTTTTTAAAGGTTAAGTAATAATTTCTGTTATAAAAAGTAATTGTGTTGAAAGAATGAGAATGTCGGTTCATAATTTATATATGAATTATATAATAATAATGAACAAAATATCCAGGGAATAGTTCGAAAACAGGATATTAAACTGCAAAAGCCTTCCTCGTATAAATTGAATATCCTCATAACCGAGAGGCTGAAAATCGAATTATTGGAAAGTTTTCCTTTAGAAAGATGGCTGACTATTTATTCTCTTCCTTTACTTAATTTAGTCTAGTGTTAACCACAGTGCTGTCCAAGTCCCTCTAGCTCTGTTATAGTTTTATATATTCTGTTGGTGTTTATTTTTATTTAGTTTCATCTTTACATAGGTATTATAATTTTGGTTTATTTAAAAAAAATCAAGTGCATTGATTTCTGTTAAAGATGAGTATTTGTGCTATAGTAAATAACGGGATAGTTAATCTACATAAAACAATATTCATCTTATTGAGCTTTTTTGAATGTTTTAACATATTAATAAAAAGATCTTTCTTCTTAATCTATAAATACTATTAGAGTATAGCATTAAAATAAAGACAGACATTTTTAATACATTGATTATTTAAATATTTATCTAAAAATCATATCAAAAGATCAACGACGTTATAATATGTTAACAGTATTTTGGAAAATGTTAAAATATCTAGTAATAAAATTACATATTCGTAAGCTTATTCAAAAATTTATAAGCAAACATCAATTTTTGTTAAACAATTAATCTTAAATTTTGTTAATTTATTTTCATTCTTAAATTATGATGTAAAACTTTGAAAAAAGTAATTTAATTTTAACAAAATTTAAGTAAAACTAAAAAATTCAAGTTGAACTATCAATCAGCATTTGAATAGATTTCTTTTTGTTATTTTAGTTACCCTATTATATTAATCTGAATTAATATTGAATTATTTCATAATAAAATTCCTAAAACAATATATACTTTGTTTTTTTTTACTGTTACTTAAACTGCAAAATATATTAAAATACAGATATTTTATTTTAAAGAGAAATATCTAGCTCACATTAAAACTAATTCAGATTGTAATTTTTGTTCTTCTTGAATTGAATTTTATTAATAATTTGGTAAATATAAACGAATCTTTAAAAAAATCTTTATTACTATTTTATTTTACTAGTAAAATTGAATCCGAAAGTACCTATATAATTTAGGTGGAGATTATATAGCTGAGGTTTTTTAAAATTAAATAATCTTTAACAATACATACATAATATATAACTTTATATTAAATTTCTTTTAGCATGATACCGATTTTTATACCGTGACTTAAACTGAATTTCTATTCAGTATTTTATTTTGTTAGTTCGGTAGCAGTTTATTATAAACTTACCTAAAACAGAATCTGTAGAAGAATAAAAAATGGAATAATTACAGAGAAACCTAAATTGTCATATACAATAATGTTATAGTTGAAACATTCATCAGATAATAGTAATAACTATTAAAAAAATACTCATTGCAACATATTTATATTAGACATACAAATATTTCATCCATAAATGTCATCTGATACATACATCTTCATTAGTTAGACAAATTAAAATTAAAATTAATTTAAATTATAACAGTTCGTTTAAGTTGATAACATAATAAAAATGAAAAACATTATAAAAGTAAATAAATCTTTAAAATCAAATACCTGTGATAAAGAATGAAAATTGACCGCTGTTATGAAGATGATATAAGCTTGAATAATTGTAGTTAAATCAGAAAGAATGTTCTAGATTCTGTGGTGGGGATAACTCTCTCGGCCAATCAGGAGCCAGAATTGTTTCTAGTCAAATCAGCTTCCGGAACTTACAGATCTGTCTCTCTTAATATGCGAGAAGTGTTAAATGTGATAATGTTCGCTTATTAAAATTTTGTCAATGCCGTTCCGGAATCTTTTCTATTATAATTAAAATACCGATAGGAACTTGCTAGAAAGGCATTTGGAATTAATTCTGTAAGTAAATCTTTTATTATGCATGGTATTTTTGTTTTCAAAGTTATGGTTTGCTATTTTTTAATAGAGAGCCATTTTCATGTGTTTCATTCTGCATCATCTTTCACTAAAGCATTATTTTAACTCTAGTTTCCAGGTTGCTGCCAGAATAAAAATAATTTAGTAATGATTTATTTAATAATCTTTTAATTTTGAAAATTTTAAATTAAGAATATAAAATTCCACCTATTTAAATGTTTCATTAGGTTGTGTTATAAACTGGTTTTTATTTATTATTAAATGTTTCAATGTAATTTATGAAACCAATTTTAAATAATTTTTTTATATAACCTCGTTTCTTACTCCAAATATATCAGGTATAGATATTTAGTTTTGTTTCAAAGGGTTAGAAGTAATCCAGATAATAGTGAAATTAAGATTCCGCCAATTACCCAGTGGACTATTTTATTCAAATAGGTACTACATCGACGTTTGCTAATGTTTTTTCTTTTGGTGATATATTCACAAGTTTTGTTTTAAACATTTTATTAGTATTACTTAAACAGAATGATATGTATATTCTTTTTATTTTCATTAAAACTTTCAAAATTCAAGATTAAGATATTTTTAAGCTTGTATTCGAGATAATAATGTTAAAAAAGATTGTTAATATCAAAAGGTTGTGAGTAAACCAGATTAAAATGAATTTAAGATCCCACCAATTGTTCAATGGAAATTTCCAATCAAATAAGTACCTACTTATTAAACAATGTACAGTATTGTTTTTAGCTTTTTGTTATAATTTTATTATTTGTTTTTTTTCTTAAACATTAGGTGTATTAGTATTGATAAAATACTTTCTATTTTAATCATTCGAGGTAAAGCTTTAGTTTAGCAACTCCAAAATGGCGGTGGTAACTGAATTGACTTATTAATAGAGACACGTTCGAGTTGCTGTCGTTATATTTCAATTTTTATGTTACATTAAGTGGCTTTTAAGGAGGGGAAATATACTTCAGCTATAGACCCCACCACATTCACTTCTTCCTATATGAGCTTATTGAAATAAATCCACTTTTTATGTTTCCCACCGACGATAATCACGATCCTGCCTACTTTTTCGGATTATTTAGGACAATAACTACAAATAACGATAAATAAAGCGAGGAATTCTATTAAATGAATAAGAGATTGAATTGAGGATAAGGATGAACAGTTAGAATAGTGAGGACCAAGTTTATAATGCAAGAATAAAAATTAATAAATAAAATGATCAAGATAAAAAAAAATAATTAACAACCGTAACTTACATACATTTTCATTGAGTTGTATGAAATAGGGAAGTTAACAAATTGGTTTAATTTATAATAGTGTAACTAAAATCTTACATGCTATCTGATCTCTGTCTACCCCTTATCGATAGTTTTAGTGTATTGCGGGTCCCGCCGCCATGTTGGTGCTGCTAAACTCCAAATCTACATAATTCAACAATCATAAAGCATCATTCCAGTTGTTGTAACATCTATATATAGGTATTTGTTAACTTAATTAAATTAGAATAAAACATATTTTGCTAGGTAGGAAGATACATTTTATTCTTTTTCTATTTTCAATGGAGCATTTTAACATTTTAAGCTATAGAAGTATCTGAAGTTGTATTTAAAATATTACTCATAATAATATTAATTATATTTTATAGGAAATAAAGTAGTACAGCTGATGGTGAAGTTAACATCCCAGAAATCGTCCAATGGAAATTTCCACTCAAATAAGTAAGTACTATCCAATAATATTTTTCTTTATGCTTAAAATATATGTGAATAGTATTCCGTATTTCTTCATTATGTAATATATATTAGAAACAACGTTTCGTGGCGTTTGTCTCATCTTCAGGGTTCAATCTAATTATTAAAAACATATATAACATCTAAACTATTGTACAATTTACATGAAATAAATTATATGATGAAAATTTATAATTATCATACATTGTTATTATTAGTTAACTACTATATCCATCAACAAGTTTTGGATTTTTTTAAAATAGTAATCATCATTTTATCCATATTGAAAATAACTTGTCAATTTATTAACAATTAAAAAATTTACATATTCCAATAGGAAGCTTGTTACATTTCACTATCACATAACCTACGAATTATAGATTAACTAATCTTTTTTATTTCATTTATCCTATTCTTCCTATAGTTATGTTTTTCCAATATTTGAAATTTGCATAAGCAATTATTTCATTTAGTTTTTCTAGTAATGTATTGTCTATAATTATTTATTTAATCTGTATTTAATTTATTGATTATGTCTCCATAATAATTGTTTATATTTCTAGTATCCTTCTTAAAACTTACTGTAATTTCAATGTTTATAGAAATATAAGTGGTTTAAAATATTCTTCTACTTCTAATATTATGTTCTCTATTTAATATTTTTGGGTTATTAGAATGAAATTTATTTTTACTTATAACAGGTACTATGTTATGCAAGAGCGGTTGCATTGATATTTTTACAATTGTTTTTTTTCAATTCTTGTGCTTAATTTTTTTCTTTTCTCTTATGCTTATCCGATCACTATTTTCACATTTTATATTATAAATTAATTGGCAAGTACTATGTATGTCATTTTTTTTTCTATTGTGTAATGCATTTAAAAAAAAAAGAAATAAGCGTTTTATAAATATCGATAGAAGACATTCAATTTAAAAAAATTAAAAATCCGATTAATCAATTAAATTATATCATAAAAAATTGTTAATGGCTATTCTATTATAATGAAATTATAGAATCGACAAAAACAATTTAGTACCATTCAGGCGTTTTCGAATAAATAAGCTAATAAATTTCACATGCATCTTGTCGCCATTTATTGAAAAAATCTTATTAAAAGTCCGTCAACAATTATTTTATTTAAATACTTTTTTTATTATATAGTTTTATGACGTGCTATTATCGTTACTTATAAATAAATAATTTAATCATTAAGTAAGTAATTCAGTTGTGGATATTAATTCATTTCGGGGAGGAGGGGGGGGGGGGGAGGGAAATCATACTTAAGCACATTTTTGTTAAATATATTGCTTGTATTTTTTATTTTATTTGTGATAGTGATTGGAAGAAAAGATTTAGTATTTTTTACTTTAATATTGAGATAATTGGTTCTAAAATGGATGCTATAGGAGAATGATATAGATATAATGATTTAACGGAATTACTGAAATGTCGGGTATAAATTTTCGATAAGTTCGATATTTTATAATATTGTGAATGAATACAATCTTGAGCATAATTTTTTTATTTTGATTATTGTTAAAATTTCCACAAATTCTTTACAGGAATGTACTTCATTATTCACTGTATTTTAAGTTGTAATAGACATGCATAAGCTATATTTATTTCAATTAATAAAATTTCAAAATAATTACTGACATTTC
Organism: Rhaphigaster nebulosa; assembly: GCA_948150685.1. Lineage (NCBI taxonomy): Eukaryota > Metazoa > Arthropoda > Insecta > Hemiptera > Pentatomidae > Rhaphigaster > Rhaphigaster nebulosa. The sequence continues at coordinate 17,235,606 of OX411312.1, read as the reverse complement.
TAAATTTAAAAACAAAAATTTTGAAACCTGAAATATCCTATATTCATTCCTACTGATTCAAGGGATTATTAGCAAACATTGAAATTAATTTTAAATTAGTCAATTTCCAATGAACAGCATGTAACGGTTGGTATTAATCTTAGATGTGTTGGAATTGAGGTGATATTAGAAGCCGCTGGAAACAATAACATCTTATTACGTATCTCGCTATGGCCGCTTACCAATGCTGATCAATCATTTATTGCAAATTTAATGTAGTTATTATTTTGAAAGCAAGTATTAATTGCCGAATAAATATGACTTTCAACAACTATGAATATAAGCGGGATCTACATGAACAATTTATTAAATAAGAAGTTATAACTAGAGAATAAACTTATAAATTTTATTTATATATATATATATATATATATATATATATATATATATATATATATATATATATATATATATATATATAGACGATAAATTAGTAAAAACAAACAAAGAAAACTATGAAGAAATACTGGAACAATCGAACAGTTACCAAAATATATTTAATTTCACGGTTGAAAAATCAAAATATAGCAATATAAAGATTTTGGACTTGAATATCATGCTAAATAAAAAAAAATAAAATAAAAGATAACAATAAAAAGGATAAAAAAAAAATAATAATAATTTAATGTTAAATTCGGCGTGGATAGTTATTTTCTGGACAGAAGAATGCCATAAAAGTGGATTTAAGTTTCAGTCAAAATTTCGGCCACTATAACGACATTAACAGGTTTTTCGGTGGTTTAGGGTACAGTTCTTCCAAATTGAGCTAGAGGGTTGAAAACTTGTTTATGAAATGAGCTGTTGTTAAAGAAGTTCTGGTTTATTAGAAATGAACAACTTCATTGAGAACTGAATGCAGAACACATATAAGAATTTATCATAAAGCAGTTCAAAATGTTTCATACACAGCTATCATTGTTTGGGGAGTAGTTGACTTCAACCAACATCTTTCCGTTGACTTAACTCTTGACTTTTACAAGACATTCTATATTAAAATGTGTTTTAGCTATGTCTTATTTAAAGTTTTTTGGTTTTACAAAAGATATGCTATTATTTTTATTTCTTATTTCTTATTAGTGTGTTATAAATTTGCTTAGTTAGGGGTGTTGTGTGAGACCATTCCCTCACCTATCTATTATTCACATAATATATATATATATATATATATATATATATATATATATATATATGTATATATATATATATATAATACACTGTTATATTGATCCATGTATGGATCTAAGGAGCCGAGCTGGAATAAATAAATAATAAAAAAAAAATTATAAGTTCGGTTTGGAGGTTTCAATTTTTTTCTTCCACTCCAACCATTTTGAAATTTTCAACTATTTATTTTAGTGAAAATATGACTTTAGTGACCGATGAAGCTTTCTGCTCACGCTTTATATATATATATATATATATATATATATATATATATATATATATATATATATATATATATATATATATATATATATATTATGGATTCATTGTGCTACTGTTTGAAATATGTAAAAATCAGATTTTTTATTTATTTGATATCTGTTTCGGGAAAACCTAGTGTGATATCTAATTAGCTAAGAACTGATAAGAATTACTGCTAAAGAGTAACAAAACGCGGACTAATGACTCAAAACGGAAAATTAGAGGGAGATGGGAGAGGCATATGAATGGACTGAAGACACACAGCTTGTTAGCGGGAAGGCTAAGCCTCGGCGGAGGACGATAATCCGTCTTCAACTCCTTTACATCCCCAACATTTCCCTCAAAGGTCTCCCCACTACAGAAATAACATCCCATTCATCCAAAATGGCTCTCCTTAAAGAGCTCAATAATTTTTTAAGTAAAATAAGGCATACAAGCAATGAACGCCAGCCAGTAGATGGCCAAAAAAGGAGTCTATGATGGAGAAAGTGGGGGAGAAATTTTTATTTTATATATGTATTTTTTATGGGCAGATATGTAAACAACAAAAATGCTATCAAAGATGACCTCGAGAGAACTTTTGGCAGCCGAAATACTTTTTTGTTTTTTCGCCTACAATCAGGAAAAATTGGTGTTCACAGCTTTTGATAAACAGAAAATGTTACAGTACGTAATGTTGTAAACGTAATGATTCGGTTAAGTAATGCAGTCGAAAACCAGTGTCAATATACGACGATTTTATTCAGCTTTGTCAAAAACTGAGAGTATTATCTATGAGTCTTTAGCTTGGAAATGAAAAACTAATAAGATAAAACTTGTAGAACATCAAATTCTGCGCCCACTGATTATCAAATTTTTGAATTTCTGTCAAAATTGGCAATATCCCGATCTACCGGCATTTTCAAATTAGACCAGTATATGTATATATATATATATATATATATATATATATATATATATATATATATATATATATATATATATATATATATATACACATACACATACACATACACTTATCATTTAGGATTGTAAAAGGTGAAGTACCTAATTTCGAGTATGTTGTATGTATTGCTCTCTAGTCAAAAATCTAAGTTTTCGCCCTCCTCCTTATGCGTTTTCCGCCATCTTTTTCTCTGCGTCACCGCTAAGGAAAACTACTTTTTTTTTAGTTATTCCAAAATAACTCTCCTCCAGTTTAAACTCGCGTTTGAGATAAAAATGTGTCATTACCAATTTTAAAGAACTTTAAATTTTCTGTAAGTTTTATTTGTATTATTTTGTTAAATTCGGAATACCTACTGACAAGGAGAGGATCCCAGATGTGCCTCCTAGATTTTGATGAAACTTTTTACGGTGAATGTAGGCCTTAAAATATTTGACTGTGCAGGATATTAGGGGCAAACGCGCCCCTGGAGCTTAGAAAAAAAAATCGAAAAGTTTGCTCTTGCAAAACATTTTATTTTTTAGTTCTGGTTTTGATAAAGTTAAAAAAATTAGTTCAGTACCAAAATGTTCCTAATCCAAAGCGGGAAAAAAATGTAGATGCAAATATATAAGTAATCTGCTGCTAAAAATATCAAAAACGCCTTCAAAATAGTGATTTTTTGCGGAAAACGTTAGATTTCTTAAAAAGAGAGTTCAAGATTTCGATTTCCCAAGTTCAAAAATCAGTTTATTCCAATTTTGTTTACTTTTTGTGGTGCATTTCAATGTTTTAGTTATGTTTTGTAATTGTCTAATGAATTTTGTTGCCTATAATATGAACTCTCTCTCTCTCTCTCTTTCTCTCTCTCTCTCTCTCTCTCTCTCTCTCTCTATATATATATATATATATATATATATATATATATATATATATATATATATATATATATATATACATTTTATGAGTGAAGTTTAAAAACAAAATTAAATATTCTCTAAAGGTCTTAAAAGTAATCATTAAATCAGCAGCGTTTCTGAACGATTTCCTACTGGAAACTGAGGGAAGGAAATCTCTAATTTGATTAGTCACTCACATTATCTCCGGAACTAATTGAATCTATGCATCTCCTGGCTCAGTGTTTGAATAGCAAATGGACAATGCAATTCCCTAACTTGCATTGCACATTTCAGTAATGATATTAGTTTGATTTAAAATAAAATAAATTGAAGACCACATCTTCTTTATGATATGATTCCACAAAAATATTGCGCTAAATGAGACATGCTACTGGACCGCTTTACATGCTTGCTATCCAGCATATGTCATGTTGCTTAATTTATTATTATTTTTCAATATACTTTATTTATTTAAATTTTTGCAATATCTTTGAACTCCGCTTAAAATTTTGTATATAATTCCGAAGTTCAAAATAACAATGACTAAAGACTGAACAAAAAATAAATAAATCCTACTTGAACTAATTGAAAAATTAAATCAAGTAGATAAATATGAGTAAAACAAAATATATGGTCATCTCAATGTTACTTGATTGACTGATAGTTTTTGTAAGACATTGCTTAAAGCGCCGACCAAAGTTAAAAGAAACTTTTTAAGTTCTGGAAATAATATGCCTGTTAATATACCAGTCATCTGTAATTATTATGTAAGTATAAAAATGCATTTATAAATATAGGCAGACAGATGTACGTATTTTGTTCACAGGGAAAATGTCTCAAAATGGATGTTATTTTTTATTTAAAATCATTTTTATTTTCCTTTCGTTTCAAAAATATATTTTTCGCCACCATCTTGATCTCTTTCAAAAAGAAATGATGTAAGTTTTTTTGCGGATGCTACTTTTACATTAATTCTATTTTCGGCTTTATGGAATCCATACAACTTTAATAACTCACAGGCTGATAATCTCATCAAAGTGGAACTAAATGCATTCGTATGTCCAATTTATTTGTTGTAGACTCATTCTGAATTTTAAGTGTTTTTTTTTTTAAGTCTCCAAACGATAAGAAGGAAGAACAACATAGGCAGCATTTGCCTCTTATAGATATGGATTTAGTATCTGGTTATAGAAAGTATGGTGTTGGGAAAAATGTAATTCCGATTACAATTACAATTTCTTATCAATTACTGTAAATTGGAGTTGTATGAATAAAATTACTTGATGAACCATTGTAATTGTGGTCCACAATTACAATTATAGTGGTTCATTATAGTTCAGTTCGCAAATGTGGCATTTTGGATGACCTGTGATTCTGATATACGCCTAAAGTTTCACTTTAATGCATTCGCCAGTGTCCGATAGTGCTATTTTCATTAAGGATGATATGGGGCAAGTGTGTACTAAATTTTACAAAGTTAGACTTTACAGGACTGTAAAATTTTTATTTTTGTATCTTCCCTCTTTTTGAAAAAAAAAAAAATGCTCCTTAGGCGATTATGGCTGAATATTGCATCAAAGCCCACGTTTCTACTACGTAAATTTTAATAAGATTAATAATTTAATCGAACAGTACTTACAAGGGGAGGGCACAGCTAATGGGTCACCGATTTCAACCAAATATTTTGTAGCTACTCTACATCCAAAAATGTTCGACATGTGTATCGGCATTCGTTCCAATGGGCCCTAGGAGCCCAGAAAAACAAAACAAAAAAAAACCGCTGAAACTGCATTCTTTTTATTAACTTGTAAGAAGTAAAGGAAGTATTGTAATCGCGAAAATTTTCGGTTTTCAGATTTCAACGGAAATATCGTTCGTACGTACGTTCGTATCTCTCATAACTCAAAAACGGTTAGTCGTAGAAAGTTGAAAGTTTGTATTCAGGATTATTGTAAAATCTAGTTGTGAACCTCCCTTTTTGGTCACTGCTTGATCACCGGAAGTGGTACTTTACTTGAAGGTCATTATTGATTTCCATCAAAAATTATATTAAAATATTATGCAAAACTTCTCAAATTTAGTATTTATAACTTATATATTGATTAAAATAATATACTAGATTTTCGTCTAAATTGGAAAATCGGAAGCGGTACTTTAATTGAAGGTCATATTAGACTTTCATAAAAAATTATATTAAAATATAATGTAAAACATCTCAAATTTGGTAAATAGGACTTTTATATCGATATGAATGTATTTACTATATTTTGGTTAAAATTGGTGAGCCGAAAAGAGTACTTTACTTGAAGTTCATAATAAGATTACATCAAGAATTATTTTTAAATTAAATACGTAAATCATATGTTTCGGTAATAAAGGTTACTAACGCAATTTGGTTTCCGATCCAGTAAAACATTTTTATTACTCGTTTTAAGTGTTAAAATTGAGTGTAAAATACTGGTTTTCCTTCCCATTTGTGTGTGTCGACGATGCCGAGTGTCTTCGAAAATCTTCGGAAACTAGTAACCAAATTCAGGATCACTTTTAGAGCCACAGATTTATAGTTTGATAGGCGTACAAGGAACTCATATGTTGTCCACATCAGATATTTTATCTCGAGTTTGGAAAATGATATCGATGTGGTTTTCCATCAAAACGTTTTTTTGTTTTTTTTAAATGCATGTTAAAGGAAAAATATAAACTTTAAATAATGATTGCGTTTTGATCAAATCAATTGAAAAAAAATTGCTTAGATTATTCGATAAACTTGCCTTATAGATTTTTTTACACAACGAATTATGACAGATTTTGATTCAGCGCTCCAAAAAACCTTTATATTGAAAATATCATCGAAAACGAAAAAATATTTTTTTATTTTTTTTTTACTAAAAATTTTATCTTCGAATTTTTTTAAAAATTCAAATAATTTTCCATTAATTAGGAACTCTCTGAACGATTCAATCTAATTTGGGCCGTCGGGAAAGGTTCTTAATCTAGGCAATTTATTTTAACTGTGGTGTTCCCAATTTGACCAAAGAGCTATCATTGTTTAAGGTTTATATTTTTCTTTAATATACACCGAGAAATATATGTTTTGGAGGAAAAACCATATAGATGTCATTTTCCAAACAATTGTCATTTTCGAGATAAAAAATAATGCAGAAAAAAATAATGCAGTTTCAGCGTGTTTTATTTTTATTCTCGGCTTGGAACGGATGCCGACACACGTGTTCAATATTTTACAATATTCATTGATTTATGAACCTGGGGAAATCGATACAGCCGTACTGCAAAAATTGAAAGACACATCTTTATCAATAGATAGATAGGTAGATAGATAAAAAGCTTTATTGAAAATAAATTTACATCCAAACAAACAAACAAATTCTCTGACAAGCCTTTGTTGACATGGTATAATACCGTCTGCCAAGAGTTGCCTATATATATATATATATATATATATATATATATATATATATATATATATATATATATATATATATATATATATATATATAAAACAGCTTACATATATCCTTTTGTTAATAATTTCTTAATTAAATACATTACATATCAATTTAATAACAAAGAACATCCAATTTATAATTAATTTATTTTTTAATTAATTTATTAATAATTTATATTAATACAATTGGTTTTTTATTTTATTTTTTTATTTGTTTGTGATTTTTATTTACATATAGGAAAAGAATACTATGGGTTATCAATACTATCTTTATCAATAGGTTAATGCACTAATATTTTTACCAATCTTTATATTTCACCTTATCGAACTTTCTCGGGTGGTTTCTGATATATCAGTGTTTGGGCTTCTCTTACCAGTTGAGGCTTTCAATTTAACGAGACAATTGCGCACTTCCTACCACTTTTTTCGACTTTGTGGAATCCAAACAACTTTTATATTTCAGAGGCTGATTATCTGATCAGAGTGGAACTAAATATATTTGTTATGGACAGAATCAAGTTTTTTCTCCAAACGATATGAAGACAGAGCGATAAAAGCATTATTAGACTTCTTCAGATGTGGTTTTAGTTCCTTGTTATAGTAAGTATTGTGTTGGTTTTCCCATTATAAAAACCTAAGACTTTGCATATCTGCATTTAGGATGACCTGTAATTCAAATATACGCTTAAAGTTTCACGACGGATTCTTCAGTGTCCGATAATGTTATTTTTAAATGTTTACATTTATATAGGTTTCAATAATATATTTTAAAATAGTTTATCCTAATTAATTGATAATGGAGTTTATATCATATTACTAATTCAGTGTTAGTTATTGATATATTGGAATAATAGGAAGCGATAATGAATTGGCTAATAGATGTAACACACAATTACATTAGCAACTCCATAATGTACATCAATTACAATCAGATATATACCTATAGGTAATTCCCTCCATTTGGGACATTAAGCTGGGTCAATCCATCCAACGGCTCATTTCGGCAATTTATTAATGTATATTATTACAAACCATTAGAAAATATTTTGTTTTATTTATAGTTTTTAATTGTTAGATTTTATGAAGCTTTCAGGTTTTATTAACTTACCATTTAACCATTTACGTATTTTTAACATCGTTATGGAGAGGGGAGGGAATTGAAGGGGATGCCAACCACTAATGGTTTGAAATACACGTTTGTGATACTGCCAGCTACGTTGTTATGAAGACTTGTGTCGGATACACTGATATTTATTGCATACTTTTAAAAAATCTACTAATTTTTTATCCTAAAAGGTAAAAAGTCCACTGAGAGTAGGCGTATTATTCAAAATATGCACTTTCTGAATCTGCATTTCAAAGGGAATGCATTAAGCTTTATGCATGCCCAGTGCAAAGTGCGGCTATTTAGCAGTTTACCGTTTCAGAAGTGGATTGGAATTATAAACCAACACTACTCTATAGAGTACCACAAATGAAGAACGAATTCCTCAACCGTATATGTAACAGGAAACCGTCAACTCTGTTGTTTAGATTCATATTAGGTTACAGATTTAGATTCAAATTGTTAAATACATCCCTGACATTATTTAAAAATTAATTAGAATTGTACTTAATACTTTGGTGTGGGCAACAACTTTAAGTGTGGGGAAACAAAAAATTTTTAATATTATCATCTTCCTTTAAGACTAATCAAATATTGGGACAAGGACTAGACCCATAACCGAATATGCGTTATAATAAGCCTCGTTATAATGAGAATGCAGTGTATTCATTGAAATAAATTTAAATTGCACATAATAGGTTATGACTATTGAATTAAATACCATAAACATACCTTATTCGTATTTAAATTAACATATAATTCTTCTATACTTAAATGTGTCTTCTATACTTCTTAAATTTAATTATATCCATTAAAAATTTTGTTTACTCTTTAAAAACTTTATTATATTTTATATATAATTATTGCAAGGAGAGTCATGGTTTTGAAACTTCATTTTTCCTTGTGAACCAGTTTTACTTACATATTTTTATTGATATTTCATTCTTCCAATACATCGATAAATCAATCCTTTTCGAAAAAATTCATGTTTGCAGGTATAACTTTATTCTTTAGATTTGCGATCCATTTTGGTGGAATTATCTTTCAATTCTGATCATTTGGCCCATTTTGGATTTTTATTTAAATAAGGGATTACCACGAGCTGATAACAAACTAATTAGTTATTGTCACGACAACTGTTACTCTATGAATAGTTTTTTGTCCGATTATTTAAATTTTTGTCTTTGATTAGGTTGTACGTATTTCTAATTTCCTTCACTTGTAAAAATTAATGTAAAAATTAAATTACAATTTAATGTAAAATTGTTTTTTTATCATATTCACCAATTAATTTATGCCCAATCATTTAAAAAATATAAATTTTTCCGAAAAATTATGTGTTTGAATAATTATTTGTTCTTCTGTGGACTGAGTGCACCACTAAGGAACATAAGAGGAAGAGTATGGAAGGTTGGGGATTAACTGGCTTTCCACGAATTTACAGAAAGAAAAACATACTTGAAAAACGTTTGATAATTTCCCAGAAAATAAGATGTTATTTAGTGTGTTATATACAGGCACGTATTACTTCATAAAACATCCTTTGAAATTTTGTTAAAATGTTTACATTTCCAAGAAATTCATGAATAACTTTTTTTTAATTACGGTCAAATATGCAAAATAAAAATTATATTTGTTATTCATTATGTCTTAATTCGGGCAAATAAATTGGTCCTAGTGAATTTCATGCCAGCGGAAACTAAATGCAATTACACGAGAATCCGGGCTCTAGTGATGACTAAATAAGTAGCTTATTGGAAATAACGTCTCCTGATTGGATGTGAGTTCATAACTTCCTTCCCACACCACCAACCCTACCCCTCATACCTCTATATTTGAGTTAAATGTAAAAATTAAAATATAACCCTCTTCTCAATGTAGTAACTCTAGGTTTCACGTACTGTTTTATTTTTCATATTTTCATGAGCACCATCTTTTAAAAACAATAAAATACTGATGTTAAATGAGAGGAGAATATCGGAAAATATTCACTAAATATAGGGAATTTTAGTAACTTTCGATTGATTATAACAAAAACCAAAGAAAAAATAATTGGGCGGACCGATTTTTTGTTTATTCGATATTTGGATTCTACGTTCCTTGAAACGTAAAACCTCAAATTTTGAAGGGGAGGGATGTTTTTTTTTTCTTGGTCGATTACAATGGTTTAACATACGATTACAACAGTTTTTATTTTGGAATAACTTTACAATCAGGTCGCATTATCACTGGTTCCTGCTGAACTTACTCGAAGGTCGTCGGACTTGCACACTCTAGCACCATTTGTGCTGACTACTTGGTTTGTATTCAATTGTAACATTCGTATTCATTGGAAATATTAAAATTATTACTGCTTTAACTAGATATAATTTGAAGTTAGTACTGCTGTCGACTTCCGCTCACTGCGTTCGACTAGAAATTAAAGAACACCAACGGATCCTTTTCAGTTGAGGTCGAGGGCTTACCATAATGTCAATTATTACTGCTTTAAATTATTACCACAACTTCCCCAAATCACCGGAAGTCGACAGAACTAATAATTTAAAATAATTGTAATTAAGGCAGTAATAATTTTATATCTGAAAACCGAAAATTTTCGCGATTACAATATTTCCTTTACTGTGTACATGGAAGTAAAAAGAGAGGAATATTATTTTCAAATCTCATACAGTTTGGGTATAATTCACTTTCGAATGTTCACTCATTCCATTTGTCAATACCAACTGACGTCGGGTTTGAGAAGAAGCCGCAATCACAGGGTCTAACTAATCGTGTCATGTTTTGACAAATGTTTGATATTAGCCGGTTTATATAGAACACTTTTCACTACTAACAGCGAATCCACTTTGATTTTGTCTTTGGGTTTTTGAATGATTGCCCATACGCTTTTGCGGACATTGTTAATATTTTCCACACATCCGAGAAAATTCGCCCGATTAATGCAACTACTGCCTTATTCTTTTTTTCCATCCGAGAGAATGGACAGTTGTAGTCTTACCGAAAGTAAAAATCGGGTAACAGAACGCTCTTCGTCAAATGTACTTTCTTCGAGCGGTCAAATAACCGTAACTTAGAATTTAAAGGTGATTTTTAAGTAAGAACAGGCTTCTTTTGACCGAGTCTGGCACCCGAGATTGCTATCCACTATATACCTTCTCATTATCCGTTTCTACCTCACTGATAGATCATTCAAAGTAAATCGCAATAGTGCTCATTAATCCCTCTTTTCTCTGTCTGCTGGTGTTCCTCAAGGCAGTGTCCTCGGTCACATCCTCTTTAAATTTTATAATGTCCTCACCACCTATGCTGATGACACATGCGCTATCAATCAATAATGATCCGTTTATTGCACCTCAAACTCTTCAATCACATTTCACAGACCTTGAAGAATGGTGGCATAACTGGATAATTAAAATAAATTCCAACAAATCCCATAAAATAACCTTTAAATTGACTGTTCCTGTTGAACAGATCCGCTACCTACGTCTCCATCTTGAATAACATCAACTTGGAATCCTCATACAAGACTGAAACGATAAGAAACTGCTCTCCGTTTTTGGCTACTTCAACACTTATTCACGTTCTTAACTCCCGATCAATCAAAAAAATCTCATTTACATGATTATAATAAGGCCTATTTTACTTACGGAGTTAACCTTTGGGCTCCCCTAAAAACCATCGGATTCCTCTCGTGTCTAATCATTACAATCCAAAGTCCTTCATAAAATCCTCAATGCTCTTTACTTCACGAATTACATCATCCATTATGACCTTAATGTTCCATATGTTGGATTTGTTCAACTTCAAACTCCATTCCTACTCAAGCCCGCTAGTTTCAAACCTTGCTTCGTCTTCGATTCCCGATAATCTTCCGAACCGTCTGAAAAGAAGATGGCCTCGGGACCTTCTAGTTTAGGATTGTTATTGCAGTGCCACCTATGGCTAGTTTCTCTGCATGTCTTACATGCCATTTTATCATGGTTCAAATTTACTTGTTAATACAGTTGTAAATTTCAATAAATAAAAAAAGTAAATATTAATTCAACAGCTGACTATCATGCCAGGTTGTCAACTAAAATTTACAAAAGTTTCAATTCCCAGCATTTAGAGTTGTCTTTACTACATATCTTTGATTGCATATATATCTAAATGACACACGCATGTCTTTATCTAATTTGTAATTGTCTTTGTGTGGAAGAGAATATAAAATCCTCAGTAAAGTCATCTATAATAATTTATAGAATGATAATTTTAATTATGATTTTCCTAAGAAAATGTTGTTTGACATTCATATTCGAATTAAACAAAAATCACTTCTGGGAAAGGTACTCTAATATAATTAGGAGACTCTGTTAGGAATAGAAGCCCATTCAACGGTTGATAGTGAAAACATTTTCCTGATTAAAAGGGGCACTCGAAAAGCGTCGCTTTCCTCTTCTTCTTCCGCGAGGATATTTTTAAGAAGGTTTTCTTAGCGAGGAATTATTCCACCCTTTTAAAAAACTTATTTGACTTTAATCATCAGCATTCTTAATTAAATGGACGTAAAGCTACAATTAGAAAGACTCCGGAGGTTCTCTCTTTTTTTTTCTTTTCTCTTTTTTTTTATTACAAACTTTTGAAAAGGTGACCATTCCCCTCGTTTCGTTAAGTACTAACGTCATTTGAGCTCGATGTGTTCCATTTTATCAGCCATTTAAGTGAAGTATTCAAAAGTCAAGTCCTTAATTTGTTATTATTTAAAAGCTCTGAGTTGGCAACATTCAGATTTAAAATTAATTCTTACGTTTTGGGAGGGAGGGGGAGATATTCAGAACTCAAGCCTGTCTTTTCACCCATTTTATTTTTTTATTATTATTTTTTTTTTATAATATAGCTATTCAAGGCATTATTCTAGGTCTAACACCTATCACACATCACTTTTTCCTTTGTTGAAAAATTCACCGATAGTAAAAAAGTACCACTACAACCTATGCCAAAGTTTTTTTGATCATTGTAATTGGTAAGGAAGTTCTGTTCCTTCACCAATGGTTGACAAGTAGGTGAACTGACAATGATCACGCTCAAGAACCAGCGTTAACGCCCACATTGGATACCATATTATGAAATATACACCCAACTGGCTAATCAAACTTTTAGAAATGGATGAACATAGGTACTCTTAATTATGCTTCCTCAAGCTCCAAAGTAAATTGAGTCCAGCAAACAATACAATTGGTGTTCCCAAGTGAAGAGTCTCTTGGACACGATTGATTTTTGAAAACGATCCTACTAAAATAAATACTGATATCAATAAAATTCTGAATATGTATAAAAGCTACCTACATAAAAAGGATATTTAACATTTAAAGGCTTCAGGTTATAGTGAACATTTTCATCTTTTTTGCAACAGTTATCAAATCCCACAGTATTTATTATTGCCAGCTAATTTTAAATACACAAGGATATTAATGCAAATTAGGCTATCTGGTAAACACATGATAAAGAGTTCACAATAGTCAGACTTGATCCACAAGAAGAATGTAAAAAGTGCAACAGAAAAAAGAATGAAGCACTTTATCATGTATTATTTAAGTGCCTAATATATATTGATAATATATTAATTAATTAATATATATTAATAATATTGAGTTAAGACTTCACGAAGAAAGGAAAAATTTTAATGGACTCGGAATATTCAAACATAGACGAAATGAGAAAATTGTAATCAGTTGACGTACGTATAGAAGGATCAATCTAATTAGGGATTTATTAAATTATTTGCCACTTCTATAATTTCGGTTTTATTGAAAACTAGTTTCAAATGATATACATTCCATCTTCAGTTCTGAAACACACAAAAATTCAAAAATAAGTTATTTAAAATACAGTTTGGTATTATTATTATAGATATTAAATTAAATGTAATATAAATTAGTTTTATAAAACATTTATGAATTATGAATTTAATTAAGACAAGATGTTGGTACTCACCAAGGTTTAAGTAGATAATATCAAACAGAAAAGGCTACATTGGTTTGTTCTCGCATTGAACTAGTCACTTCCATTACTGGAGATTAGCGGCAGGCAGCCCATTGCTAAATAACCAGTGCCTTTGGGACAAATTCGGCAGTGTGCTTCCGACTCACTCGGGTTCAAGGACAGTGAAAAATCGGTCTAGAACTACGGATTATGGCAGTTCGGGGTCAGCAGGCGCAAGAGGGTCTATAATTATTTTCTCGAAGCAGACCATCCATGGACCAAACCTCCGAACGGCTATTAGACATCCTAAAGAAGACAACGCGATTCACTATTTAGTTACTCGAGGTAAGGTCATCACTTTTACGCTCGGTCTGTGTGAGTCGTCTCCTGTAGGCTGACGGACCCCACATACCCGGAGGGGGGATAGTCGCGGGGTGCCTGGATTTTCCCCAGTAGACGGTCATCTATCCAAGTATTAACCACGCTCGACGTTGCGTAACTTTGGTTAAGTATTGCTAGCGCCTTAGTCCGCTCGGCCATATATATATATATATATATATATATATATATATATATATATATAACTTTTAATCTAAGTAATTTTTTTTTAGATACATCAATAGAAACATAAAATATAATCTTCATGCTTTGTAAATTAGAAAGATTAATATAATTTTGAAGCTAATTTCCTGTTGATTTCAAGTGACCTCCCAATGTGAGAACATTGCTAGTTATTAGGCCAACATAAACAAGTTTCTAAGAACTAATTTGAAAAATAATTGCATAATAAGAAAATGAGGGAAAATTCGTTATAAACATAAATAAATAGAAAGGAATAAAAAGCGATAAATATTTCATATCATCTCCATCTCATGCATAAACATAGATAAATTATAAACTATGTGAATATATTCACACTTTTTGTAAGCTGGTCGTTGATCTATCACCTTGAAGAAGTTAAAATTGTTTGTTAAATTAATTTATTTTTAATTATAATTATAGAATTTTACAAGTTTTGAACTTCGATTTTGTGATCTTTTCATATCTCGTTCTAGCCATTCGGTTGCAACACACTCCATTTATTTTTTGTTGGTAAAAATTAAATGGAAAAAATATTTTTTAAGACAATCTTAGACCATTTATCACATACTTGCTACTAGATAATATCACCCTTTTCACCTTTCAGAACTCGTCTCGCTATCTACAAGTAACAAATTATAAGAAATTATGTTACAATTAACAAATTATGCATATTATAATAGAATTTCTACTTCGGTTAATGATAACTTGCATTCTATCCTTCTAAAACTATCCTTTTTCATTCTCTTCTACCATCAAACACTAACCTAAATGCTGGATCACACGCAACAACTTACCTGATGATTTCCTTGGACAAGTAAAAGATTGTTGGTAAGGTGGAGCGTGTGGACGGAGTTACGCAAGTTTTAGAACGGAATGAAAACTGAACACTGCACTGCAGAACTGACGAGACCGACATTAACTTTTCCATCCCGATACACACCGTTCGGTTTGTATGGACGCTTTTTGTCATGTCGGAGTCAGTTTTGCTTTATTATTTAATATCACAGGAATCATGAGCGACGATAGGCATTGAATTTCTGAGTGTTTTTTTGGAAATATATAAATGCTTCTGGGCCCATAGAAAATTATGTCAAAGTATTATAATGATCCTGAAAAAAATCTTGTTTACGGTCAACTTCTACAAAAGTGTAATGTGTTGGAATAAAGATAAAGATAGAATTGGTTTGGAACATCTTTTAAGTTTAAATTATGCTCTTACCATTGGCATTGTTCTCTCCAGAAAACAACAATAAATGCCGAATTTTAGCTTCTTCAATGCAAGGGGGCCTCTGGAAATGCGAAAATGTAGCGCAAATATATACATATGCAGCCCCACCCCCGTGTATATATATATATATATATATATATATATATATATATATATATATATATATATATATATATATATATATATGGGCTCACGTTAAAGCAAATTAACTGCATATTTTTCGTCGAGTTTCCCCCAAAATAATCAAACTTTATATATATATATATATATATATATATATATATATATATATATATATATATATATATATATACATATATATATATATATATATATATATATATATATATATATATATATATATATATATACATATATATATATATATATATATATATATATATATATATATATATATATATATATATATATATATATATATATATATATAGTGCAGAAGTTTGATTATTTTGGGGGAAACTCGACGAAAAATATGCAGTTAATTTGCTTTAACGTGAGCCCACTTTTTAGTCACTCTTTTCGCTTAATAGTTCACGATGATTTTTCAAATAACAACCGATTTTTCTGAAAAACAAAATATCACTATTTTGTGACTTCTTTTTGGCAAATATCGTAGGAACTGCTATTTGTAAGAAGATCATTGTAAACTACTTTGAATTGCACTTTAATGCTTTTTTTGTTTCTTTCTGGTTATAAGATGCGTCCTAATGGTTGAAGAAATATATTGATTTACGTTTCCCGAATTTATGGTGCACTGAGCCCAAAAAACATAAATGAATTTTAAAAAAATGGACTGTTGTTTCGCCGTATTCTATTTCTCTTAGCTGTCGGTATGTACCATATGTTTATCGCGTTACAATTTTATCCTACCTTGGAGGGTGCCCTGAAGGAATACGTTGGAATTGATGACTGTCTTTATTGAATCTAAGAACACTAAGGGTGGAAAAAGTGGCAATAAGTGGACGTTAGATTCTATAAAGTGGGCGGGAAGATTCTATGTTATTGAGGAAAGCATTCATCAAAGAGATTGGTCCGTCCCTCCCTCGGCGAAGGAGCGTGCTGAATGCTGATAGGCCGCCCTGATGATATGACAGTACTGCTGATGTTATTGGTCCTAATTCCACCAATGGCCTTACACCTTTGTCTGTCCCTACCTGCCCTAATTACACTGCATTTTCACCTGTCTCGTTGATTAAGTGTGATTGTCCTGATTCGGTTATTGTGTTAACAACAGGGCCTCAGCATCCCTTTTGCACTCAGTAGCGGTGGAAGAGAGGGGGTTGTTGATTGGTTTTTAAAAACCCAATTCTCATTAAAATAAAATTTTATCTAGGAAACAATAAGAAAGTCAGTCAATAAAAAACAGAGAAATAGCCTCTTTTTTTTAAAAATAAATATCTTAAATCACAACTCAAACCTCACGGTAAATTGGATGAATAAAATAAAGAACAGGCACAAGGAAGAGCAGTCCCCATCTAGTGGCATCTCCTCCTAGCGTGCTATGAACATGAATTGCAAGTGAAGAGGGTCTATCATCCAGCTCTTTTTCAGGCTTCTAGAGGCGTTACCCCTGAGACATTGTATTAAGCATGTATTTGAGATGCTTAGATCCAAAAATGTTTCAGTAAGTAAGTGTAAGTTTTCAGACCTAGTTTGATGGTTTGTCCATAGATGTTATTATGTAATCGACTGTTGTAGGTGTGAGGCAGTAGGTAATATGTTTTTAGTCACGTTACAAGGTGCTTTTTTGATATTTTTATTGGAAAATTAATAGTTTTCTAAGTGTATCTTTTTATATGGTGATATGGGTTTAAGTGAGGATGTATTTAATTTCAGTCTCAGTTTCAGTTTTGAAAGTATGGAAAAAATGAATAAAGTAGTTTGAATCGTTTGCTAATGGTCATCCGCTTCAATTTTGCATCTCCAAATCATCCTTCGATAGTAAGGATGATTCGATTTAGCCCAAGATAGTGTACTGTGTATGTCTGTGGATATTGTTGCCTACATAAACTGAAAGGCAGGCAGGTATGTCAGGTGTGGAGATTTGTCGTGGTTATCTCGGATTTTACACTCTTTTAATATTAAGTCAGTGAGTCCCAGTAGGGGATCCAGGATTTAAGTAAATTGTTGAAGGTCACTGATCAAAACTGCGATAATAAAAGGGACAATAATGTTTTAGAGAGACAATTTTTTCTTGACACATCCTTATTTTTAGTAGCTGAAGCAGTCTTAAAACCCATCATTTACGCAACTCAATTGTATTTCTTTCTTTTTACGATTTTTTTTTTTTTTTGGAAGGGGGAATCTTTAGCCCGAAAATGCTTCCTTAAGTTCGCTCGTGGTGAGTTCTGTTAGGACCTTAAATTGCGTCGTCGTAGACATATATTTGAATTATTGTAGGCTTGAAATTAATTAATTTTTTATAGTATTAATGTAACGCATTGTAAATTAAGTATAGGACAAAATAATTGAATAGTATCGATTGTATAAATAAGTGATTACTTTTTTTAATAAATACTTTACTAAGAGCATGATTAAAATGAATCACCAATGAATTTGATAATCAGTTGAGCGCCTATGAAAACGGACCAACTTTCTTAATAGATTTTGAGGCGCCGTTCTGGCAGCTACTGCTCATACCTAGGTATGGTATACCAATTTATCCTGACTCCTGAAGGGAACAGCTATCCCGACATGTGGCAGAGCTAACAAGCATAGAAGGCTGCGAACCAATCTGGACCAGAAGGTAGCACGTGTGCCCTGGCCATCTGGAACGACCGAATCCAGATAAGGCTAGAGCTGGGGCTCGTTTTAGATAAATAGAAAAAGTTCCCCGACCAACTTTATACCCGCTTCTCGGCAGTCTATACTCCCTTTCTCCCAACCTCATGTTGTTTTTTTTTTTTTTTTTTGTGTTTCTCTCCCCCCCCCTCCAAAGCGAGTTCATCCTTTCCCTTCAAATGTATTCTATCATTATTATATTGAATATAATTTTCAAACAACCTAGATTCTGGGCTTAAAGTGTGTTAAGCAGTAAACAACTATTAAAAGGAAGAGCTATATTGGCCTTCCATCAAATTATTTATTGCGTTCATATCATAATATTATAATAATGCTGACGTTGCGGGTTTGTTCCGTCATCATCAGGACATTTTTCTTGTTTGCTTGCATATAATTGTCGATAGATAAATTACTATATTGTCACAGACAGGTATGAGCCGAAGGCTTGATTGCAGCATCATTCTCAACAATGTGACGATATAGTCATTTATTATAGCGGGATAATGTAATTTATGTAATTAATAATAATAAAGGGAATAGTAAAATTATATACGATGATGGATAATTTTTTTTACAATTATGGATAAGGTGCCCGAATTCCATCCCGTCGCAACGTGTCACGAGAAAACGGGATAAGAAATCACAAATCGTATTTTTGTCTTTGAAAGGTTTATTATTTTTTTTAGGTCATTAAACAAAAACATGGTAGGAATAAACATTTACTATAATATAAACTTACATAAATTATACAGAACCTTTAAATAAAGATTTCAGAAACTTACAAAAACTACATATAGAAAATTAAAAAAAAAAAAAATAAATAAAAAATGCTATACTCGCAATAATTTAATCGTAAATAAATATCGTCATTATCTTATTTAAACATTAGGTAATTTAAAACATTTTGATAATTTTTTCTATTTTCTATTTTTTTCAATGTCAATACTCACTTTTCTAATAGTTGATAAAGCTGGGGTTCAGATGAAAGATTATAAGATTAATTTTGACATAAATAAGTGAAGTTTTTCTTGTGCGGTATTCCATGAAATATCTTATATCCTTGTGTCGGTCTTCTAGTGCTTCTTTTGATCAATGTTCCATAGGTGTAATAAAAAAGGAAATAATGTCAGGCCCGTGTAATAGTAATTTAAACAACGAGACTGGTATACGATAGCATCAATAATGCCTCTAATATAAATCTTTGGTTTCACAAATTAATTCAGTGAATTTTGGTATATTAATTAATTTACCACTTGAAATTATTTTCAAAATGGTTTCCAAGTTAATAATTAATGAAATGTCTATCCCTGTAATTTCGATGCTTTCGAATTTTTAAAAAATCTTCTTGCAGTGTCACTGTCATTAGTAGAACTAAAAAGAGGTTTTTGGCATAATGATTAATAATTCCATTTTCTATTTTATTGCAAGCTGAATTATCGTTTTGTTTTTCTCGAAAAAATTTTTTACATCTCCTCTGACTTTCCACGTTTGTAGTGGAAGCCTGTAACATTATCTCACAATTTTCCCTAGATAATCCTTTATTTTTTTCCGAGGATTCACATAAATTAAATCCTGCCATGAAATATTCATATAAAATATCACACCTGATATCTACTGAGTCACTGCGCCAGACTTCATGTAGCTGGTAATTGCTTTTTAAATCTAAAAGCGTAAAATTACGGTGAACGGGCAGCCGGAAGCATATAAAATAAAAATAAAAGTAATTAAACAAAGTAATTTAGGTTGAATTATGAAAAAAAGGTTATTTAAAGATTTTTTAAAAATCGATCCTAAATTTGAACAATCGCCAAAAAATTCTTTTCAAAATACTTTTGGGCAAATTGATCAGATGAAAAAATAACACAAGACTGGAACTTGTAAGTTGTCAAAAGACAAATGAGAATTTTGGATCCTAATTGACATAGTAAATATTTACAAACCGTACTCCTTTTGATCTTCGCTATTTGCATCAAAATTTCAATTTAATTCTTACCTTCAAGTCTTTGTTTTTATTTTGAAATTATGATGCTTTCTTTTTGTTCAAAGGTTCTATTTTTTATCTCACCCCTAAAATAAAAAAAATGTCCTAATTACTTATACTTACTTACTTCCAGTTACAAACTTGTATATACCCTTCCATAGAACTGCTTCCTTCAAAAGATCCTTTACCTTTCGCGCTACTTCATTTTGGAATTCCTTACCTAACTCCATTCGCAAATCCTCATCCTTGAACTCCTTCAAGCATCAATTATTTTTTCACCTCCTTAACTATCAATTTTCCGCATTTATATAAGTACTATAGTTATATATATCTTCATTTTAACTGTTTACAGTTTCATATTTATTATTTCTATTGTCTGTTAGTGTAAATAGGTAGGTGCACATATATATTAAATTACTATTTAAATGTCAGCAATTATTAAAATCTCCAATTAAAAATTAATATTTAACTTTTCTTAATTATTCACTGTATGTAAGCTAGACAAATAGTGCAAGTACTGAACTTTTCTGTTATTCTAAGTCCCAGAATAAAATTTTCATTCATTCATTCATATTTCATTTTTTTTATTCTTGAACAAAGCTCTTGACACTGTGCGCCGCCTAAATTCGTCCCCTCCTCTCCGTTATTGCTGCTACCTGCATAAAAAATCTTTAAATACTTCAGTAGCACTTAGTTGACTGTTGATAGTAACATTTTTGTGTTTGGACTCAGCATTTTTCGACAATAGAACGAGAAGAAGGGTAGTTATAGATTTTGTTCAATTTCAGGACGCTATTTTGGTGAATCAAGGAAAGATACTTTTTATTTTATCTTTAATATTCGCAGGCTAGAGTATTGTTTTATTATAGTTTATTTTGAGCAAAGATTGTACAAAATTTCAATAAGAAGTATCCTAATGATGCTTTAACTTGGAAAGAAAGATGAAAATCGTTTTTGAAATTTCATTTATACAGTGGCCTTCTGGTTTAGAGGTTTAGTTTTGTTTGTACACAGGACTTTTTATCAGATGGATTTACAAATATAATTTCTGAACAAGGATATAAAAATAAATAATTATTATGCTACCCAAGGTTATAGCGCCGGCAACCACCATGGAAAATCTAGCGTGGAGTCGGATACCATTTGTATACGATAATCTAAGCAATTAGCCAATTATCTAACCAGGAATCAGAAGGGATCTAATTCTGAGGCAATTAGGTCTGCTACAATCATCACCGCGGGTCGTCTTATTAACTAACATGGGGGAGAGGAGAGTTGGGGAGGCTGATGGTGTGATCTCGGCACTGGTGGGATGTTGTGGGATTTAGACCCATCAGCTCCTATAGGGTCGTGCCGCCTTAGGGACGGGTATTAAATATAATAACTCCAATTAACTAAAGAAATAATAATTAACAGTAATATTATAGATATATATTACCATAAATGTAAATATTTAATGCATGAGGATTGTTGCATAATTTATAAACGACCGTTATATTCTTCTTCAATTACTTCTGATGCTTTCTATACCAATGATTTTCTATTTTAATTTTCTTTATGAGATAATAATAATAAGGACTAACGAACCCGAAGGTTCGATCCGGATAAAATCAGCAATCTCTGTATGCAAACATCCTTCTGCAGTATCCCGTCAAAACCCAAATCTTCCCATATTCGCCTCGGCCTATCCTTAGGCGTTTACCTGCTGATTCAGCGCTGATTGACTTTTCCAGTCGCCGAAATGCTATCTCTGCAATTAAATATACAGGATGAAGGGCAAGAAATTAAGTCTAAAGCCTCGTTTACACGGTGAAAGTTCTCTGTTGTGATAGTACTACTATTACAGTGAGACAGTGTGATCGTGCGGTAATGCCATTCTCTAGACGCTGTCATTAAACCTTGTTATAGCGGATGTTGAACCGCTGACTGAAAACTTAAGTAGTACGTAAGTGAAAACAAGGGGATCCCAAATATTATGGTACAACTTACCGATTCCACTTTTCATATAACAGATTGTACACTAACTACCTGATCATATGGTATTAATATTAAGAATTCGTCTTCAAAAAAAAAAAAAAAAATTAATTAAAAAAGCTTATTAAAAAAAAATCTGATGTGGATATCCCATGATTTCCTTGTACACCTTTTAAACTATAAATCGGTGGCTCAAAAAGTGGCCATTAATTTGGTTACTAGTTTTCGAATATAGCAGTATCTCAAAAACGATACTCGGAGTCGCGACATCAATCTATTGACACACACACAAGCTCTTGTTTCTTGAGGTCTTATTCCGTTATTATATGTCGTTTTTTTCAGTTGGTAACAAGTTCTTAAAAGATTTCTTTAGGTTCCATGACAGCATTAGAACTGTATATGTCACTAGATAAAGCATTGAAAATCGATGATTTTAACATTTTAAGCTGAAGAAACCGCCTAACTTATATATATATATAATATATATATATATATATATATATATATATATATATATATAAGTTAGTTGAGTATATATATATATAGTATATATATATATATATATATATATATATATATATATATATATATATATATATATATATATATATGTGCGAGATCCGAATAAACGTACGAACGTACGTACGTACAGACGCCACGACGAAACTAGTCAAAATGGATTCAGAGATGGTCAAAATAGATTTTTCCGTTGAAATCTGAAAACCGAAAATTTTAGCGATTACATTACTTCCTTTACTGCGTACAAATATGCGTACTGAGAATTATGTTCAAAAATCCTAAATCAAAAGTAAGGCAACAGTAAGGCAATGTTAGGCTTGATGGTGCTCAACTTGATTTTTAAGTCCTCTTCAACAGTGTGTGCTTTCGCCTTTACTACAGTAACCATTCTGAATCATTTTTATTAAATATTTTTTTTATTCGTCTTATAATTGGTTATTTCGATAATAATTTTTAAAAATTGTTTAACCCTCATTGAACATTTTAAAAAGATGAATTTTTCATGACTTTGGAATGACATGGAAAGTTCTTGCGTATCTCCAGTGACACGCGTACCTTGGTCTGGAAACCCCTGAACTAGACAGTTCATTTGTTCCAGTGATACATGGATTTTGTTTTTACATTAAAAATTAATTAAAATTCATGCCTTAGGATTAATTATTTACCAATTTAATAATTGATAAATTGTTACTTTAACTAATTGAATTGCTATTTTATTAACTTCACTCCCAAAACTGGGTTTTTGATGCGATTATATGGTATGTTTTATAAGAAGTTCCTAGATTATTTGCGAATATATTATATTGTAGCCTCGTTTAAGTTGTCACGATAGTGAGATAGTGTGGTAATGTCCTTTTCTTCTCGCAGACAATGAACCTCGCGACCGTAGGAAAAATCGGCTATTAAACATAGTTTTATTACCCCTCTTCAAGATCAGAAATAATAAAAACATAATTTTGATAAGTATGTAAGGATAGGCAGATAGGTAGATAAAGTAAAACTCACTGTCAAGGCGTATTATATGTGGCAAATAACGTGATAGGTGCCGTCAGCTATCGCGTCAAACATGATAGTGCGATAGTACTTCCACGACCGTGAATACTGTCATGACGGCAATTATCCTACAGTTTAAAAGTTAGCATTAGTTGCCTCCATCGATGCAACTATCGCGATTACTGTCACTCTGTTTATCGGTCCTTCACCGCCTAAATTCTCCAGTCATCTTTCGGAACATTTATTCTATGCAATACTTTATTTCCGAAAACCATTACGCACTGTTCTTCTTTAAACGTAGTTTGGACAATTTTCGCATTCTCAAAAACATTAAGGAGAATAATCATTTGGAAATAATACATTTTTGGATTAATATACTTAAATTCTCGTAAATACCAATAAATACCTACTAATAAAATTTTCAATAAGACAAGGATTATTCCATTCTATTGAAATATATTTTATAAACATTATAAAATGGCGTAATGTTCATTAATTTTTGATTTTCTAACATTGTTCTATTAAAACTTTTATCTAACTTAATTGAGTGATTATGGAAAAAAAAATCTGGTGCGCGCATGACACAACTTCCCTACTTGAAATAAATTTAAAAAATTGAATTTAGTTTCCATTAAACGATCTAACAACATAAATTGTTATATGCAACAATCACTGAAGTTTATGCGTTTTTCGTTGCTCTCCAGTACCTTCTACTACTTTATATGTATA
This sequence comes from Rhaphigaster nebulosa, assembly GCA_948150685.1. Classification (NCBI taxonomy): domain Eukaryota; kingdom Metazoa; phylum Arthropoda; class Insecta; order Hemiptera; family Pentatomidae; genus Rhaphigaster; species Rhaphigaster nebulosa. The sequence goes on along the minus strand of OX411312.1, from coordinate 17,210,978 downwards.
ATATTAATTTTCTAAAATATTTAGCTTTCCAACGGTATACTTTGCAACTATATTAACACTCATATTTTGGAAATTTTTTGTTCTACAGCTAATTATTCAATTCTTTCATAGTTTATATTTGTCCATTTTTCATTACTCCTAACAAGGAGAGGCGGTTAATTATTTCAAATAATGAAAATTAAAGGTACTTTAGATGAAGCAATTTTGAAAATTTGGCTTTCAATAAGCATAAAGACATAGCTGATATTAAATACCATTTAATGATACATTGATAGCTGTCAGAGCTGTTTTCAAGAAAATTGTAAACATGTTTATAATCGAACAGAAAAAGTTGCTGTAACATCAGAGGCATATACCTATCTTAAATACGGAATTCCAGTTACGTTCAATTTTTTGTTTTTGAGCAAGACTTACCACAGACACACACACAGACACGTAGAGAATTTTGCGAGACTTGGTTATTTGGACTCAGGGGACCTTAAAACAAGTTTTTCCATTGAAAACTCGGATTGGAAATTTTTCCCGATCGCAATACTTTCCCTTATTATATATTTCATAGATTGGTAAGAGAAAGTAGAAAAACTTACTGCATCAATGAATTTTGTGCCATATTTAGTACGAATATAATAATTTTTCGATGTTTAATCTGATATTAAGAAAAAGATTTTTTAATAATCAATTGAAAGCAGTTATGATTTGGCTCAATACGATTTTGTTGAGAAATAGAAACCTTTCGTCTCGTTTTGAATCATTCGAAAACTTTAATACATACTCTGGTCTGGGGAATGCATCAACGCTCTATGCGATTGCGGGAACATTAATGGGAAAAATCCTAACACTGCATTGACAAAGGACTCGAAAATGTTTGGGCATGTCTTTGATTTTGATTAGGCTAGACTGATTCGAAAAGGGAGAAAGAAAGATATTTGAGGCTATGGACATTGCACAAAATTTGGACACTGCTGTTAATTATAAGACTGATAGTTTAAATTTGAATTATTTTCACACTGAAATGCTAAGCATTTTAGACAAAACTAATAACTCTGACTAGATTGCCTCTGTATTTAATTTGTTTGTGGTGTTTATGTTTCTTAATTTTTTATTGCTGTTTTTATTAACTATTAACTTTCTCTATGTGCATTTTTACTTTTTTAGTATTTATATTGATTATTTGATTTATAAATTTGGTCTTTTATTACGCTTTTGGCTGTTTAATGTGTGTTTCTTTCTTTTTCCTGTTTCCTGCTAAACAGCTGTGTGAATATAACCTTCCTATGCTGTTGCCCTGTTACCTACTATTTTTTACTTCAGTATATACTTGATGTATAGCATTGATGTGCTGCCTCTAGTTATTACGTATTTTTTAGACTGTTGATTTGAGATGTGCTGTGTTTTGCGATCTTGTTTTTTCTGCCCTGATGATGCCTAAATTGACGAAACGTTGACAGGTTGGTTGTTTATCGATATTTTTATGTCTCAAAAGTTCGCGTTTGTAATCTTAAAATTATATCCCAGCATTTAAATAATTATCTAACGTTATATAATAAAACGTGAGAATTGTAATTTTAATACAATACGGAATGGTAATGAAACTTCTTAAATAAACAATAATAAACAATGACAACAGTGATTAAATAAACTAATTACGATTTCAGTTTCCCACTTCGTTTTTCGCTTAAAAGGTTAAATAAACTAACCTTTCATTTAAATATTGAAACTATTATTGCTCTTTGAACTTGAATACTTAGGTAATTTTTTTAATGTATTTTTCCCACTTGCACAACAATAAAATTACTAATGTAAAAAGCTTAATTGTCTTACTTTAATCATTTATTTTCTTAAGCATCACAGTAATCCTGTGAGAAAAGAGTTCGTTCACACACTTAGCATTCAACATGTATATATAGTTGATCGTAGATACAATATTAAATATAGTTTGAGAGTTTTATTCAATAAAATCGAGGAGAAAGATAAACAATAATCTAAGAATTTGTAAAATAGGTCTACAGTTATATAACTGCACCAATAAATAAAATAAGAAATAGACTCAAAGATCCTAAATCAACATGATTCATTAAAATTAGAATAAATGTTAACAACATTGTATTAACAACCACGCAATGTGTCAATTTATAAGTATTCCAAACTAATTAAAAATAATTCATTAATTCAATAAAATTAAAATATTTGATATGGACAACACATGACTTCCTTGCACGCTTATTAAACTATAAATCGGTGGCTCAAAAAGTGATCATCAATTTGGTTACTAGTTTCCGAAGATTGCTGTGTCTCAAAAATGACACTCGGCGTTGCGACATCCATCTATTGACACGCACAGACACATTCTTGTTTCTGGAGGTCTCATTCCGTTATTATATGTCGTTTTCCTTCAGTTCGTAGTTTCCAAGAGATTTCTTCATGTTCCGTGACAACATTAAATCTGTCAATATCACTAGATAAAGCATTGGAAATCGACGATTTCGACATTTTAAGCGGAAAAACCCACTTAACTAATATCTTATTCTCCTGCTGCAGACTTGTATATCTCACAAATGGGGAGGAAAACCAGTATTTTACACTCAATTTTAACATTAAAACAAGTAATAAAAATGTTTATTAGATTGGAAACCAAATCACGTTTGTGACCTTTATTACCGAAACATTTTTAATTTAAATATAATTTAAATATAACCTTCAAGTAAAGCTCCCTTTTCGGCTCACCAATTTTAAGCAAAATCTAGTAAATACATTCATATCGATATAAAAGTTCTATTTACCAAATGTAAGATATTTTACATTATATTTTAATATAATTTTTGATGAAATTGTAATATGACCTTCAAGTAAAGTACCCCTTCCGGTCTCCCAATGTTAACCAAAATTTATTATATTATTTAAATCAATAAATATGTTGTAAATACTAAATTTGAAAAGCTTTGCATAGTATTTTAATATAATTTTTGATGGAAATCAATTATGACCTTCAAGTAAAGTACCACTTCCGGTGATCAAGCAGTGACCAAAAAGGGATGTTTACAACTAGATTTTACCACAATCCTAAATACAAAATTTCAACTTTCTACGGCTGACCGTTTTTGAGTTATGCGAGATACGAATGTACGTACGAACGTACGTACGTACAGGCGCCACGACGAAACTAGTCAAAATGGATTCAGAGATGGTCAAAATGGATATTTCCGTTGAAATTTGAAAACCGAAAATTTTCGCGATTACAATACTTCCTTTACTTCATATAAGGAAGTAAAAAGATAAAAATACTTGAAATAAAATAAAATGGAGAAGTCTTCCATCAAAAGTCAATATAACTACTTTCAATTATTTCCAAAAACCTTAAACATTATTTTGATAGAATCTCACGTAGGTTGATAAATTAAATTTTGATTGAAAAGACTGATTATCAAAGATTATTTGACAAGGAAAAATTCAAGTTTTGAAGGAAACTAAATTACATTCAAATGCAGAATCTGCCAAGATTTTTTTTTTTTTTTTTATTAAAAGTGGATATATTGATATTAGTTAGAAGTCCTTAATAGTCCTTAATTTCTTTAAAAAATAAATTAAGATATAGTGTGCAAATATTTATTTATCTATTAACATAAACGTATATATAAATATGAATATTTCATATAAACACGATGAAATAATACAGTTTTCAGTCCAAAATAACTAGGAAGATTATAATAATATAAATTAATTTTGTCCAACGATTATCTTCCAATAACTTCTTTATTACTAAGTTTTTATAACACTTTAACGTTTCGAGGGTTTGTTCCCGTCCTAAGATCAGATTTCTAACATTTTTCTATAAAATTTCTGTTGTCATAAGCTATAAAAAATTAGCCAGTCATATTATTTTAATCAATTGACAGATATTTGGCTGTCAGCTCAACTTGTCCAAAGAAACGTTACTGGGAACTTATTCATTACTATTTGGAGGGGAAAAAAGGAAAAGCACATTTTTCCTTTTTATCAAGCTGAAAAAAGTGTTAATGTGAAAATTGTTAGTTCATATAGATAATATTAATTTTATTTTTGTTTTATTTCTTACATGTGCATTTTTATACGTGTTGTCTTTTATGCATGCCTATTTTTTGTTACGTTTTATAACGATCATTAAAATGTTTTTATGATTTAGAAAGGATCTATAGAAAATTTAAAAAAAAATCATAAAAGAGGCCTGGGAAGGGCGGTCGGGACCACCTGGACCCTCCCTCCCTCTGCTTTCTGCTTTCTCCTTAATTCCCGAACTGTGTATGTACAATGATTTTTAGTTCTATTTTTAGCTTTTGGTCTCTTAATGTAATTATGAAGAACTGAAAACTTGTTTTACTCTCCAAAGCTACTGAATTTAATTCAATGAAGATTCGTGGGGTTCTTTAAAGAAAAATTGATTCATATTGAAACCATAAGATATTAGATGAAAAAATAATTTGTAATTTAAAATATTTTTTTTTATTTCTAATTTTTCACGAATGTTCTTCAACTTAAATATCCTCAATTTTTTTTTCTTCTATTTACCAAGGCTTGCCTTCTCTGATGTCGTGTCCTTCCATCTTACGTCCACTTCGTATTTCACCTTATTTTTCTTCTTCCTTTTAATTCCTATTCCATACTATCTTTGGGAAAAAGACTGATTATCAAAGATTATTTGACAAGGAAAAATTCAAGTTTTGAAGGAAACTAAATTACATTCAAATGCAGAATCTGCCAAGATTTTTTTTTTTTTTTTTATTAAAAGTGGATATATTGATATTAGTTAGAAGTCCTTAATAGTCCTTAATTTCTTTAAAAAATAAATTAAGATATAGTGTGCAAATATTTATTTATCTATTAACATAAACGTATATATAAATATGAATATTTCATATAAACACGATGAAATAATACAGTTTTCAGTCCAAAATAACTAGGAAGATTATAATAATATAAATTAATTTTGTCCAACGATTATCTTCCAATAACTTCTTTATTACTAAGTTTTTATAACACTTTAACGTTTCGAGGGTTTGTTCCCGTCCTAAGATCAGATTTCTAACATTTTTCTATAAAATTTCTGTTGTCATAAGCTATAAAAAATTAGCCAGTCATATTATTTTAATCAATTGACAGATATTTGGCTGTCAGCTCAACTTGTCCAAAGAAACGTTACTGGGAACTTATTCATTACTATTTGGAGGGGAAAAAAGGAAAAGCACATTTTTCCTTTTTATCAAGCTGAAAAAAGTGTTAATGTGAAAATTGTTAGTTCATATAGATAATATTAATTTTATTTTTGTTTTATTTCTTACATGTGCATTTTTATACGTGTTGTCTTTTATGCATGCCTATTTTTTGTTACGTTTTATAACGATCATTAAAATGTTTTTATGATTTAGAAAGGATCTATAGAAAATTTAAAAAAAAATCATAAAAGAGGCCTGGGAAGGGCGGTCGGGACCACCTGGACCCTCCCTCCCTCTGCTTTCTGCTTTCTCCTTAATTCCCGAACTGTGTATGTACAATGATTTTTAGTTCTATTTTTAGCTTTTGGTCTCTTAATGTAATTATGAAGAACTGAAAACTTGTTTTACTCTCCAAAGCTACTGAATTTAATTCAATGAAGATTCGTGGGGTTCTTTAAAGAAAAATTGATTCATATTGAAACCATAAGATATTAGATGAAAAAATAATTTGTAATTTAAAATATTTTTTTTTATTTCTAATTTTTCACGAATGTTCTTCAACTTAAATATCCTCAATTTTTTTTTCTTCTATTTACCAAGGCTTGCCTTCTCTGATGTCGTGTCCTTCCATCTTACGTCCACTTCGTATTTCACCTTATTTTTCTTCTTCCTTTTAATTCCTATTCCATACTATCTTTGGGAAAAAGACTGATTATCAAAGATTATTTGACAAGGAAAAATTCAAGTTTTGAAGGAAACTAAATTACATTCAAATGCAGAATCTGCCAAGATTTTTTTTTTTTTTTTTATTAAAAGTGGATATATTGATATTAGTTAGAAGTCCTTAATAGTCCTTAATTTCTTTAAAAAATAAATTAAGATATAGTGTGCAAATATTTATTTATCTATTAACATAAACGTATATATAAATATGAATATTTCATATAAACACGATGAAATAATACAGTTTTCAGTCCAAAATAACTAGGAAGATTATAATAATATAAATTAATTTTGTCCAACGATTATCTTCCAATAACTTCTTTATTACTAAGTTTTTATAACACTTTAACGTTTCGAGGGTTTGTTCCCGTCCTAAGATCAGATTTCTAACATTTTTCTATAAAATTTCTGTTGTCATAAGCTATAAAAAATTAGCCAGTCATATTATTTTAATCAATTGACAGATATTTGGCTGTCAGCTCAACTTGTCCAAAGAAACGTTACTGGGAACTTATTCATTACTATTTGGAGGGGAAAAAAGGAAAAGCACATTTTTCCTTTTTATCAAGCTGAAAAAAGTGTTAATGTGAAAATTGTTAGTTCATATAGATAATATTAATTTTATTTTTGTTTTATTTCTTACATGTGCATTTTTATACGTGTTGTCTTTTATGCATGCCTATTTTTTGTTACGTTTTAATTTAAATTTCTTTACTTGTCTTAAAATTATTCTGGTGTCACCTATTTTTTTGTTTTCTTGGAAGAAAATAAACATTATTATTTAGGCGCTCTAAGATTTCCATTTTTATTATTTCTTATAATTTTTAATTTAACAGGCGTATTCAAATGATAATAACATTATACAAAACAGTTGCTGGCTGTTATTATTAGGTAAGGAAATTTATTTTTTTAATTATTTCGCTCTCTCTTTCTCTCTCTCTCTCTCTCTCTCTCTATATATATATATATATATATATATATATATATATATTTTATATATATGCATATGTATGTACATATATAATAATACACGAATATAACATTTTTTTATATTTGGGTGGGAGGGAAATATTAGGGGGTATTTTGGCTCTGGCTGAGGGAAAATCTGACCGACTAGAAGAGAAATTTAATAAATTACGGTGGAAACGCTGTTCTTTAATTACCTACAAGTTATAATTTATTCATATAAAAAAAGAAAAAGTTCCTTCCATAGAAATCACATTTCAAATTTCTCTCAACAATCTCTGTATACTGAGACTGCTAATAACTGACATTTGTATCAAAATAAAATATGTTCTCGGTGTCACTTTACAAAAAGAAAACAAATGTGAGAGCCGACATCCCTCCCGCAGACCATGAAATAAAAGATTACATTTCCCGGGGGAAATATGCTTAAAATATGTAGTCATGTAAGTATAATACCTTCTAGGAAGAGCGGTAACGGATTCATTACATTTCCAACCATCCAAAAGTCCAATACAAAAGTCAAAGGTTTTTACCTGTATTGTACATCGGGAAAAAAAAAAAAAAAATTGAATACCAAGGAAACTCTTTTATGTTTTAATATTAAAAAATGTATTAAGTTTTATCAAAGTCAAAAGATTTTTATGATAATTAACCGATCTTAAACAAAAAACTATGGATTCACCGCTAATTAGCATTTCATTATTTTGTAACTGTTATTACCTTTTAGCAGTTTTTTACTTGCTATTGAGATTTGTAACAGCTATAATACAGGTTATATTCTTCCTCATTTAAAATTTAACATCAATTAAACTAGAAGCAGTTGAAAGAATCTTTTAATGTTTTAGAATATATTTTATTTAACTGCTGTCACATGAAAATAGGTCTGAGTTTCATTTATTTTAATTTTTTTTTTTAAATAACATTGTAATTGTAGTCCTCAATAACTTATTATTATTAATAAATTGACTAGTTTATTTTGTTTAAAAAAAAAAAGTTATATTGGAAAAGTAATTTAAAAACAAGTTAAGTAGGTAATAAGAGTAGCAATGCCCACATCCAATATATTAGCAATTTCTGTTGTTTTTTTGGATAGCGGGTTTTATTTCATTTTTTTATTTTTATTTCTTTTTTTACTACTGTTATTCTTTGATATATCATTGTATAGAGTCGATGCCTTTTCTATCCTGATGATGGCTGAATTGGCGTTATTACCGGTTTTATTATTTACTGCTATTTGAGAGACTTAATGCTTTGTTTTTGGATAATAATATACAGGGCTGTAACAAGATTTTTCGCAAGGGAGCATGCTTAATTTTGCAGTCCCTCCTGCCATGCTTCCCCTCCAATAAATGTCAAAAGTATTGTAGGTACAGTGAAGTCTCGCTTATCTGAGTTGGATGGGCCCGTGAGCTTATGGCAATAATGCATATTTCGGAGTGTATATACATAATTTCAAAACATTTTTACATAAATGAATTTCAAACCTTATATATAAAAAATATGTTTTGTTTTCCTAGGCTCTTCAAGGCCTCTCGTTTGGTAGATGCTCCATTTCTTGAAAAGAAGAACGTCTGCAGGCTGATTTCATCTTGTTGTTCCGCGTATTGCAATGCTTTTTCCAGTCAATGAAACCTTCGTGCCTGGCTGATTTTGGGCGTGCTATCTTCATTCCCATTGTCCTATTACTACCGTCTCATCGCCGACTTATCGATTTACTGAGTTCCTCTCTATAGTCACTCACAAGCAACTGTTTTGAGTTCTTCAACATCGCCGCCTTGCTCACAGCTGGTGGGTATGTCCGATTTCAAGTGCGATAAAGCTATAATTATATTCATATTTTACCTATATCACCATCAGGCTCTTCGTTACGTTTTTTAGTCTCCTTTTCTCTGCTACTCGGTTTTAATGATTTTTATATAGTATCTCTGGTAATTTCTGCCCAAGCATGTCCTTAGCAATGGATGCGTAATAAATACTTATTATAATAACGATCATTAAAATGTTTTTATGATTTAGAAAGGATCTATAGAAAATTTAAAAAAAAATCATAAAAGAGGCCTGGGAAGGGCGGTCGGGACCACCTGGACCCTCCCTCCCTCTGCTTTCTGCTTTCTCCTTAATTCCCGAACTGTGTATGTACAATGATTTTTAGTTCTATTTTTAGCTTTTGGTCTCTTAATGTAATTATGAAGAACTGAAAACTTGTTTTACTCTCCAAAGCTACTGAATTTAATTCAATGAAGATTCGTGGGGTTCTTTAAAGAAAAATTGATTCATATTGAAACCATAAGATATTAGATGAAAAAATAATTTGTAATTTAAAATATTTTTTTTTATTTCTAATTTTTCACGAATGTTCTTCAACTTAAATATCCTCAATTTTTTTTTCTTCTATTTACCAAGGCTTGCCTTCTCTGATGTCGTGTCCTTCCATCTTACGTCCACTTCGTATTTCACCTTATTTTTCTTCTTCCTTTTAATTCCTATTCCATACTATCTTTGGGAATCTTTCGGACGCCATTCTTTGTTCATGCCCAAACCAGGATATCCTTTTTCCTTCTATGGATGTGGGAATGTTCGCGATTATCTCCATGAGTTGTCTAGCCTATCCCATCTCTATTTTCTAGCTGCAGTTCTATAGCAGTCCACTTCAGCAACTAACTTTTAAAGCGTTAATGATCCATTCATTCGTGGCATGCACCTTCTCCTATTACCCGTTCTATATCACTAGTGGAAGTGCTTTGATGATCTTCCATATTAACTTTAAAACGTATTAAACACTACATTGAGCACAACTATTAAAATGTATTAAATAGATTTCATTGTATATTATTAGTATATTATAATATTAAAATTACGTAATGGATCCCCTCCCTTTTGTGTATTACGTTCAGTGCTTTTTTTTTTTTTTCCAGGAGTATAAGGATGTTCTCTGAAATGATATGGCCTCATTCAGTTATTTCTTATATATTACAGTAAACAAAAAAATAATAAAAAATACACATGCTCGCAATTTGCATAAAATGTCTTAATATAAGCGACACATATGCACTAAACGAAAAAATTAACAGCTACCTTTTGTATAAGAATTAATTTTTTTGCTGCTCCCTTTTGTGATTAAACTGCGGCTGAATGCTCGGGTGAGAGAGCTTAAAAGATTAGGCGTTCGGGTGAGCGTGGATTTTTCACGCATGATCCTTCTTTTTCTACAGGATAATTTTTCAATTAAAATTCTTTATTCAATATCTACCGAAAACTGTGGGAAAAAAAAAGCAACTAAACTACTTTAAATGATGTTGGAAACCGATTTCTATATTAATATTATTTTTTCATCAACGACATGTAAACCAGAACAAAAATCATTAAACATTTTCTTGCGTGAACACTTTTGTTCTTTACGCGACTTAGAGGTTGATTTGTAAATAACAGAATTGTTAAATTTTGTCGTTATTAGACCTATGAGAAATAATGGTACCATGCTTCATCGAAAGTTCGGCCCAGGTCTTTCTTTAGAATGAATACTAAATACCTAATAATCCAATTGTTGGTAATACCTGAGGAGTATTTTAGTCTTCCTGTTTAAGCTCATCTTTCTGATATTTGGGAAAGAAAATTAAAGTTTAAACTTTTACAGAAACTAAAATTAAATCTGAATTACTAAAATTCATTTGGACATACATTTCATTGATTTGCGGGGCCCTTCTCAAATAATAATAAAAAATAAATAAAAATCAATTTTTTAAATCTTAATAATTTCGAAATATTACAGAAGCATCCTATTAGATCAACAAAACAACTTTAACAATATTTCTCGTTTACTGATCACTTTATACCACTTTATACCACTGTCGATTTGACACTAGACTCATTAAAGTAAAGTGTTGTAGTTTCCGTGGGAACATGAGAGAATGTTTCGTGAGATATATACTTTTATAATGTTCAATTGTATTTTTTTTTTATAGAGGCAAAGGATATTTTTCAACGGTGTAAGTACTGGGATGCATTCAGTAATATTTTTTTTTTTATCTCTTAAAATAAATAAATTTATTATTCCACTTTATATTCTTCTTGCTTATATACCTTCTGGATTTTTAATCTTTATATTTTTCTGTATACTAATGTATTTTTTCATGTTTTAAATGTACATATTTTTCATACCTTTCATATCACATACAATTTCATATATTTTGTTGGTTTATTATTTTTAATTAATGAACCTTTGATATAGGCAAGAAAAAAATAAATTTTACTCTTCTCAAAATTTGAGATTTTATATTTCAAGATACGTAGAATACAAAAATCGAATAAAAAAAAAAATTCCGACCCTTTAGTTCACCAATATAAATATAATATTTAATTTTTCAATTTGGTACTATAGTCACAAGCCGTCCTAAGATGATCCTCGGAACTCGGCTTTGCCATCAGCCGTTTTGTCCCGAAATGACAAAAGATTAGACGTTTCTATATCTCAGCCCTTTATGCAGACCAGTGGCCGACAACTTTTTCCATGCTATGCGCCAATTTTTTCACAGACGAGTTCAAAGGCGCCATATAACTCGGTCAGTTTTTATACTTTGTTACTTTCATGGCTAGGAGTTGAAAAATATAAATAAGGATAGGATCTGCTTCGATTAGGACGCAATCAAATTAATTAAATTATGCCAGTGTATTGAAGCACCAATCTATAATTATAAATATCACAGATGATATCTCGCACGATAGGGTGATCGCTTTTTGATGTTTGCTACAGCTGCTAGAGTCGGTGAAGGTAACTGTGGACTGATCACAGAGCGATATCAACTTGGAACTTGGATCTCTCTGCCTGACCCTGGCATTTGTTTAATAAATTTTTTCAAAAGAAGTATACTTACAGGCATAATTGACTTTTTTCAATTGTTTCTTTATTGTATAAAAGTTTGTGAGTAAACTTTATTTCATGTTTGAAAGACCATGGATTTAAATTTCGAAAATGAGCATTTCACGGATTCGGGCTCCGTAAAGTCAGTGATTATGTATATTACTGTTCAATAATATTGAACATTACATATAACGGGAAGAAGTTGTCAACCATTAGAGGCTTATCAGATCTCACTACTTGTTAATATAATCCATCTGGATTTAATAACTAGCTAGGATCTATCGACGCATGTATCATATTGATTCGGTTGCGTTTGCGGCCATAGACATGACATCCAAAGAGTATAGACTCTATGGTCAAAACATACATGTATACATACAAGAGCAAAGATGTAATGCGCCACCTCTGATGTAGATAGAGAAAAAATATATATTCTTTTGGAAATATCTTAGTCTTAGGTAAGGCATAAAAAAAAAATCTTTTTATTATAATAATTCCATAAGTAAATAACATTATAATTCCCGTAAATAATATTCCATATATTTGAAAATAATAAATAGAGTAATAATTTGCAGTGTTTTATTATTTTATTTATTTTATATTACATCCTTTATTCATATTCCTCCATACAATCTTACTTTATTTATTTTTCACTTTTCTATTATTCTTTTATCTTGTTTTCCTTAGCGTAGTATATATCATCCACAGTATATTTTCATGTGTGTTTTATTTCTGAACACACCCATTTTATCATTGATTTATTTTTTTACATTGTTTCTAGATCTTGGATATATGATTTGAAAAAGAATCTCTGGTGGCATATTGCAATATTTGCTATTAACCGTTTTGGACAAAATTTCTCAATTTTAGACATAAAAAAATCCACCATTAAATATTTATGTCATACTATAAAAAAAATGTATTAAACAAAGAGAAATTTTCCAAATATTCAATTCAGATTCTATTGGCCACTGTTTTGTATTATGCTATAATGGCTAAACGATTATTGATTCCAGAGTGCTTAAACAGAGGCCGCAAAAACCCGCTTTCCATTCTATAGGGGCATAAACTACACATTTATTTGGTAGCAAATGGAGATTTTATGTAAAACAAATGACTTCAATCTCTGACCCATCTGCGAAGAGCGCTTTCCGCTGATTTATCGTCCAGTTCTGCTCGATACCCGAGTCGGAATTAAACCCCCGAGCGTTAATAAAGGAGTGGGATTTGTCTACATAGCGTTTGTTTCCAACAAAAAGAATATTCGAAAATAATGGATAAAAAAAAAAAAAGTATTCCTGCCAGGGAGAGAGGGGGAGGGGGAGTGTTTCGGCAATCGATGATAACACAGAGGATTATCCTCGGGAAAAGTAAATGTTTTCAAATCTCTTTTTCCGCAAAGATACTAATTATTATAAAGTTGGAGTAAAAGTCCATATAAAATAAAATAAATAAATAAGGATATTTTAGGAAGGCTTAGAAGTTATATAAGTGATAAGTTATAAGTTATATAAGTTATAAGTTATATAAGTTAATTACAAACCCGAAACGTTGCGAAATTAATCCAGTAAGATCGGGCATTTTCAAATAGTTTAATTCTAGCTTAATGTGCTACATATCAATTTTTGAATTTAGCTGATAGTCTTTCTTAATTACAATTAAAGGTAATGGTTAACAAGACAGTAGAATTAAGATGGATATTGTGACGAGAGAAGAATCACACATGTAATTTTTTATGTACTTATTTTTTGTCTTCTTGTACTGTTAAATAAATGTGCCACAGTAATTGTGTAATTGATAAATACATTAATTGAAAATAATTAATATTCATAATAAATATGTAGTCATTTTTTATTTATAAATTATTTAAAATATTATGGATTGATAAATTATTTGCCATTTCTATAAATTTGTTTTATTGAAAACTAGTTTCGAATGTTATACATTCATCCTCAGTTCAAGGTTTAAATGGATTATTTTATAATTTAAAACATATAAAATATTAAATGCCTAGTTCGGCATCACCTTCAATTAAAAATATTCTTATTTTTACAACAATATATATAATATAATATATATGTCCTGGAGATATAACAGGGGATAAATCCAAAGTTAAAAAATTTTCAGGAGACTCAAAAATATGCATAATTCAGGTTATTGGTTATTTGAAATTATTATTAATGCTTCAGAATTTTCTGGACTAAATCAGAAATAGGTTTGTAAAATATTGTTTGACTTTTTTAAATTCAAATTTTTGAAAAATAAATTAAAGATTTGGATTTATCCCATTCTGCTAGAGAAAATAAAAAAATAAAAAACAGTCAATAAATAATGAAAAACCCACGACTATTAACACATTATTATTTTAATCATTTAACATTCATATCAAAAAATAATGTGAAAAAGAAATTAAAAAAACAAAATAAAAAACAAAGTATTTATTTATAATTTTTCAAGATATTATTTTTTTATTTCTGTATTTAAATTTTTTTTTTTTTATAACAAGCGTCATATTGATCGTATTTTGGATCATAATTAGTAACGTCACAATATTCAGTTGAATGTAAACTGATATTTTAGATTTGTTTTCTTTTTTCGCACCCATCCTTATTCATGGTCAGATGTAACAAATATGGAGTGGAATATGTAACAATACACAAAAATACATAAAAATATGATAATATATATATATATATATATATATATATATATATATATATATATATATATATATATATATATATATATATATATATATATGTGTAAATTTAAGTTGGTTTAAATTGATCCCAAATGAGTCAAAACATAAATAATGAGTTGATATCTGGTTACATCTCTGTCAAAAAAACAATTTGTATTTTCGTGAAAATCCCAGCCCTAATAATAGAGTAAAATTAATAAAAGTACAATGAAGAAAAATATTTGTGCTAAAGTAAAAAATAATATTTTAAACATAAATAATGCTTTAAATTATTCGTTCTCAAGCAAAATATTGATCATTTTTGGCCACCTAAAAAATATTTTATTATTATCTTTATAAACACAGTCTTTATGAATTAATCTCTAATCACAGTTTTAAGGAAGTGATTATGTTTTACAAGTATACCTAATAGCTAAACTAAATTAATTTTTTATTGCGTTAAATATTGGAATTAAAAATCTGGCATTTATTCTCAAACGATTATATACAACTGGAGGTCTTCCAAACAAACAAAAAAAAAATTTCGTTTTATATCACTCATCTTCCAAGTGATTTATAATAACGGCAATTCTCCCCGTAATCTTTTAGTAGGCTAGCTATTGATCGAAGTATTGTAAAATCAAATTTAATTTCTGAAACGAAGTTAGTACTTGAGACAGTATTCGTGAGGACAGAGTTTTGATATATTGCCTCCTCGAGAAATGAGGGACACAATAATTTTGAACCGACGGGGACGGCTCTGAAGTATCAACCCTTCAGCGTTGATTAATTAGCTCGGGGCTTAATGCACCAGTCAACGGCGCTCCGCCCTCAGCGACTAAGCCAAAATGTCAAACCAAGGAGCTCTCGGGTTTTTGTGTTTGTGTTATGTCAGATTGCTAACTAATTTATAACAACAACAATTAATGAAATATATTTCTGCATGTTATAAAATGCAATCAATAACTGACTGTATTCCGAAGGTCGTTCTATAAATAAATAGAACGAAGTAGGCGACGCTTATTGATTAAAATTGAAAATTTTCTAAGTTTAGTTGGCAACCTACAGCCGTTGTTCGATTAATTATACGCAAATATTTAGGGCAGGAGTTCCCAACCCTGAGCCCGCGGGCGGCTCTGTCCGTATGACGTCATATTTGCCCGTGGGCACAGTTGTGCCCTTCTAACATATCCTAAACCTGCAATCATAAACTGTTTTACGTGGCCTGCTGAATATCGACGAGTTTTCAATAAAATATTGCAAATTAATTTTTAGACATATCTAATAATTAATTTCTAATATTTAATTAATTGTCTCAATACAAAAGCTCGGACAGGAAGCCGATCAAGTCTCGAGCAATGACTACCTAAAATTATGTATAGCACAAGAGCATTTCCCATATTATTAAAGCCTTACCCATATTATTAAAACATGAAGTTTGTAAATGGTGTGATTGACTTATTCGTAACATCTTAAAACACTTATTGATGGAATGTCATGGTTTATAGAAACCAATAGAAACAATATCTCTAGATATATATTGATACTTAAACGGTCTATTTTGGGCATTAAAACTCTAAAGATTAGCTTTAGGTATTTTTAAAATAACAGGGTCCATTTCACATACATATTATATTCATGGTACAAACTCATTGATTCGTTGATAAGATTGTTTCATTTTTTTATTATTATTGTTGGGATAGTATAATATTATTTTTAATTTGTATGGTAATATACTTAACCGTAATAGGTATTAGATCAAACAAATGAATATATATATATATATATATATATATATATATATATATATATATATATATATATATATATATATATATATATATATATATGTACGTGAGAAATTATATAAAGCTCCAAAGTATGGAAATGTCAAAGTATTAAAATTGATTTTGATTCATTTAAGCATTTGGTTTAAATGGTATATGAAAATATTGAAACATCGCTTTACCTTATTACTGGCTATTTGCCTATTATGCATATATTAACATTTTATTAAGTATTTCCTAATGTATGATTACTTTAAGGGCAAATAATGAGTTGCAACTAGGAGGATTTAGTCTAATTGCAAATTAGCTGTAATACTCATGTTGACTTATCTGTGAGCTTTGTAAACAGTTTACATCATTATTAATAACCCCTACTAACACCAATTAGTAGCCACTCCATGGCTATATTGTATATATAAACCTATAAATATATCTATCTATAATTAATTTGAAATAAAATCGAATAGTTTGTAAAGAGTAATATATTTATATCATAACATTTTATGTTTTTCTGTCAATCATCGTTGTATTATGAAGATCGAACAGTTTTCAATAAAATATTTTCTTTGTATCCTATAATTAACAGGAAATGTGTTTGAATAAGCGAATTTGTTTTAAAATGGTAATTTATTTATTTTATAGCTTTTTATATTTTTCTGCTAATCATCATTGTTGTTTTATTTATTGGCTTTTTTAGCAGTGACAAAAATTTAATGACAATGTTGGTAGCACTGCATTCAATTTATCTTATTCATTGTTATATGCCCATATTGTTTTATATTAATATTTTAATTCTAATATCAAAATGTGTAAATCTATTATAAGAAAACAAACGTATAATTTTAAAAACGACTGGTAAGAATCATATTTTTTTTTCAATTTTAAAGATAAATTTATTTGTTGTGTGGTAGTAGCATTGCAATGCCGATAGGTTATTTCCACAGGTTTCATGCTATTTTTAATACTAAATATAAAAGTCGTTTTTTGAAAAAGGTGTAAGCGCCATTTAGCAACCTTTACATGAAACGATTTTTCTCCAAATAACATTTTTTTTTTAAATGTTATTATTTATTTTATGGAGTAGAAGTTTATTAACCTAGCCAAGCCTTTAGAATCATAATATATTTTAAAGGATTCTAGCACTGGTTAAGGCCAGAGTGACGACTGAGAGCCGTTGGTATTTTGTGCTTACGTCATCAATATTCGATTTATAGACCATTTTCCAATTTTTTTTTTCGGTATATCGTGAGTGGGAATCGATAGAGTTTACGTCCCAAAATCAATGGAAACCTAAATTTCGAATTTTTGGCGCTTAAGCCTTTTACAAAAAACAACGTTGATATCATCTTAAGTATGTGCATTATCAAACAATATCCAGGACGCAATTTGCATTGAATAAAAACATATGGTGGTCATATATGGTCGTACCCCAGGTAGAAGAAGGTAAGGGATTATTGCTTTTGGGTAATGACAGCCGGGGCGCTTTTGACCAAAGCGTTTATCACGGCATTTTTTCATCAGTTGACACAGGCTTCGGTTTTCGCGGCGTTTATCTAATCTAGTAAGTCACAATAGTGTCCCGAAAGTTTAAAATAATAAAGTTAAATTTAAAATTAAATTATTAAATAAATTAAAATAAATAATTTATAGGAAAAAAAAATTATTAATATTTTTTAAACTATAATTTTATGTTTCAATTTTAGTAACTTTTATGGTTCATTATTTAATTAAAAAAAAATAATAATATCCTAAATTGTGTTCAAACCTTTCATTGTGCCGTCATGGCGGCATGTGTGACGCGTCACACAAAAGTTTGAGAACCACTGATACAGTTGTTTCATTAATCTCAATCGCGATTGTAATTATCGCAATCGACTTTTTAAACCTATTGTAATTATAGTTTTTTGTTATTATATCATTTAAATAAATAAAGATGAAGTACTTCTGTTGATATCAACATCTAACCAATTAATTTTCTAATAGAACTCTCTCGTCTCACTGAGGCGCTTCTCTTCCTTGCCAATTAGTTTTCCGGCATCGATTTTTTGGATTGTAATAAAAAAAACAAAAAAATGAAATTACAAAATGGCTTACCAAGCGGATGGCGAACCGCTCACTAAACAATCATATAATGATATTCAACTACTTACTGCCATGCGTTTTTGAAAACCAATTCGAGTGTTGGTCTGAACTATGTGTGTCGGTTTTGTGAAAAAAAAAAAAAACGGTTATTGGTTATTCCAATTGTTTTACATTCAAGCTAATCGTTTTTAACCGTTGCAAACCATTTTTTTTTAAACGGTTATTTCTAAATAAATAATTTCCCATCGAAACTTTTGTTTGATGACGTCATAAATAACAGTTACTGGACTTACAAATTGGCAATACCTTTTAATTCACTTAAATTTCACATTGATCTTCGAGAAATGACCTAAAAAACCTTTACACAAGTAAACAAATAGCTAAAACACTGGAAATAACTGATTATTAGAAAAATCTATGATGGTATGTACTTGATGTGCCTTACCAAAATCACTTATATGAGAATCATAGTGGTGTCAAGTATTTTTTTTTTTTCTCGGGAATACGAATGCTTTGTAAATTTGCTTATTGAGCAAACGCCGAGTTGTTGCTCCAACAAGCTATGGCCACTACACGGTCTTGCCTCGAAATGAATTATATTATAATTAATCACCTTTGACAATATGCTCATGTTTAATTAAACCCCTGTCGTAATTACTTTGCAATAAATTGATATTATATTCTCTGCTATTTTAATTTCTGTTGACTCACAAACATGATATTTCATATGGAAACAATTAGATATAATGAAAGGATATGCTTTTATCAATTTCGTGTCATGTCAGTAATATGACCGACCAGTTGCATTAATTTTATTCGTATAATTATCTCTTAAAACATGATTTTTTATTAAAATATTTGGAGTTATATATAGCATGCATATTTTTTAAGCGAAATATCCAATTGTAATCTGTTCCGAAATTTCTTTTCTATTCACTAAAATTGACAACTGTTTATAGAAATAGAACACGTAAGTAATAATCTGAATTATAAAACAGGATAATAGTTTGTGAAGGAATAAACCATTCAATGATAATTCTGTTAGGTCGCGCATCCATCTTCTTTTCAGACACCTAGGATGATATTGGCAATAGACAGAGGATAAAAAGGATACGAATTATTGCGTTTGTGTAGGTAAGGAATTTTTAATTAAAGGAAATCTTTTTTGGGCCAAAGCTGCAATAAATTGAATATTGAAGTCTTTATAGAAAAGTTTGTTTCTATACTCTCTGTGAATGAATGGGTTAGGTCCTCCATTGGGTTTTAAAAGTTTAGTATAGTGTGTAAATGGCTAAATCAGAAACGAAAGTGGTGGTAGGGTATCGCTATTTGATATTACAAAGATTTCTATAATGTCTTACGTTCACTTTTTAACAGGCTATGGTCATATCTGTTCCAGCAATCTACAAGCGGAATTTTCCCTTCAAAACGGTCGGGTTATATTCCTCTAGATGGCAGAAGGTACTGAAAAATACGTTTAATGTTCTAGAATAGTTTGTCTGCGCGATCTTCCACCGAAATTTGTTTTAGGTGTAAAAAATACAGCCAGTGTTTTTTCGATGTACCGCTGTTGAATACGAACGTACGGCGCGCCGTAAAACTTGCAATTTCACCGCCGTTTTTAAAATTATTTTCACATTTTCTAGTGCTATTATAAATTGCAATTTATAAAGTGCATTGAATAATAGGCAATATTTTAGGTTCATATTTCATTCAAGGTCGATCTCCCGCATTCTCCGGTATATTTAGAGTTCGGTCTTTTCAAATCTACAATTCGGCGTACTCGGGGTGGCAACTTGGGTCAGGATTTGTTTAATTTAATAATAGGCATTATCTATCGAAGCATGTATCAATGTTATAACTGACTATTTTTGAAATAAAGGACCTTTTTAAGGACCTCCATCCTCTTCGTAGCTAGAATTATTTTTAGAACGTTACAATATCTAAATTCTATCCTCCCCTCCCCTCTTACCCATTCTGTCACCTTGCTATCCAATAACGCCGCGGCGTAGTTGTTTCATGTTTCTTCATTTATTGTCAGTTTTTTTTTCCAATAAAAAACGCTTAGTTCTCCTTAATATTATTATTCGTGGTAATATTAGTGCAATTTTGATTTCATTTTACATTCACACTAAGATATCAGTAATTATGTGAGCGTATCGGGGTTCCCACGGTAAACTTACGAATGTGAAAATCACTTCTTTCCAAGAGAGCAAAAAAAAAAAAAACTGTTGCATTCTTCGGTGTATACGGGGCGATATCGATTTAAATTTTTTTGTTGGTGTTGTTTTTCTTTTATCTTATAGGTTCATGTGCATTAATTGTTGCACCTTTATAATAATACGGATATTCGTTACTTTAACACGGAAGCTTCAGACTTTCAGAAATTTTTCGAGAAAAATACAACTGCGATTTCAGCACTTTCTAATTCCGTAACAGATTCATGACTTTACTACAAACTATATTAACCGAACTACTATAGAAAAATAAAGACGAATTTTTCACATTCGTAAGTTTAACATGGGGCGACTATATGAAAGGAATTTGCCGAAAATAAAAATTATTAACTTAGATTATTATCTTTAATTATAAATTGATTATAATAAGCTGTTTATTGCCTTATTCTTATTGTATAAATATTTCTATTTATGTTACATGGTTATTGTTTATCAAAATAATGATAGGTATATATCTATATCTGCTGCATTTTTTTTAATGAATTAATTAAAAAAGTAAATGTATTTATTGTGTTTGTAGACAATAATATATACATATTTAATTCAAATAAAAAATTATGAATTTTGCGTTGCCTAACCCCCGGGTACCGGCCATATGTCCCACCCAGGTTTTTATAGATGGAGGGATTTTTTAAATATTTGTCAAGTGTTATTCCTTGATTTGAATAATACAATATTCATTGTATCAAATTTGTTATCCTGCATGAGAGGGCTTCTGCCCATTAAAGGGGTAATTGAAATTTAAATCTGCTGTCTTGAAAAGATGTAACTTTTGACTTAACTAATTATTCGCCAGAGTTCGCCAGACAAAATACGGAGCATTAAGGATTTTAGGTTGCTAGACATTCAGACCATATGACTGAAGAAATTTGATGGTTTCGTGGAGCCCCAAAGCTCAATTCATTATGTCCAAATAGGGCTGATGATGATAATAATAATAACCTCCTATGTGAAGACTGTCTTGGAAGTTCACATTTCCAACAAAAGCGGATTTCTGGCGTCAGCTGTTGCGAATGCGATAAACACTAACACATAGACGGATTATTTTTGATCATGTTACGATTTTTTATGAATCGTACATGAGTGATTTCCACCAGCACATAAGAGAGAAAATTTTGTTCCTAACTAAGTCAAAATGACATAACTGATTTTTCGTCACATAGGAGGTCTCGCTTATTGTACTAAATTATAAGTTTAGTGTGTTTATCAAATAAATGCTGGAAAAATCGGAATTCATTTATTTTCAGTCCTGTTTGAGGATTCCATGTAAGACGCTTGTCAAGATGGAGTCGCAGGTAGTGGATCAGTTCGAATGGGATAATGTTTCGAAAATTAAATATAGAATAGATTTTTTTATTAACATTATTGGTTATGGTTCATGCTTTCAATAAAATTTTATTTCTGATTTTTTTTAAATAAATAATTTATTAAAATATGCATTTTTGGTGAATATTAGTGTAGAAAGATGTCAATTACTTGAATATGTTTTTAAATCATTCACATAATTTTAATTATAATATAAATAGCTGACCCGGCAATACTTCGCTATTGCTAGATTTGAGTCTATATGTATAGATTAAATGAACACAATAGAAAATATGATAAAAATTATCGTTTGTATAAATGTAGTAGTAAAAAATCAACTTGATTGAAATTCAAAATAGAATTAATTCACAAGTTGAAAAATAATCATGACATGGCGGAAAATAGGTTTTTTTTTTTCACTTAGAAGGACTCTGCAAAGCGAAGAACTGTTTTTAACTTGCACTTCGAAAATTTGACCCGATTTCTATTTTTTTTTTTTTTTTTGCGCTTATGTTCTGCAGTTCCTCCGACCTGCAGCGGTAGGAAAATAAAAACATGCCTACAATGTTCAATGCACTGCATCTTTACTAATAATGGTCCGGTTTCAATGATTTTTTTTTTGGTTTAGGAGGGAATTCAAGTATCTTTCAAATGAGCATTCAATTTTGTATAATGAGAGAAAAATGTTTACTTTTCGATTTATGCGCAAACGAAATATAGAAGTGGGTTTTCGGATTTTGAGAAGCCGTAAATTTTAATTAATTAAAATTAATTAATGGGTAAATTTTATTATTGCAAAACCCTCTAAGAACCATGAAGATGATATAGTATAAATTTTGTAAAGATTGGTTCAGTAGTTTTCGCAGTTAACCTTAAAAACGAATAACCGGCTGTTCTTTTATATATTTGTATGATTAATTAAATTAAATTATAATATGAATAAATCCATGTAGGCCCTATGTATGGACAGGCATTAGCAATGGTGACTCTCGAACTCTGGGCATTCTCGGGGTGCTTTTGAGACCTGAAACATATTGCTTGGTTGAAAAAAAGTTATGCCTGAGGAAGGAGTCAAATGTTACAAAGAAAAAATAAATAATAATTATAAAAGGTTTTTTGAACCCGAAGGTTCGATGCTGATCATAACTATCGCTGTGTACTCACTTCTGTAAAATCAGCCTTAACACTATCCTCCAACCTACGTTTCGGTCTACACCTCGGAATTTTACCGGTCAGCTCAACTCTTATTAATTTTTTAGCGATTCGTTCGTTACTGACAAAAATAAATAAATTAATTGAACATATTGAAAATATGGATAGTAAATTTCAGAACTTAGATGAAACCTTTTATTTATTTATTAACCCTCTTTCCGTGTATTTCGGCAAAGTTAGCGTGATGGATGCATCTAAAACTTAGCAGAAATTACTAGGCCTTCGTAAATGATTCTAGTTAGTACGAATAACTAAATTTATATTCCAAAATTACCTCCATAATAACAATAAAATCTCCATTTTAATTACGACACAGAAGTCAGAGCCATCATGAGCAACTATTGATGTCTGTAATACAAATTACGAAGATTTGTCCAAAGCATTTGGTGGAATGGAGTCATTTCGCATCCCCTATTCCAAACAGTGCTCCAGTTTTATTGCATATTCTAAATCAGAACGTCTGTTCGCAATAAAATTTTATTATAATTTCTCAAATTCCATTCGAGTTTATTTGCTCAATCGTATTTCAATATTGTCCTTATATTTTGATCATTTTATTGTGAGTTTACTTGATCAACCATCTAAATTAGAACTGTTAAAGAAATATTTGCAAGATCTCAGGTGATTTACCCAATTTAGGATTATCTGAAAAATCGTAATATAAGAATTAGTGATAGTATAATTAGTGCGATAGTAAACGACAATAATGGGAAGAATCTACTTTAAAATTATTAATAATATTTTATAAAAAAAACTACATATTATACTTCATAATGCTCTTAACGGATGCGAAACGGGGAAACGTCTCATAACGCTTCGTTCAAAAGCGATGAAATAACCGATCATGCAGCAGTGAGAACAGTCGGTTTTTCTAGCGTTTCAAGAGAACTGTCGAGTATAGAAAAAAAAAACCCATTAGTTTGGATCGATGACATTCAAAATTTCCATGTAGAGCTGTATCGTTCTAACACGTCGGTATTTTCTTTGCTGTTTCTTACATTATAGATTAAATTTGATCAACTTTTTTTTTTCTTAAAAAGAAAACTATTCAATTGGAGAAATCAATTAAAAAGGATGGAAGGTTCAGATAGATGAAAATATGGATGGCGTTGGGGAGTATCGGTCTTAGTGCCAATCCGACGGCTTTCCCCCCACCATTTTCTATCATTTAAACCGACGCCTCGGTTCGGACCGATGAAAAAACCGATCTTGTAAGAACCATTTTTATAAAAAGTTTTAGAATGATACTTGATAGACATCCCCTATCTGAGTTTATCCGTCGTTTTCGAAATTTAAATTAATTACATTAGAAAATATATCTTTTTAAATTGCATTAGAATCATCATCGTAATAGAGTACGCAACACAGACTATACTTATTCTCGTAGCTATAAGCAATTAAAATATAAATAAAGTAAATTAATTTAGCGAATCGATCGTACGAAGTTGTGAGTGCTGTATGATGGCTAAAATTAAAAAAAAATATAAGGTATCAACAGGCAGTATCGTTTATTTTTTAATTACCAGAAATTCAGTAAACGAACAGCGATTGAGTGCCGAAAAATTATGTAAACTAACCCATAAATAAAAATAATTTTTGCCTCACGTTGGACAGAAACGACCAAGATCGCCTGCCAAGGGAGGATTAATAAGAGGGTCATTAGGAGATGTTAGATTAAATCTTAATTGCACTATTGCAAGCCCTTGATAACACACAATAGCCATTATTCATATTTATTATTCAATATGCGTCTTGACATCTTGAGGGACTCAATTCAAGAAATTTTATAAATAAAAAAAAATGTTTGGGTGTTGAGAGGTTTTGAGTTATTAGCCCAGTCCAATTAGGGCTCAACCTCGGAATGGAAAGTACCAAGCTAAAAATTTTCATGAACCATTATTATGACTTTCTATATGTTGGCTAAAAAGTCACGTAAATTCTCGCGTCGGCGTCTCGAGTTATTAAAGTTCAAATGTCATAAAAAGTGAAAAAATTTGTTTGTTTTTTGTTAATCTCTCATATTTTTAAAAGATATTTAAAAAATAAGTTTTTTTTTCATTTCTTTAATCATTGATCTCTAATAACTTGAGACGCCGACGAGATTTTATGTGACTTATTAGCCAACATTTAGAAAGTCAAGATGAAAGTCCATGCAAACTTTCAGCGCAGTATCTTCCATTCCGAGGTTCAGGCCTTTTTGTCACCTTCTTATATCTTCTCTATTATTATTTTTGTCATTGGTCTATTATGTCTTTACATTGTATGGCTTGATCGTACGACTTCATTTTCTAGCTTGACAACACTTATTTGAAATGTTACGTACATTTCAGATTTTATTATCTCATTTTGTCAGAGGTAAAAAAGATAGAAATAATTTATTTTTAAATGATTAGTCCTAAGGCTATCAAATATCTTTCAAATGAGCCTCTGGAATGTTCCAGAAGATTTAGAGTTTAGAATAATTCGTAAAATTAAAAAAAAAAAAGTAATATCTGATGTCCCCTCACACACAAGACTTTCCTGATTTTCGGGAGCAAATCCAATGCAATTCGAGCAACTCCCAATTTTTTTTTTATATTTAGGCTTCTAGATAATTAAATTATCTTCTTAATGAACATGTGGAATGTTCCAGTAGATGTATTGTTTTAGACATATCAAAAAACTAAACACAGATGAACCGGTTTCCATAAGAACATGCGCAAAATACATTATAAATCATGTCTACAAAGTTCAATGCCCTGTATCTTTGCTAATACGGGTCCGATTCTAATGGTTTTCCGTCTTTAGGTATTCTAATACCTTTGGAATAATTATATTTTTTTGCCATCGTTTATATTATGGGCGTTTTTGGGTTGAATGGGTCTCTGAAACGCATTGATCTGTTAAAAACTGCACATCGAAATTTTGACCCAATTACAATACTTTTCATATATAGTAGCTATAGGAAAGTGAAAACATGTGAACAAAATTCAATGTGCTGTATCTTTGCTAATAATATTTCGATGATTTTTTTTTTTTTTTAGTTGGAAATTAAATTGTCCTTTAAATATACAAGATATACCATAAAATGCATTGTTTTTGAGTTATGAGCAAATAAAATTTTGTTTAATTAATAGCTTATTTCCTGATTTTTTCAGGATGTACTATACATATTATTAATTCAAGGGTGATGAAGAGAAGATTTTTATCAAGTTTCATCAAAATGTTTAGAACCATTTTGGCGCTGCAGACTATAGAAAAACAGATTTTTCGGCTATTGCGCACAGGGTGTTTGTTTGTTGCGCAAGCATCAGAGAACGAAACCCTAAAAAATATAAGAAATATAAAAGCAACGAAATCAGTCCGGCAGTTCAATAGATAATCGTGTCACACATACAGACAGACAGGAACACAAAAACATAAACAATGGCTGAAAATGGGTATTTTGGGCTCACGAGGGTCTGCAACGCAGAGATTCGTTGAAAATTTTACCCAATTACAATACCTTCCTTACCTCTGTGTTAAGAAACGTAAACTTAAAGTATCTGACATGACTTTCCTTAGCACTTCTGGTGCAAAGTTCTATACAATAATTGTTAGCTATATTTTTGCCAAAATGGTGCGATTTCAATGATTTCTTTTCTTCTTTTTAGTTTAATTGTCTTTCAAACGACTATTGTGGAAATATTGTCATAAAATTTATACGGTTTTGAATTACGCGCAAATAAAATATTATTTTCTTCATAACTTTTTTCCTGATTTTTCTCAGGAATGTAATATCTACTACAATTTAGAGGGCTTTATTGAAAAGGTTTCAGTCTATAACAGATTTTTCGGTAAAAAACACATTTCTGTCAACTCGTTAAAGAGATGATAATTGTGGAACAGACAGACCAATGGTTGAAAATGCGTATTTTTGCACTCGTGGGGTTTTGGATGGATGAACCTACCGATTAAAATTCCTTCCTTATCTAGATTATTATGAAATTAAAATTGGAAGAATTCATAATATTGAAATAAACCAATTGTTTTTAAAGCTCTTACGTGCTAAGAACCAACTTCTCTTGTAATCTATTTTTTCTTTGAACAACATATTTCCACATTAACTTATCTTAATTATTTATTTTAATCTCTATCACTTTATCATAGAATCAGAAGAATTCTCCAATTAGTATTCTAGAGTCCGGGACCGAAGTAAAAATTTTAGCAGCCCTATAGTGTTGAGATTGTACGTGCAGATCCCAGGTTTTGTTGTGCAGCCGAAAAAAAAAAAGAAATAAGAAGAGAACTAAAATTGGTGCATTTACATTCAGAGCGAGACTGAACCCACACACAGCCCGAACATCAAGGCTCGGATGTTCACCAATGTCCTCTCCAAACGGTCAGCTCAACCCATGCAACATAATGCTCCACGTTTATCAAAATATTATTTTAGTGGATGACTGAAGGAAATATTAAGAGACGTTTTAAATTGTATAAATAGTAGATGACGAAATTGCTTATAAACAATCGTGGAAAGAAAACTATTTATAACAGAGAAATTTCCTGTTTATACCAGTTTCTGCAATCCTCTGTTTGTTTATAAAATTGTTCCTATACAATTCTTCAGAGAACTTATTGTAGTTAGATGGAATAAACTTGCCAAGTATTAAAAATATTTTATAGCAATTAGAAATACGAATCCGAATGATCCGAATACGATTGAATCCATCATTTGTTTTAAAATTAATTTGGAATGCATTTATTTAAAATCATTATTAATATTCATAGATTTATGTAATTTAAATATCATTTATTGTATAATTATAAATTTATTTTCTTAGGTCTCGAATATATTTTCAAAACAATAAATTTTTAAAAATATATTTTAATTCTATTACTTTAATTAAATTTGATTCACCTCGGTAGATGGTTAACCTCTAATGTTTATGCTATTTGTAAATTATATTTATTTACTATTATATCTATTTCATTAATATTAAAGAGAATATCTCCATTCAAAGAACTGGAAATTTTAATATTGGTTCGTATTTACTTAACTACTTGCAAACTCATTTATTTTAATTTTTGTCTACTTTCTTTGCTATAAACAATGTATTTAAATTTTCGGAAACACTAATGAACTCTTCTTAAACAATGCAATATGATAGGCATCCTTCCAAAGATTTTTACTAATAATTTTAAAATTTGAAAATATATATATATATATATATATATATATATATATATATATATATATATATATATATATATATATATATATATATATATATTAGCTTTTTATAATTTTGATCTCTTACAACGCGTTCAATACAGCCGAAATGTTCCTATCCAACCCCCTACTTTTATTCCCTGCAGATCAACCCCAGATCCCCGACTAACGCTGCTTGTCAGTGAGTTTCTGGCAGGGACCAAAACCGGAACGAAGGAGCATTTCCCTTCCGTAGTTATGTGTGGAAGTCATATAGGGCTTTTCTTTGTTTTATTTGTGGATTTTTGCGAACGGTGATTTAGGCTCATTATTTATTTATTTTTTTATTTAGGGTATTTAAGGTTCAGGCACACAGAACGCGATCTGTCGCGACGATCTGCGATTTCTATCTTTATTCCTCTAGCTGTATTAGAAATGTTTCGCTGCCGGGCTCGATCAAGAATGGCTCGCTGCGATAGATCGCCTTCTGTGAGACTTGTATGGTGCACTTAGTAGTAATAAATTAGATCGCCAGCTTGCTGCGGGATGAGATTGCAGATCACCGCGACAGATCCTTTATAGTAACTATAGTAGGAGACAAATCAGCGTACTTTGTTTCTGGGATTTTGATCTGACTCCGAAGTCAGAGGGAGCCATCTTAGAGACTTAGATTGTACCCAATATCGCCCACTTGAGCGTTCTTAATTACGAATTAGAGTTTTTTTATTTTAGCGGAAGTTTGGTTCTAAATTATATATTATTAATTGGTTCTAGATATCTTATATAAATATTTTTTTTATTTTAGCCGGGTTTTTAGGCCAATTTCTCTATTTTTTGGTGATCATAGATATTTTTAATAAGAGATTTTTGTTTTGTATTGATTTTCAGTAATTTTCATGTTTTACATTGAATCTAGATATTTTACACACACACATATATATATATATATATATATATATATATATATATATATATATATATATATATATATATATATATATATATATATATATGATGTCACATCGATAGAACATAAAAAGGCTATTATAAAAGAGGCGTTGATACCATTAAAAAAAATAAGAGATCGGGTTCTTAAAAGCATCTAATACATTTCCTGTAGAATAGATCTTCTATGGGTTTTTTTCATAGTCTAAAGTAAAAAAAAAACTGAAGATAAATTTCAAAAATTGTTTGTCTTTCCATTAGGATGATGGTCTGTTTTATCTATTTATAATTAGTTGAATATTGTTTACAAATGTAAAAAAAAAATTATGGACGTGAAAAGTATGGCATTTCAACTTTCCATTAGACA
The DNA here is from genome assembly GCA_948150685.1 of Rhaphigaster nebulosa. NCBI lineage: Eukaryota > Metazoa > Arthropoda > Insecta > Hemiptera > Pentatomidae > Rhaphigaster > Rhaphigaster nebulosa. The sequence continues at coordinate 17,181,460 of OX411312.1, read as the reverse complement.
TTATATTGGCCATTCATGTTCGTAAAAAAACAACATAAAGTGCTGTTAGGAAGTGGCTTCATCCCTTTTTCAGGATGAGATATCTTTTTAAGGGATATCCTACCTTGTCACTAAAAAAACCTCAACGAATTAAGGTGTAAAAAAGTTCTTTGTAAACTTAATTGATCTTAATTGTAACTGAATAAGTTTTAGTTCATTTACATTTTAGACGTAGGCGGTATTAGGAACATATGGTGGGCGATATTGGGAACATTTTTGTTCAAATAGCAAATATTTGGCAGTAACAACAATAATTTTTTTTTGTATGTTCAAATAATTTTTTTTTTCCAAATAAATTTATTTTTATATATCATTCTAGATAACAGATTAAAACTATTTGTAGACAAAAAGCACAAGGATTAGTTCTCTAATAAAAAGAAATTGCTTAAGTGGGCGATATTTGGGTCCTCTACCTTGCTGATGGTCTTACATAATAAAACTATAAAAACTTTTAAATTATTTTAAGATTGTTTTTAATTTACTTGGTTTGGCAAGATTCTAACTGCTCTAATGTTAATTTTAAGTGAAAAGAGTTTAAATGCTAACACTTTTTTCGTTAGCAATTTTCATCTTTTTACTTTACCTAGTTTTAATTTAACATTTGAAGCTGGTTTGTTTCCTATAAAATATGTCGTCACAGACAAAATGAGGAAAAATGAAAATGATAAAGATGTAATTTAGTGAGGATATGACTTTTTCAAATAAAATAATATATTAATTCTTTTTAAATATACAAAAACTGACAAAGTTGTATTTTAAGTAGTGAAAATTAACAATTGTTATTTTTTTAAATTTCCATACTTTGTTTTTGGATACAGGGTTTCACTATAAGAATGTTTGAGCTTTCACTTTTAAATTTTCAGCACAATAGTATAATAATCTCGATCTAAAAAAATATATTAAATTCAAAAAGAATATAATTATGACGTTTATTTTCATATAAACGATGAAGATAAGTATTTAATAAATTAAATAATTGTTGAATATTTATATAAAAATTGAATGAATAAAATTATAATATCGACTATGAAATTATGTATTTTTGCAGACTTGAAAATTTGCCAAGTTTGGCGAAAAATAAAACAACTAGAAGATTAAATTCAAGTTCGTTTTCATTACAGCACTTTAAAAGTTTGAATTTCCCACAAAAAAAAAAAAAAGTTTTCAGCTTGTTAAGATTAATAGCAGCAAGATTAATATAAATAGAAGGTGCAGGTACTTAAAATTATTTTATTTAAATTCTTTCATGAAACTTGACCAAACAAAGTCGATAAATTCCTTATGTTAGAATCTTTTCCCATCAGTAAAGTGGATATTTCTCAACAGTTCGCAGATAGAGTTCTTGAAACATGAAGACTACATACATCTTTTCTTATTTAAGTTGCACTAAAGGAGGCTAAAATGAGTTGGCCTCATTGCCTCCTTTCTCCCGCATACAAAGGATTCATAGTAAGGATAGATTATATTAGTAAAAAGTAACAAGTTAATCATAAATGGTTCTGCAATTTTGGAATGCAACGTCCTTAAGGATTGGTGACGCCAACAACGACAGGGAATTTTCAAAACATGTTACCAGTCTTGATGAACTCTAAATGAAGCTAGATTTTGAAACAGATTAACAATTCCACCACCTAAGGTGACTAAGAGAGCGGAAATAAAACATTTAATGAAGTCTTAAGTTAAACGAATCAAATTACTTTAACATTGATAAGTTGGAACTTCCTATCAAACATTATTCCTGGAGCAGGTAGCCGCAATAAATAAAGTAGAACAAGGCAATTAAAGAAGAATTAAGGATAACAAGGACCCGCCGAGATGGAAAGAAAGGACTATCGAGCCAAGTGGGGAGGTGGGTAGTTCAGCAGCGACCAATAAACTTAGTATTCATGGCTAGCGGTCATTAGCATTCCCAGGCGCCTCTCCGCGGAAAAAAAAACAAAACAAATTCGTTTGCCTTTTTTTTTTCATTTTTTTATGTTTTTTCATTTTATTCACTTCCTCTTCTCCCTGGTTCTATCCACTGATCAATGCGATTCGCTCCTGTTCACATTTATTATCATAGCCGTCAGTTTGATTTGGCCATTTTATTCGAAATCGGAACTTTTATTAATCTTATTTTATCAATAATTTAAATAACAACATGATAAGTCCAGATTGAATTATAAAAGGCATAACTAAGCCGAGTCTATCGAGTGTTCGATGCCGATACACGAACAATCCTTGCATACCTTTGTCCTTTGTCCTTGTGAAATCCATCAAAACTCAAATCCTGAAGATCGAACCCTGTACAATTCTCCCATCTACGTTTCAGTCGTCCTCTAGGACACTTTACTGTCAGTTTTTGCGCTGATTTCCATTTTAGTATATTTATCGGGCGCAGTCCACGCCATTCGGCCTAGTTTAGCCGTTTAAATTATTAGCATGACCCATCCTTCTTTAGTACAAATATTCCAAGAATTTTTTTTAATTATTAAGTCGGTGTGGCTCCCTTAATGATCTCGTTTCGCATCCAAAAAACAAAGCAAAGCAAAAAACAGAAGGGGATATAATAGTTTTGTCTTATTTGTTTTAATTTCTTCTTAAGTCTACAGTATAAAAAATAAAGGGCAATTCAAAACTTCCAGTATCTAATTAGGGATTGATAAATTATTTGCCACTTCTATAAATTTGTTTTTATTGAAAACTAGTTTCAAATGTTATACATTCATCTTCAGCTCTAGAAACTCACAAAAATTCAGCAATCAGCAATTTAAAATAAGGTTTGGTTTAATATAATTATTGGTTTGGTATAATATATAATTGTAAGGAAATATAGTTCTCAATAGAAACAAATTTATAGAAGTGGCAAATAATTTATCTATTCTTAAATAGATTGATCCTTCTCTACCATCATGCGTACGCCAACTGACTTCCAATATCGTTTTCAATTATATAACATATTTCCCCTTCAACATATTCCGTTTCGAGGAAAACCATCCCAATCTTCAAAACTTTCATTCCTTAG